>CM062294.1:481724914-482324914 GCA_031216915.1 Pictodentalium vernedei
CCGTCTAATTTAGAAGTCCTGGTAAAATTATTGCTTCTTTTATACGACGGCGATATGGTACTGCCGTCAGAGACCACAGAAGGGTTAAAAACATTACTAAAAAACGTTTACGAAAATTGCAAAGCATGGCAACTAAAAATAAATTATGATAAGTCAAAGATACTGATATTTGGGAAAAAACCTAAAAAAAACCAATTTGCGCTCACAATAAACGGTAAACCACTCGAAATACAGTACGTGGAGAGTGGATTGTAACTCAACCACCCGCGGAGTGGGGTTATCACCCAAACTATATCTTTCGTATTTTGTATATATCGACTAAAAACACAAGCAATGTTTCAGCCAATGGACCTCCGGGTTTCACCCGGAGGTCCATTGGCTGAAACTTTGCTTGTGCTTGTTATGCTTTGCAACAAATTTGCAATTATTGCTTGGGTGGAATCTCCACTCTGTGGGTGATTTAGTGATAATACACTCTCCACGTACTGTAATATGATTGAATAAATTGAATTGAATTGAAAAACAAACAGTTGACATTAACATCTTTGAGAATTGTTATCTATTTGATACAGTACGCTCTTTAATTTTTTTTCAACTTTCGTCAAAATAACATAGCTTTTGCCCCCTAAGTGGAACGCGCTCGTTCAGCTTGTTCTGGTGAGTGGCCACAAGCTATGGTTTGGAGGTAAAAAAATGAAAAAAATTAGTTTTCAATATTTTCTGGCACGTTCGAGTGGGTCTTTTTTTTTTTTTTTTTTTTTTTTTGCTTGGTAGGGGGTTGAAATGTGGCTGCAATGAGCCTTACAAACATACAAAAGGAAAACAAGTACATAAATGGCCAGTACGAAGTTTAAACATAAAATCAATTGACGGATTCTTTTCCGTTCTTACGTTCAGCACAGTTTTGACACAACAAAGTAGATTTTCTGTTTCTCGTGATATTTTGTGTAAAATTGCATGCGGGTGGGTTTTTTTATTTTATTTTCGTAATTATTTCTTTGTCATCTTGGTTTGTTTTATGTTTTAGGCCTGATAATAGCATGGGTGGTGTTGCATTTCGTCCCTTGAGTGCAAGAAGTGCTAAAGCATTGCTCTCAAGGGGTAAATGTATCAGTTTTATTAACTTGTGTAAAATATCAGACATAAACCATCTAACTTTTATTTTTTTAAGTTTGCATTGGTCATAAAAAGATAGCATGCGGCATCCAAAAGGACCATGCCGGAGGACCTGATAAACAGAATTTTAACTTTTTAGGCCTTATTTGTGCTTCTCACTTTATGTATACATATATATTTTTTTGTTCTTAACAATATTTATCTGTAGAAAAAATGAATGTGTAAATACATATAATATACTTAAATATAAATATAAACGACAGTAGCATGATTATCAATATGCAGTTATTGTGGGTGAGATGATGCCAATAAGGCGTCTCCATAGACTGTGTGTTTACAAAAATTGGATTTTTAAATTTACAGTGATACCAACAAAGTTGTTGTTATTTAGTCGGATATAATATGTACCGAGTAAAGCATTGAGGATAAGAATAATACACAAACGTATGAAGGAGTCAGGGTGTTGGCATCAAGTCTTATAAGCATACTAAAGAACTGGAGGCGAGCGCGACCACTGCGAATTTCCGCGCGACTTTCTTCCGCGCGAATTATCGTTCACACCAAAAGCGGTGATTCGCGCGGAAATTCGCAGTGTTAATAAACAACCCCCCTCCTCCCTCTTGTGTACGTCAAATAACCTATATTACCCAACCCAGCAAGGGCCCAAGGTCATGCAATAATACACATAATCCTAATGATGAAACTGGCGCATTCACGTTTTGACAATGATACATCAGCGTGGGCGAGATGTTAGGTCTGTTAGCCGTCTCCACGAGTGTCTCAGCACAGATAGGTCATAGTGCGCCCTTTGACCTCGCAATCTGATTGGCTGAATAGAACTGTTCGCGCGAACAAGTCCCAAAAATTCGCTCTGGGATCAATCTCTGCGGTTTTCCGCGCGAACAAAAAATGGTCCGCATTCAAGTTTGTCAGGGCAAAGCCAGCCTAAATATAGGGGCAAAGGGCCTCATATTTAAAGATATTGTAAGTTCAAAATATATTCCGCATCAAGGCGAAAAACCTACATGAATTTCACTTCTCTGTAAAGCTGGAAAAACACACGTGGTGTATATCCAGCTTTAGCGCAGGGACCCAGGTGAGAAACGGCATGTTAGATAAGGTCTAATCTCAGTTAATTTATACGAGACGTAATCGGTTGGTGTCAAGATGTCGTCACGGTCAATTGAGAAACGAGATTCTAAAACGATAGAAATGTCTATCGTATCGTCACCTGATCATTAGGTAACAATCATGGCAAGAACGAATCGGTTTTCTCGACAAGTGAAATCACCGTTTAAGTCACGCGCGAGATGACTTGTATTGATTCTGCCTCGATATACGTCATCTCCCACCGTTTTGACAGGTGGACAGATGAGCGTCGGTCCACCTGACAGTTTAGGGTAAAAAGTATATATACCTGGAAGAGCTGAGCATTAGACACACTTGGGGTCACACACACGTTGGTGAAGTCCAGGACAGGCGGACTCTGTTTCCTGGCATAAGGGTACCTTCGATCACAGGACCCTGACATCGATTGGCGAGCGCTAACCAGGATATTTCTAAAAGGTAAAAAATGGCTATATGGAAATTGTGTTTTATTTTAACGGCGGTTCTGTTTATGTTTTGACGCGTTCGGTCAGCTGATGCCGTTCAAGGGTTTAATATCGCAATACAGTAGTCCCCAAAAGGATACTTAATAGCCACTATAACTGCGGTAGGTTTCATAATATTTGGGGCGTTTAATTACGTAAATTACAGAGGTAAATTAAGATTAATTGCCATATTTTTTTTTCTTTCTTTCTTTTCCTTCTTCGTTCTTTCTGACGAGTGTTGAAGATAGAAAGAAAAAATCAAAATGGATGTTGTTACACCCCTCGCCCAACTGGTATCATTAGGCAAGGAAATGGGCCTTGAGGGGGCCGAACTTCATAAGTTCGTTAAAGATGAGCAGAAACGTGAGGCCAAGGAGATTGCCTTACGTAATGACGCAAGGGAGAGAGAGGCCCAAGCAGTAAGGGAGGCAAAAGAGCGAGAGATTCAATTAGAACGAGAGCGTGAGAAAGACGCAAGAGAGGCGAGGGAGAGAGAAGCCCAATTAGAACGAGAGCGTGAGAAAGACGCAAGAGAGACGAAAGAGAGAGATATTCAATTAGCAAATGAGGCGAAAGAGAGAGAGATTCAATTAGCAAATGAGGCGAGAGAGAGGGAAGCCCAATTAGCAAGGGAGGCAAGGGAGGCAGAGCGAGAGCTCGAACAACAGAGGCACGAGAGAGAATTAGAGCTCCTCAGAGCAAGGGCCGATGTGGAGAATGAAAGTCGGCGCTCAGGGGATGGGAGTGCAGGGGTAGCAATTCATGTCCCACGCCCCCATCTCGCTCATATCAATGAAAACACAGATGACTTGGACTCGTACTTGGAGAGGTTCGAGCGTTTTGCCTCCAGTCAAATGTGGCCAGAAGACACATGGGCTATGTGCTTGAGCCCTTTGTTGTCAGGTAAAGCCCTCGAGGCTTATACCAGTATGCCTCCTGCACTTCTTAACGACTACAGTGAGCTGAAGAATGCCATCCTTCGGAGATACCAGCTCACTGAAGAAGGATTCCGGACCAAGTTCCGAGAAATTAAGCAGGAGAAGGGAGAAACAGTACCTCAGTATTTTGCCCGAGCTAGGCGGTACTTTGACCGCTGGACTGATCTCGCAGAAGTGAATGAGTCATATGGAGCCCTGCGAGATCTATTTCTCCGGGAGCAGTTTTTAACTACATGCTCCAAGGAGTTGGGCCTGTTCATCAAGGAAAGGGGTCCGCCCACCTATGATGAGATGGCAACTGTGGCAGAACGCTACATCGAGGCCCACGGTGGGAGTGTAAACGCACCCAAATCGGCTAGGGGTTGGCAATGGCACCCGTAAGGCAACACCACCCCGATCCTCCTGCGTCGCAGACCAGCCGGAAGGGGAGCGCTCCCAAGGACACCACGTGTTTTATCTGCAACAAGCGGGGTCATATTGCCAGGGACTGCTGGCAGAAGCAGGTAAGAACCACTGGGAACATTAGACCACCTCAGCAGGGGGCCGGGAACGCAGCGCCAAGGGGTTGGAAGCAAGGTGACCGCGTAGATCCAGGGCCCAGTAGACAGACGGCAGCGTTCTGTCAAACTATCGGTCCAGAACACAGTCCCCTCCGGGAATGTATACAAGAGGGAGAATTAAGGCTGGAAGACGGGAAGGTTGTCCCGATAATAAGTGGCATGTGTGAGAGGCTCACAACTTCGCAGGAGAAGGTTGATATGCCAGTGTACCCAGGGTATGTGGGACAAAGGGAGATCCGTCTGCTCCGGGATTCTGGGTGCTCCTCTGCAGCGGTTAGAAAGCAACTGGTTGACGACAAGCAATTGTTGGGGCGCGACCATTTGTGTATTTTGATAGATGGGACCGTTAGAAGGTTCCCCATCGCGAGGATAACTATGGATACCCCATTTTATTGTGGCGAAGTGGAAGCCATGTGCATTGAATCACCTGTGTATGACCTGTCATAGGTAATATCCCAGGGGTGAGGGCAAGCCCTGATGAGTCATGGTCCAGGGATAGGGGGCCAAGTGAGGGCCCAACGAGTAATGAAAGGAAGGTTCCCAGGGGGAACCAATCCGATGGTCCAGGGGATGGCCCCTACACGACGAAATGTCGGGAAGTTTCAGGAGGGACGACTCCTGTCCAGATTAGGGAGAAGGGGCCGCAGGCGGTCCAGGCGAAACGCCAAACAGCGAGGGAACCTAATGGGATCATTGGGGAAAGACCCTCAAGCAAATTTATGTGGGGGAGTTGAGCGCCCCAAGAAGTCGGTGTCACCCGTGTGGAGAGGGGAGGCCAGACCCACGCAAATGGCTGGGCAAACTTCCCCAGAATTGAGAGGGCACGAGTCAACACAAGTTGAGTATGTTAAAGTGGATGGGACCGCTAAGGTGGGCGCCCAGGGGACCGATAAAAGGGTCCACAAATCAAAGGAGAAGCATCCTAGGTGGCGGAGACCACGTAGAGAGTGCCGGGTGCGCACAGCGCCCAATGTGCGCAAGAAATCGTCGCAATGGACCGGGGAGTCGACGGCACAAGGGCCAAGGGCGGCCGGTGTCGTTCGAACGAAGGTAACCGCCGGGGCGAGTGAGCCTGGGGGATATAGCGCCAAGGGAAGCTCTTGGGAATGCGAAAATAACAGGGTATGGGGACCCTGGTGGAATACCCGTAGAAATGGCGGGGCGAGAAGTAGGGTGTGTCAAGGGTTACCCAAGGGGATACTGGGAACCGGGCCCCTACCAATGGTCGGTGGTTATAAAGAAGCAATAGTTGGGTGGCTGCGGGCCTGGTGTCTGGGATGGGGGCTCCAGTCGCAAATATTTTTGTGGGTGAGGTGATGGGCTTCGTAAACTCGGTGTTAAGGCCCGGAGGAATTTTCTTATTTTAGTAGTATTATTGCTCTGACTGCTGACTAGAGTTGGTTGTGAGTGCGAATGTGAGATACACTGCCCTGTCTGTCGCGTGTGCGTGGACGGGGAGCCCGTGTGTCGAGTTTTGTAAGTATGGGATGCACAAACCCGGTGTTAAGGCCCGGGGAAACCGCGCTTGTTTTTATTGACGAGAGTTTGTTGTGAGTGTGAGGCACACTAACCCCGTCTGTCGCAAATGCGCGGTCGGGAAATCTGTGTGTTGAATGTGTGAGTGTGTGAGGCACAATTTTAATCCCCTGGTTGAGCTTTGCGAGGGTGAGGCTCAACATAATGCAGGGGTCGTTTGCCCCTTCACAAGTCATAGGGGAATGGGAGGCGAAGTTACACTCCGTTGGAATTAACCCATCTGACGCAAAGGCGCGGACGGTGTTACTCGTCGGAGTGAGTGCCAAGTGAACTGTTTGCAAAATGGGCGAATGTGTATAAAAATGTGTATGTTTAGGTGTAAATATATAGTATTACAGAGAGAGAGAGAGTGCTGCAAATCTAAGAATAAGGCTACTCTCCATATGTAAACCCGCAAGACGGGAGCATGTGAGAGCGTGTGTGTCGTGGGAATCGGTATGGCCGACGCATGAGCCCGGTCATGAACCCCACGACCACTAGGGTACAGTTTTGTAGTCTTGAACATGATGGTAGATCGTAAAAAGGTGTGAGAGGCGAGCGTGCGTGGCTTTGTCCCTTGTGTTTTAAGAGATACACAGGGTGTTTCTCTCGGGAAGGGAGTTGTCAGGGCAAAGCCAGCCTAAATATAGGGGCAAGGGGCCTCATATTTAAAGATATTGTAAGTTCAAAATATATTCCGCATCAAGGCGAAAAACCTACATGAATTTCACTTCTCTGTAAAGCTGGAAAAACACACGTGGTGTATATCCAGCTTTAGCGCAGGGACCCAGGGGAGAAACGGCATGTTAGATAAGGTCTAATCTCAGCTAATTTATACGAGACGTAATCGGTTGGTGTCAAGATGTCGTCACGGTCAATTGAGAAACGAGATTCTAAAACGATAGAAATGTCTATCGTATCGTCACCTGATCATTAGGTAACAATCATGGCAAGAACGAATCGGTTTTCTCGACAAGTGAAATCACCGTTTAAGTCACGCGCGAGATGACTTGTATTGATTCTGCCTAGATATACGTCATCTCCCACCGTTTTGACAGGTGGACAGATGAGCGTCGGTCCACCTGACAGTTTAGGGTAAAAAGAGCAGAGCATTAGACACACTTGGGGTCACACACACGTTGGTGAAGTCCAGGACAGGCGGACTCTGTTTCCTGGCATAAGGGTACCTTCGATCACAGGACCCTGAAACGGCTGGAATCGCCAGAGAGGGCATTCCATGATTGATTTAGCTTAACGTTGATAGGCGGCTACGGGGCCGAATTCGTGAGAAGGAACACCCCAGGTGGAAAGTTAAAGTTTAGATTGTCGAGTAGCAGGTATCATCCTGCAATAGTCAGAAGTGTAGGTTAATTGTATTGTGCGTATTAACCCTTTAAAGCGTCAGACTGATTGCGTTCTGAGTAGTTTGTTTTGCTATCGAAGCATCGTAATACCGACTGGAGATCGGTGTGGGTGACAATTTCGCCCTAGCACAAAAAGGGCATTTGTGAATCGTGAATTCAACCAGGAACGGTGAATATTTCAATAGGACTTTCACGGAGGACTTTCAAAGGGCACATAAGGTATGAGTAGACAATATCTGACCCAAATCAGAAGTACGGCGTCTTTATAGATGACGAACATTGCTGGTCGGAACCCTCCGATAGCCAGAGGTACAGTTACGCGCAGACGTTGACATTTGAGCCTAAGCGGGTGAAGCTCTTATGACGAGCTCACTGTAATAACATTTCAGATTTGTGAAGCTCTTATGGCGAGCTCACGGTAGTAACATTTCCAGTGTGTAGACTATAGTGCCAGTACAGGGCTATAGAATGACTATATGATTGTTTAGAATTATTTAACCGTAGCGACCCATTTTCTGTGAAAAGAATCGAATTGTTGATTGTTGAAATATTGAAACGGATTTATTTTTATGTGTAAATAAAAGAATCGTTGTTACTTTAAACCATTCTTTCCATTATACAGCCTGAAGTGATTAGGAATCACACCTAACGGAAATCGAACCTATTTCAGGCCAATTTGGCAGAGAAGGAATCACGGCGTCGGTCTAACTCAGCTCTCTGCGACGAGTTCGCGACACTTGGATTCCGACCCTCCACGTTGGTCTAATCTTCCCGCAACTTCATCAGCGGGACTAAATAACCCCACGTCAGCCCAGGCCTTACGGGGCCTCAGGTGTCCCTGACAGAGTTCGCCCTTAGTATGAACGACTCCATTAAAATTGGTCAACCCTTTGCCCAACGTGACGGCCAAAACCGGCCAGCGCTATTCTCAAAAATCGCCAATTAAGTGTCATTATTTTTTTTTATTTTTCGTCTCAAAAATATATGTTAGGACCCCTCGTTGGAACGAGCTCGTCGAGCTCGTTCCCACGAGGGTCATAACCTATGTTTTTGAGACAAAAATGAAAAAAATAGTTATTTAAGAATTTTTTTTAGGCAAAGGGTTAATAAAACAAATGCGACCACCGCGGTCAGAGTCGCGGTCGCGTTCGCATTCTCCTCCAGTATAAAATGGCCTGAAGTCCCTTATGACAGGTTGTCACCGGATGAGAAGCAACATAACGCATGCCGAGGTTTATCTTTCTCTCAAAATCTTACTTTTATTTTGTGTCTTTTGGAATTACCATAAACTACAGGAGAAATAAAGTACTTTTCCAGAGAGAGGTGATTTGGGTTGAAAATGTTTTTAGACAGATGTGATTAACGAAGAATGTTGATTGAAAAGAGTGACAATATACGTCAGTTAAATAATACTAAAGGTCTTGTTCCGTACATGAAAGATTGGTCGTTGATGACTCGGGTTGTCGTAAAATTAAATTGTAATCACAAGTGTCTGGGAGTATTGAATTAGGAAGATAATGTAATTGTGTTACTTTGAATGGTCGGAACAATTCCTTTTATCACTGTAAACTAGGGAGACGAGTTTGCCAAGAGCAATGATCCAACGGCCGTATTGGTGTCGTTCACGATTCATTACACAAGTTTATTATGGCCTGATTGTCCTCCCTATCAACAGGACTAATAATAAGGGTGCTGAAATCATGTGCATTGCTTCCGCTTCGGAAAAGAAGAATTGACGATGGAAAAATATCTGAGGTGTTTTTTACGCTGAAAATACGGTTTCGTTTATGGCGATAACAATATATACCCCACGTGACCGGTATATTCTCTCGCTGCATGAATGCGAAATATTGGATAGTGATTACCAGTGTTGTTCATTATCAAAGATTATGACAAGAAAAATGATTAAAAATATATTTCTGCCACAATTAATCACAAATGATAACGATTTGGTCCCATTGATATCGAGATACTGCAAAAAAAAACGAAAGCTTTTTTGCCTTTTTATTTTGAAAAAAGAAATTAATTGAAAAGCGCGCTCAATTCGATCCAGCTGCGATTATGGAAATAGTGGTGAAGCCAGAAGCCGCAACAGCAATGATCCTCGCAGACCGGTTTCGTAAATACCCCTATCCGAATTCGTGTTAAACCGGTCCTCATACCGAATCCGGAAGATATCAAGATGCATCACAAATGAACATAATATGGGTATTCGAAATTGGATGTGGGTACTTGGGATAGCGTAAAAACACATCTGAATTATGAAGATTCTCTTCCGTTTAAACAACAATCCTTGAAATTCATTTCTACGCGTTTTCTCCGCAACAGAGCAGACTCACTCTTTCCTAAGGAGTCTGCCGTATAATGTGAAGCATTTTAACCCCCTTCACTCTGATGTCAAAATACCAACATTTTAGGAAGCTGTTTTTACCCATAATGCATCTAGAAATTTAACCCATTCAATCTCGTTTGACAGAGCTCAAGGAGCTCTGTCAAACGAGATTGAATTGGTTAAATTTCTAGATGCATTATGGGAAATTTTTTCTGCCTGAAATTTAAATATTTTGACCTCAGTGTGCAGGGGCTTAAGAAACAAATGGTTAGGGGTGGCGATTAGATGTACAATACGTACTGATATTTCTGCTATGTTTGTGTCCACTCACCAACATCTTGTCAACTAATCAGTTTAATGTGAACGAAGGATATATAATTGGCCTCAATTATGGCGGCTGAGTACCACAACTCGCCAGGTGATATGTGATCAACATTCTTCACTAAGCCTTGCTCAATAATCTCAACAAGAGAAGTGCGAAATTCTGTATAGCTTCGTTTGTATTCAGTGTATTGTGAAGGAATATCCTCAAAGTGTGTGTGCGGATGTGGGGAGGTTGGGGGGGGGGGGGGGTAAGCAATGTCAAACGGGGAAACACTGAATGCTGTAAACACTTCAGTTTAGGAGACTGACCAAGAGGGACGTCTTCTGTTATAAACAGAAACACAAACTGTAGATGCTGCTGTGCAACAAACCGATTTTAAAAGAGAAATTAAGGTGTCATTGCAATTTAGCCTGCACGTGCAGTACCTGGAGAGTGGATTGCAACAAAATCACTCGTGGAATGACGTTATCACCCAAAGTATCACTTTCATATTCTGTACATACGGACAAAAGCACAAGCAATGTTTCCGCCAATGTTCCTCCGGGTTTAACCAGGGGGTTCATTGGCTGAAACTTTGCTTGTGCTTGTTATGCATTGCAACAAGTATGCGATTGTTGCTTGGGTGGAATCTCCACTCCGTGTGTGATTTAGTGATAATACACTCTACAGTTACCATTCTTTTCGTGGTCTGGTGTGTTTGGCTGTTTTATGAGAGAGTTACGAGACTCTAAACTCTGAGATTAGGGACTTTGCTAACACCGAGACGTCCGTCTTGTGTAAAAGTCAGCCAGGGTACCCTTTTAGCACACACTGCGGAAATGTGTTTAGGCGAGTGTAGGTGTGTATGGATGTACGAATTAGTCAATATTTTCAATTTAGAAATTTTGGACAGGAAGTCCTGTGTATTTTTTTAGATAGCTCGGATGTCTATTAGCAATCGGTTTCAGATGATAATCAATGAGCTCCAAGATGGCGTACGATTCCGAGTCACAACCCGTGACAATTGCTCTGTCGGGTGGAGTTCAGTCATCTCACCATTCGTCCATGAAGGTCGGCCCTTGTTATCTTTGGGAGGATGTAAAATTGTCTTGTTTGAACACTAAGCTTAGCTCTTAAATGTCGCAATTGTTTTTTTGTAAATATGACATTCGTCGGTGAGAAATTTTAAGGATTTTTTTAATTTTTCAATATTACTGGGTCAAATAAGTCAATCTATTTTCTTTTAATGTATGGTATTGTTCAGTTGTCTCATGGCTGCCTTCATATAATCATCTCGAAAGAGAACGACAACTGACGCACCTTTGTCGGCTGGTTTGACAACGAATTTCATATTTTTCGAAGTGTCGTGAAAGCTCTCCATTCCTAGCTGTTATATTGATTTTATCGGAGAGTACCTTAATGCTGAACACTTTTTTGGAGGATTCGTGTGTTAGCCTCAATAATTTTAGGATCTACGTTACGATGTTTTTTTACGAGAAGAGTAAAATAGTACGAATTATATAATAACATGATTTTGTAGGGCGTTATGGTTCATTAACAGCCCGACAGGAACAGGGGCGTAGGAACGAAAAAATATTGGGGCGGGTATAGGGTCGTGTGGCACTGGTTGGGCAGATGCCGCAGATGCCGAAGGCATCTTCCGCGAGTGCCGCAGGCACGAGCTTGATGAGGGGGTTTTGGGGGGGTTCTCCCCCCCAAGAAAATTTTCCAATTGAGGTATCAAATGGTGCATTCTGGTGGCCACTGGGGTGTAATTTTCCCTATTTTTTTATTTGAAAAAGTGGGATTTCTGAACAGGGTGTTGTAATTTTGGCAAAATGTTGAACCGTGTGACCCGATAATATACCCCAAGTCCTTACGTATGTATGAAAAGAAAAATCGATATGTATTAATTGCATTATTTCCGTGCATTTCACCCGTCTGTTTTTGACACTACTTCACGGTTCTCGCCGATTCCCGTTACCTTACGGAAAACACAACCAATCCGGTTTGTTTACTCGCAAAAATGTCCAAACGTCACACCTTGTAAAGGTTTATTATTAATTTAGATTAAGCGAAATTTTTTTTTTACAAAAAATGAGCCAAAAAAAATTTGGGTGGTTGGGAAATTATTGTGGGGGGGGGGGGCAACATGCCGCCCCCCCCCCATCCTTCCCAGAAATCAGGAGCGCAGATCTCTCTCCTCGGGTGAGGGGGACACACAACAACGTGCAGGGTCAACCATGGTTTGGCCCACAGGAGTCTGGAACTTGTCCTACAGGCCATATTTGACTATTTAGTCCATATTTCACCCCTCTTCCGAAAAGGGTGGAAAATTTGAAAAAGTAAGCTGAAAACATGCGATTTCCGCCTATTAGAGCATTGCTCGAAGAATATCAGCTGTTACCGGACCATGGTTTAGCTCTGTGGGCAGAAAGTTTGAAAAAGTAAGCTTAAAATATGCGATTTCCGCCTATTGCAGCATTACTCGAACAATATCAACTGCTATCGCACATATATATCTGGGAGGAGTGCGGGGGACATAACATATGATGCCCCCCCCCCTGAACTCCCCCCCCCCCCCCCCCCCCATGATCTGCGCCCATGCCAGAAATTACGGCCATGCACAGGGAATTTCATCTTTTCAACGTTGAAATGCAAAATTTTGCATTTCAACGTTGAAAAGATGTAATTCCCTTGCATCTGCGCATTATGTGCAATGTTTTTAACTCAAGGTCAGATTGTTTTGCCAGGAAAATATACTTGGTGCCCCCCTCTAGAGAAGTTTTGGAGGCATGCCCTGCCCCGCCCCATGATTTGCGCCGTTGGGGTATCCTATTACTTGAGTCTTTAAGTGGCAGAGCCCTAAATAGGTCAGCTTGCAGCGTCATTGGAACAGAAAAAATGGTGGTGGTGCATGATATCACCTTAGGGGTCGAGTCACGCATACGAGAACAGCTTGATAGGGAACCTCTTGCCGGAATGTAGGGTTACCGTTGGTAACCCTGCACTCCTGGGCAAAGTCATCCTTATCAACCGTGCTCGGCGTACCGTACGGGTATATGAAACCGCCAGAAATGGGCAACTATTTAATGTTTTTCATGGGCATGAAGGCGATAGAGTAGTGATGAAATGAAGAAAAGCTTAACTCCAAAGTTTAATTATCACTATTCAATCAGTCTTGATAGTTAAAACAACCCTAGTTCTATGCTAACCATATGCGTATAATGCAGCGTATTCCCTACTCAGATTTTATATACCCCAAAAGTATCCAAACGATTATCGTTTCCACGAACGAATTCGTTTGAAATAATTTTCATGTCCAGAGTGTCAAGTTGCTCTCGGTATAAATCGCATATCATCAGGTGATTCAATCTATTTTGATTCATAGTAGATCTCAAGTAGTTTTTTATTCTCCTTAATGTACTGAACGAACGTTCACTGGAAGCGTTCGTGGCAGGCGCTGTCATAAGTATCATGACAACTTTAACAACTTCACTCATTAGATCCCGCTGGCCACGACTCAGGTTTTGGAAATACTTGAAAATATCATGCATAGTTTGTGCGCTGCCTTCGTAATTACTCTTTAATATGTCTAGATGAGTACGCAAGGTAACTTTGCTGAGGTCATCACAGAAAAAATCAGTCACATGACTCAGATTTGCTTCATAGTTCAAACCATTGACTGAAGCCAGCAACATTTGCTCACATTCTGAATAGATTACGTAGTCCGGTTGCTCGAAACGATCATTAATTGTAGATGTAATCAGATCGAGTGATTCATAATATATTCTTTTATAGTGCATTTCCGGGGTTTTAGGGAATTCTGCTTCAGCCCTCCCTCCCATGAACTCTTCCAGTATTTTTGGTGCTCGTCTTTGGCGGGGTAGCGTGGGCTCGGAAATATCTTTGTATTCCTGTGCTTGTTTAACTGTTTTTTCCCAGAAATGTTTCCACGATGTTTCATTCCTGATGGACACTAGACATTTCACGGTCATTGAAGCTGTTGATTTTGCCTCACACGCGGATAGTTGCACTTTTTGGAGGGTTTCACTTAGTGAATCTGCATGTGACAGTATGAGAATGGCTAACGAAACTCCGAAATAGAAATCAAATTTTCTCATTTGATTTCCAACACCCTGAACTTTAGCTTTAGATTCAGTGTCGTTTGTTTCGTGTTCGACCCAATCCCACAAATCTAACAACGATTTGTAATTCTGTAAAATGCTCACCATTGCATTTGCTCTAACAGTCCACCTTGTCGGACAAAGGGTTCGTATGTTGACAGAATCAGCTTCAGGGCTACTAGTGTCCATTTTAATTTTTCGTAATTCTCTTTCTCGTTTCGGTGATATCTTTACAAGCTTAATTATTTCGTGAGCCGTATCCAACGAATCTTTCATCACTTTACACTGTTTAATGGTGTCACCACAAGCTAGATTCAGCGCATGTCCGTAACAGTGCGTAAATAATGCGCGCCTTTCTTCCCTTTTAATAGATGCTGCTACCCCATTTTTTGCACCTGCCATAGTGCTACAACCATCGTAACATTGACCTCTACACTTTGAAAGTGGCATTTGACTTCGAATTAAAACCCCTTTTATCATGGAACTGATGGTTGACGCGTCAGCTCTTTCCATCTGATATAGGCCGATGAAATCTTCGTGGGGTTGTAAATCATCATCAACCCATCGTAAGCAAACAACCAATTGCTGCTGGTTTGAAATATCCGTGATCTCGTCTGCCATAATTGAATAAAAATGTGATTTGCGTACATCGTTAACAATTTGTCTCAGAACATTCAGCGCAATTATCTCAATCATTTCATTCTGTATCTGAGGTGATAGATAGTTCTTCTTACGCGAAAGCCACAAATCCAAGTCTGCAACATCATGACATCTCAGCTTTACAAGCTGCAAAAAGTTCGAATCCATCTCACGGTGACCTCTATACGACAAGCCTTGGCGCGCAAGGAATTTTGCACTGGTGAGGAGAGCCAGAAGTACCTTTCGATTCATTTCTTTTTCAACCCTGAGAGACTCTGATAACATTTCACCGACGTCATTACCAGCATTGGAGATATTTATCATGTTTATTGAAAATTTATGAAAACTCGACTGTTCGTGTTTGTTGAAACCCTTTTTCGTTTCCGTCGCCTTATTCCAATTAGAAAATCCATCTATGACAAAGGCTGGCTCCCCTTTGGAGTCACACGGTAGGTTCATGGCGTTAGCCTTAGCACAGTAGTAGCACAGGACCGAGTCGCTCGATTGAATATAATGTAACCATGACCAGCGTTTGTACCAACTAGATTGAAATCTGTATTTTTTATCTTTTTTCTTATTTCCCGGAACAGACTCACTTTGATTGGGCTCAGTTTCTTTCGTTTTCTTGAATATCCTTTGTGGGAATTCAATATCAGTAGGCTGATTTGGAACAGTACCTAGATTTCTTAAAAAATCTGCATTTGTATTGCCGATTACACCAGTGGACCTATCCTTTGTTTTACACCCATCAGGGCAGTCACCACAATTTACTTTTGAATTGCCCAGACAGTCTGAAGATATGCTTGAATCTTGCGTATCCGAGGTCGAGCATACTTCTTTGACTTTGAACATAGATGTTAGTTTTATCTGCTTCGGTTTAGAGGCCATAACTAAAGTTTTGTTTCAGTAATTCAGTTCAAATCTTGTTGACACAAAAACTTTCAAGGTTACAATTTTGGTAGAGTTACCTCTCTTGTAAGTTACAAGAGAGGTAACTCTACTAACTCAATTATATTTCGAATCAGTGCAGAAAGAAGGGAGATCACTGCGCGACGTAACTGGCGTTTGATCAATACGTTTCAAATAATCCAGCAACACGGCAACTTGTGGTGTTAGTGTGTTAGTTTTATAGTCAATGAACTGCTCATTGGGCTTAATCCATAATAGTTGGCATCGCGATCAACTATTTTATAAACGGAATGATTTTCCTTTTTCGTACAGTGCCCGCATTGAATTCGAGTCTGGTCTGCATTTGTCAATGAGCAATAGGCTATACGTCTATAAGTTTTGGGAAATTTTTTTTTTTACCCCCCTTACCCCCCCCCCCCCCCCCCCCCGGTTCCTACGCCACTGGACAGGAATGATTAAAAGCCCCAGGGACTATTAGAGGCCCGAGACGGAGTCGAGGGCCGCTAATAGGCCCAAGGGCTTTTAATCATTCCTGTAGGGCCGTTAATGAACCATAACGCCCTACAAAATCATGTTATTACTATTGTTACCACATGGACTGCTAATATAACAATAACATGATTTTGAAGGGCTTTACAGTGTATTAACGGCTCAACAGAAATGGTTAACAGCCCAAGAGTTTATTAGCGGCCCGCGACGTAGTCGAGGGCCGCTAATAAGCTCAAGGCTGTTAACCATTTCTGTTGAGCCGTTGATACACTGTAATGCCCGACAAAGTCATGTTATTTCTATTATTGCCACTTTCGTACATCGGAGACATAACAATTAAATTATATGGGAAATAAGATAAATATATGAAGTTTGACGTTTTAGAATTTAAAAAAAACAGCGACACTATCGTCTGATTTGTTGACAAACAAACCAGGTAACATGACTATCGTCTGATCAGTGTACGGCGAAAATTGGGAAGTTAGATGATGAAATATATCTTCGAAATGCGAACTTTAGGCAAGGAGTTTATTCATCAAAGATGTCATCACTTACTTTACGTGTATCGCTTCCTATATTTGATACATTATCTATCCGTGACACAAAGGGTAACACTTGAAACAAATGTGTTAATTTTGTTTACAAATTAAATCCGAATTGAATTTCAATCCAAATGGAAATCTGGAAAAAATATTGTTGATCGGCGGAGAGATGTGACGTCATTGTCTATATTTAGACGTGTCGGGCTGTTATTGACGTGTTGGGCTGTTATAGGAACCCCAAGCGGGCCGTAGGCCCGCAAAGGGTTCCACATACCCAGTCAGATAAATGTGTTCCAGAACAGAATTCTCTATAGCCGTCAATGTGATTTTTGAAGTGGACAGTAAATTTCAGTGAAAAAACTACGTAACTTCCGCTGTCGAATTGCCCATGCAATTGCAATTGGCCTCCCCCCCCCCCCCCTCTAGGAATCAAATGTACTCTGTTGCAACTTTATTCGCCTCAAAGCTTTGCGTGATACATTGGCCGACATATCTACACTTCAGGGGTTGCCAGGCCTTCTCACCCGAGAACCGCGACAAATCAGCGGCCGGCCAAAGTGTTATTATTATTACTCGAGTTCTGTCCTTCTGGAGGTTTGTCAATATGCTCAGCTGATGATCTCGTCATTTCAGATCGAACTCTCAGTCTTGATTTCGTTGCAGCTTGTCTGCCAGTGACAACCTCAATCGAAAAAAACGTACATATAACCGATAATATAAGTTTATAACGGATAATTGTTGTTATATTGGTGCTATTGTTTACAGACATGCATTGACATGTATCTCGTGAAATATCAAGATGAACAGAAACTCAGTTTTTGAATTATCCAAATGTGAAGGTGTTGTAAAGGAAAAGTTTGCTTGAAAAAAGGGTATACGGACGTTTCGTCCCCAAGCCGAGTCGTCTGCTTGTCATAATGTCAAGGAAAATATTGTCTGTACATTTTTTACATTTCGAACAAGACACCCACCCCCTACTAACGTGTGACATTTCCCCAACATATAAATCCTCCTGATGTTGTATTTATGTTAAGAGTGTGATGTACATCATCTTTAAGGTTTGAAACACAAATGATGTATATTGGCTGATATAATGATATGTTTTTAAAAAATGCAAAAAATTGCACAAGTTGGAAATGCACATTTTTGTTGCACTCAAGAGACTCACCCACCCCCACATCACGTCTTGCAAATTTTTGGTGCCCCCAGGATCCCCCTCCCCCTGGAATAATTGCAAAATTATAAGATTATGTTACAGAACTTAATATAACAAGTTTTGATGCATTTCTTAATATAATTATAACACGTTTTGATGCGTTTCTTAATATTATTAATTCCTATAATACATTTGCTAATAATTTTGTGATTATTCATTGTAAAGTGCCGGTGCTCTTCCAAGAATAATTGCAAAATTATAAGATTATGTTGCAGAATTTAATAAACCATAAATTTTGATGCGTTTCTTAATATAATTAATTCTTATAATACATTTGCTAATAATTTTGCTATTATTCATTGTAAAGCGACGGTGCGCCTCGATGAATAATTGCAAAATTATAAGATTATGTTGCAGAACTTAATATAACAAATTTTGTTGCATTTCTTAATATAATTAATTCTTATAATACTTCTACTAATAATTTTGCAGTCATTCACTGTAAGGTGCCGGTGGAGCTCTTCAATGAAAAATTGCAAAATTATAAGATTATGTTGTGGAACTTAATATAACGTACATATACTTTAAGAACTTTTACTGTAATAATATAATTATTATAGGTAATCCATAAATCCATTGAATAAACAGTAATTAAAATTTATTTAATGGCTGGATAGTTTATTTTGTTCTGACATTTCTGTTTTCAGAATTTCACACGTATATGAAATTTAATGCAAGGAGGTACATTAAGATATATTACAATGGAGGTACATTAAGATATATTACAATAGGTAATATACAATAAAGTATACAATAAAATTATTATATAAATAAATAAAAAATGATTCAAAATACAATACATGAATACTTTCCCCCAGCGAACGAGTTTCGGACGTGTTGGGTATAATTGTAGAGGACAACTTGGTTAAAATTGCAGCGGACGATTTGGTTATCAGACGAAATGGGTGTAATTCGAAAAAGTGATACTGACAGGTTGCTTTCAGTCCCGTTAGAAACCAAAACAAAGTAATAATGTGTTACTTTTTGGTGCATCTGTATTTCTGAACAGTGCTTCGTAGTTTCAAACACTAACAAATGGAAAATAATAACCCTTTTGGATATTTACCGCCATTGAAAATGGCATGTCATCTTTTTTCGGGAACTGGGGGAATGTTCGGCCTGGGGAGAACTAGGCCCAAGGAAGATTCATCCAGAAGAAAAGCAGTACACATCTGTTAGGATATTTTAGATACGCTACAGTTAAAACTAGAAGTCCTGTCACGAATAGTGCGCTTATCTAGGCTTAATTGCGTGTTGGAATTGCGCGCAATTGCCATATCGAATGGCACCCAAAGCAGGGCAGGTTCTCCTGGTAACTCATAGCAAACACATGCACTGTTTCTGCCAATGGACCTCCGGGTTACCCGGAGGTCCATTGGCTGAAACATTGCCTGTGCACAGGCCATATGTACAGAATATGATAGCTTTAATTGGGCCATAACGCGCACATTAACGCGCATATCAACATGCTATTTGTGCGCATTTCATGACAGGACTTCTAGTTTTAACTATACGATATTCGTTTTAACTCCTGAAAATAATTCTTAAAAAAAATATTAATAGATTGTTCGATATTTATTGAAAAATATTAATACAATGTATATCGTCGAGCAATTATCTCTGCAGTAAATTTACATTCAATGTGTCCTGTAATAATTAAGCCTTTTATTAAGGTCTCTCATCTGTTAGAATGGTATCCAATCACTTCGGCTCCAAGTCATTTCATCCTCTGGTCAATTTGACCTCAAAGTCATCTCTGCCCTAGTCACTTCGGTCCCTTGGTCATTTCGGCACCATTTTAAGTGTAGAGATCTACATGTATAAAGATCAGTGCATAGTTCATGTTTAGAAATAATGGGTAATTACCTTTATTAAGTAATGTTCAGTTATTTGTATTTACACAGTGTACAGAAAAGTTATACACAACATTAAAAATTATCCATGTGTTCAATTTTACATACATTTAAGATGCTATCTGTATAAGTAAGAGAAATTATTTTACTTTGAAATTTTGCAAAGTATATGCAGTCATTCATTCATATTGTTATGCACAATTCCTAGTCACCTTCCAGTTTGAGGTTCACAGGGTTTCTTTTTCTTTTCTTTTTTGTGAAACAACCACCAAACTGCGATTTTGATACTACCATAAATATGTCCACATTTTCTAAAACACAGAGCAGAATCCTTGTAGTTATGCACAATTCCTAGTCCCCTTCCAGTTCGCTGTCCACGGGGGTCTGACCCCAGTACCCCACTTCCAAGGCATACACTCAAACCAAATAACATTACTGACCCTCGCTTCTGGCTGTCGTAGATTCATAAGCAAATACAATTATTCAGGTCGCAAGGGATTTCAAATCCCACATTGTCCATGTGCACCTTCGACGTGCTGAAACTTTTCTTTTATTTATTCATCATGAAAGAAAATCTACTAGACATATATCATATGTATACCTGAATATCTAATTGAGAGATATAAATGTTGAAAAAAAATTAAATAGAAAAATGTTAAAATTCAAACAATATTTGAAAATATTTAAAGAGGCCGAAATGACCTGGTATATTGGGGCTGAATTGACCTGCGGCCGTAATGACTGGGACCGAAATGACTTGGGGCCAAAGTGACTGGAATTCATAAGAATTGCATCCAAACTGTCCTCCAACAATTTGACCCAAACTGGATACTAATCTAACCCAAACCATCCTTTGGCAATTTGCCCCGGACTGTTCTCCAGAATAGGGACACATGATTCTTATTGATTTATTTATTGGGGTTTAATGACACTTCGATAGCCAGGGTCACTTCATGTCGGACAGTTTTACAGATGGGAAAAGCCAGAGAGAACCATTGAGCAATTACAAATATCTAACGTACAAACGGCACACAAGCTGGGTTAGCATTGGTTGAAGACAAGTGTACGATTGACTTGCAGTATGCCTTGGTACGCAATGGCACTACGTGGGCAATGGGAATGAAGTGTATTGCCCAAGGAAACAAAGTGGTTGCCGCAGGTGGGATTTGATAGAGGACCCTTTGGCTTGCAGCCTACACCTCTAACTACTGAGCCCTTTAACCTTCAAAACTGTATAGTACCAGCTAAAACATGTTGTAGAATGACCACATGAAAATTTCACAAGTACATAGTTTCATTATTAGTTTGTGATATTTGTTTTTGCTCAGTTTGCTGTACAGTGGAACCCTGTTAATTGAAGAGCCACTTTGCCAATAACATTATTCAATTAGCAGGAGTATTCAATTAACAGGGATTGTGTCACTTTCCTGTATTCCAGAGATAAACTTAGCATTTATTCTATTATATTTTGTTTGACAGAGCTCCATGAGCTCTGTCAAACAAGATATAATAGATTAAATGCCTGTATTGAATGTACTGAGGCCAAATTGGTCTATAACAAAGGAAAGCTGGGAAGAGTCAGGGCAATTTCTCAACATGTTACAAGATTTTTTATTCAATTAACAGGAGATTACTCTATAACCTATATTCAATTACCAGGTCAAATTTGTACTGGAGGCATGGTAAATGGTTTTGTGTTGGGAAATTACATTCTATTAACAGGGATATGCAATTAAGATATATCCAATTAAGTGGGCACCACTGTATAACCACCCCCCATGCCCCCCCCCCCCCCCCACACACACACACCCCAATCAAAACCATCATTCAAAGGTCTTGGATTCAGCAAATTTGATTTCTTTATTTATTGGGTTTAACAACAGTTTTTACAGCCAGGGCCACCCAACAGTTTTACTGGGGGAGGAACCCAGCCAGAGCACCCGGAGAGAACCACCGAGCAACAGTGACAAGCAACTGCCAGGCTTCTCAACATTGTAACTCCAAGCAAGCAGGGTTAGCATTGGTTGAAGACAAGTGCATCATCGATGTGCAGTACGCCTTATTTCAGTTGCCGCAATTGGGATTCAAGCTGAGAACCTCTCAGCTTGTTTTGGGAAGGTTTTTTTTAGGGTCCTGCGAATATTCGAGATTCGATTTGATATTGATACCATACGTATGCTTCGAGATCGATCCCGAATCAGTTTCAGGATTCGATTTTTTCGAATCTCTCATACTAACTTCAATTTGTTACATTTCCAACAAAAATAGGATAAAACTGTCATTAGAAAATTCATTCATGTAGGCTCAATTCCTATTTATTTGAGTAATTGACAATGTTTAATTGTTAGATAAGGTGTGAATTTGGCCCAGAACATTATCCATATTTTTTGTTTTTGAAGGCTTAACTTGTTACTATTCACGTTCTTAAGAACGTGAATAGTAACAAGTTAGGCCTTCAAAAACTAAAACTATGGACAATAGGCCTAGCTGTTTCAGCGACGGTGCTACAGAGAATATTTAGTTATTGGTGTTTAAGGTGTTCACTCCGTCGCATAAGGTCATCACAGTGTTCCGTAACTTCCGTTTGATGCAATATGAAATAACTTGTCTTTTAAGATTTGATTTGGGATTCAATTCGATGTCGATATCAGAGACATGATTCGATTCGAGATTCAATTCGAAAAGAAATTTGTGATTCGCAGATCCCTATTTTTTTTTTAGTTCCAGCTTCATTAAGGTTTGTCTCATATCCCACTTGTAATTTTGTCATAATTAGTAATCATAAATCCTTAAAATAAAACAATAGAAAAAATGCATAGAATATTTAAACAAAAAAATTCTGTGAGGATTTGACCGCAGAGGTGATGACATGCGACCACCACTGAGACCGAATATTCTCAGAAAAAGTATGAGGGCTGAATCTTTCTGTAACTGAATCTTCATGAACTCTTTTTTTCAAACTAAATTGCCCATTACTTATAAAGCACCATAACTAAGGCAAAAACAATACTATGAAATTTCCAAGTCTGAAATTCTATAAATTGCAAATAAATTTACACAAATTATATAACAAAATAAAGGATGTGGTGTATAGAACCCCAAGAGTATGTGTGCACCTCACACACTGACACACAGTCGCTATCAGACATCAACGGTTCCTGAAAGTGTGCTATCGGTACCATATTTGTACCATAGCTGATAATAATAAAATAATATTTCATAAGAACAACAAACACAGGAATTCAAAATGCAGCCTCAGGGCAGCATGGTGGTGAATGCCAATGCTGTCAGATTGTCCTTGAAAGGGGGAGTTCTTTACAAATAGGTTTTTGTTTTGTGATACTCTGGATACTCCCCATTTTTAGCTCAGCTTTGACATAGTCATATTTAAGGTTATGTCATAGCCCATTGTCCGTTTGGGAACAACAATTCAATACGGCTCGGGCTAGAGGCTTTATTTATGAACCGATCTTTACGAAACTTCTTGGGTACCTTTGTTATCACCGTGGGACGAGTGTTTTTTGGTGCAGTCCAAAATGCAAGATGGCCTCCAGCAGCCATTTTGTACAGAAATTAGTGCAATCAGTTTTTTGTTCAGAACTTATGTATGAAAGTTCTGATTTGAATAAATTTTTGTATGAATGTTTAGTAACATGGAATACATCACATATAATAAAGGGCTTTTTCTCATGCTGAAATTATGGAAATTAGATGAACTTTAATTTATTCAGTGCTACTTACATGTATACCCAGTAAGTGCACCTGTCAATACAGCTCGGCTAGGCTGTATTTATGAACTGATCTTCATGAATCTTCTTGAGTACCTTTGTTATCACCTTGGGATGAGAATGAGTGTTTTTGGGTGCAGCCCAAAATTCAAGATGGCTACCAGTGGCCATTTTGTACCGAAATTAGGTACAATCAGTTTTTTGTACAGAACTTCTATACAACTTGGGCTAGAGGCCGTATTTATGTACCGATTTTACAAAATTTCTTAGGTACCTTTGTTATCACCATGGGGTTAGAATGAGTGTTTTTGGGAATCAGTTTTTTGTACAGAACTTCTGTATGAAAGTTCTGATTTGAATAAATTTGTGTATGATTGTTTAGTAACATGGAATACATCACAAAAATACAGGTTTTTTTCTTGTACAGAAATTATGCAAATTAGACGAACTTTGATTTATTCAGTGCTACTTATACACAGTAAGTTCACATGTCAATACGGCTCGAGCTAGGGGCTGTATTTATGAACCGATCTTCACCAAGCTTTTTGGGTACCTTTGTTATCACCTAGGGACGAGAACGAGTGTTTTGGGGTGCGATCCAAAATTCAAGATGGCTAACAGTGGCCATTTTGTACCAAAATTAGGTACAATCAGTTTTTTGTACACAACTTCTATACGGCTCAGGCTAGAGGCCGTATTTATGAACCGATCTTTACGAAACATCTTGGGTACCTTTGTTATCACCGTGGGATGAGAGCGAGTGTTTTTGGGTGCAGTTCGAAATTCAAGATGGCCACTAGCAGCCATTTTGTACCAAAATTAGTGCAATCAGTTTTTTGTACAGAACTTCTCCATGAAAGTTGTGATTTGAATAAATTTTTGTATGAATGTTTAGTAACATGGAATACATCACAAAAAATACTGTATAATACAGGTTTTTTTCTCTTGCAGAAATTATGCAAATTAGATGACCTTTGATTTATTCAGTGCTACTTATACACTGTAAGTGCACATGTCAATACGCTAAGGCTGGAGGCTGTATTTATGAACCAATCTTCATGAAACTTCTTGGGTACCTTTGTTATCACCTTGGGATGAGAACAAGTGTTTTCGGGTGTGGCCCGATATTAAAGATGGCTGCCGGCTTTCACACTGTTGCTTACTGAGGTGAAGTCACTTTACCATTACCAAGCTACCTACTAAATACCAAAGGGAAGATTTTTCAGCGCACTCTTATTACTTCAACACCCATAATTCTCAAATATGGCATTAAAACCAATCACATACTAGTACTGCTTAAATCTATTTACATAATCAGAATACACCATCAGGGATGCATTAGCTCAGTAGGTAGAGTTGCAGACTGCAAGCCGGTTCGAATCCCACCTGCGGCAACAGCTTTGTGTCCTTGGGCAAGACACTTCACCCCCACTACCCATGTGGGGGCAAGGTATGCTGTGTACTAAGGCATACTGCATGTTCTTGGTGCACCTGTCTTCGAACAAGGCTAATCCTGCTTGTGTAGTATGTTGGGGAGCTCACAGTTGCTTGCCATTGCTCAGAGGTTCTCCTGGGGTACTCTAGTTTCCTCCATCCATAAAACTGCCATGGTCACAATAAGCTGTTGTGCAGATAAATGTGACCTTAAACACCAATAAATAAATAATAAAAAGAACACACCACCTCATACCCGTTTCTCTCCTGTTTTTATTCACCTTGGTATTCCTCGGTTTGCCTCGGTGTTTAGTATGCCTGCCAGAAAAGGAGTGATTTCTTTTTCTAAAAGAGCAAAACAAGAAACAGTAATTTTTAACAGGTAGTAACGAAATAATTTTCATGAAGCGCACAATTTTATGTTAGTTAATAGCTGAAAAAACGCAGGGTGATATTTGCAAATCTTATTTTATTACTGGCACCAGGTACTGGTAATAAAAATTGTTTGTCATCAATACTTGATCAAGTTTCTGACAAAGCACATTATACTATTCCAATATGTCAGCTACTGGACATAAGCACACAATTTGATGTTGGTTTACCATTATACTGGTGCTTAGCCAGGATATCTAAGTTACATGTAGGGGCAAGAGTAATATCTAGTGGGAGTGGGGCCGGGTAATAAAGAATATGATGCACAGAATCACCTGAGCCACATAGCAGTGAGATAGGGGTGAGGACAAGAGGGTGTGTGACCCTCTCATCAGTGGAGGGGTCGGGTGCACCTCTCCCCCCCCCCCCAAAAAAAAAAAATTCAAGACAGTAAAACACAATTACCTTGAATCTGTGTCCTTTTGTGTCCATAATAAGTTGCGAACAAGCATAAATATCTAGATATTAAAATGTCTTTTGGGATGTTCATTATATGGGTTAACAGGAGAGAGGGGTGGCGGCATGAATGAAATTGGGGACCGAATATTCTCTGAAAAAGTATGAGGGCTGAATCTTCCTGTGACTGAATCTTCATGAACTCCTTTTTTAGCTCAACTTTGGCGAAGCCAAATTTGAGCTTATGCCATGGCCCGTCGTCCATCTGTCCGTCAACAATTGGATACGGCTCGGGCTAGAGGCCGTATTTATGAACCGATCTTTACGAAACTTCTTGGATACCTTTGTTATGACCGTGGGACGAGAACGAGTGTTCTTGGGTTTGGTCCAAAATTCAAGATGGCTGCCAGCCGCCATTTTGTACCGACGATGCAGAAATCTGTTTTTTGTACAGAACTTCCATATGAAAGCTATGATTTGAATAATTTTTTGTATGAATGTTCAGTACCATTGGATACATCACATATAATACGGGTTTTTTTCTCGTGCGTAAATTATGCAAATTAGACTAACTTTGATGTTTTTTGGTGTTACTTTCAGCACTGTAAGTGCAAATGCCAATATGGCTCGGGCTAGAGGCCGTATTTATGAACCGATCTTTACGAAATTCCTTGGGTACCTTTGTTATCACCGTGGGACGAGAACGAGTGTTTTTGGGTCCGGTCCGAAATTCAAGATGGCCGATGGCAGCCATTTTGTACAAAATTTGGTGCAATCAGATTTTTGCACAGAACTTCCATATGAAAGCGCTGATTTGAATAATTTTTTGTGTGAATGTTTAGTACCATGGGATACATCACATATAATACGGGTTTTTTCTCGTGCAGAAATTATGCAAATTAGATGAACTTTGATTTTTTCAGTGCTACTTACACACAGTAAGTACACATGTCAATACGGCTCAGGCTAGAGTCTGTATTTATGAACCGATCTTCACGAAACGTCTTGGGTACCTTTGTTATCACCTTGGGACAAGAACGAGTGTTTCTGGGTGCGGTCCAAAATTCAAGATGACTGCCAGTGGCCATTCTGTACCGAAATTAGGTCTAATCAGTTTTTTGTACACAACTTCTATATACGGCTCAGGCTAGAGGCCGTATTTATGAACCGATCTTTACGAAACTTCTTGGGTACCTTTGTTATCACCGTGGGATGAGAACGAGTGTTTTTGGGTGTGGTCCAAAATTCAAGATGGCCACAAGCAGCCATTTTGTACCAAAATTAATGCAATCAGTCTTTTGTACAGAACTTCTGTATGAAAGTTCTGATTTGAATATATTTTTGTATGAATGTTTAGTAACATGGAATACATCACATATAGTACGGGTTTTTTTCTCGTGCAGAAATTATGCAAATTAGATGAACTTTGATTTATTCAGTGCTACTTATACACTGTAAGTGCACATGTCAATACGGCTCGGGCTAGAGGCTGTATTTATGAACCGATCTTCACAAAACTTCTTGGGTACCTTTGTTATCTCCTTGGGACGAGAACGAGTGTTTCTGGGTGTGGCCATTTTATACCGAAATTAGGTCCAATCAGTTTTTTGTCACAGCTTCTACACAGCTCATATTTGCGAACTGATCTTCACGAAACTTCTTGGGTACCTTTGTTTTCACCTTGGCACAGGAATGAGTGTGTTTTGGGGTGCCTTTGTTATCACTGTGCTATGAGAACAAATATTTTGGGGTTCAGTCAGACCCACTCTGGGACTCAAAGATTTTTTTCTAGTTTAGCATCTGACTGTCACCCACCTTTACAATACTTTACCTATACATTTGTTACAGGCAACGGCCAGTATTTATGTACATACCATTACAATACTTTATATGTACCTTTGTTATCAGGTCATTACCTAGATGTTTGTCATTGCTGTGTCACATACTATACATGTACATGTCTTTGTCTTGACAAGTTGAGCTACAGTGTCATTGACACTTTCATTTCAAACTAAATTGCCCATTACTTATAAAGCACCATAACTAAGGCAAAAACAATACTTTGAAATTTACAAGTCTGAAATTCTATAAATTCCAAATAAATTTACGCAAATTATATTGCAAAATGAAGGATGTGGTGTATAGAACCCCAAAAGTATGTGTGCACCTCACGCACTGACACACAGTCGCCATCAGACATCAGCAGTTCCTGAAAGTGTGCTCTCGGTACCGTATTTGTACCATAACTGATAATAATAAAATAATATTTCATAAGAACAACAAACACAGGAATTCAAAATGTAGCCTCAAGGCAGCATGGTGGTGAATGCCAACGCTGTCCCATTGTCCTTGAAAGGGGGAGTCCTTTACAAATAGGTTTTTGTTTTGTGATACTCTGGATACTCCCTATTTTTAGCTCAACTTTGACAAAGTCAAATTTAAGGTTATGTCATGGCCCATTGTCTGTCTGTTCGGGAACAGCAATTCAATACGGTTCGGGCTAGAGGGTGTATATTGGTGAACCGATCTTTACGAAACTTCTTGAGTACCTTTGTTATCACGTGGGGCGAGAACAAGTGTTTTTGGGTGCGGTCCAAAATTCAAGATGGCCTCCAGCAGCCATTTTGTACAGAAATTAGTGCAATCGCCATTTTTGTACAGAACTTCTGTAATCTTTAGTAACATGGAGTACATCACATATAATACCGTTTTTTTTTCTCGTGCTGAAATTATGCAAATTAGATGAACTTTAATTTATTCAGTGCTACTTACATGTATACCCAGTAAGTGCACATGTCAATACGGCTTGGGGTAGGCTGTATTTATGAACTGTGGGGTAGGCTGTATTTATGAACTGATCTTCATGAAACTTCTAGGGTACCTTTGTTATCACCTTGGAATGAGAATGAGTGTTTTTGGGTGCAGTCCAAAATTCAAGATGGCTACCAGTGGCCATTTTGTACTGAAATTAGGTACAATCAGTTTTTTGTGCAGAACGTCTATACAACTTGGGCTAGAGGCCATATTTATGAATCAATCTTTACGAAATTTCTTGGGTACCTTTGTTATCACCATGGGGTGAGAATGAGTGTTTTTAGTTTAAACAATATTTATTTCAGATCAAGTAAAATTTACAAAGAACAACGACAAACAAATAACAGAATATAGCTGAAAAAACCTGGTGCCAGTTATAAACAGTGTAAAAATTTGTGGAATTTTTACACTGTTTATTACTGGCACCAGGATAAGATAAGATAAATTGTAGTTTGTCATCGATACTTGATCAAGTTTCTGACAAAGCACATTATACTATTCCAATATGTTAGCTACTGTACATGTACATAAGCACACAATTTGATGTTAGTTTATACTGGTGCTTAGCCAGGATATCTAAGTTACATGTAGGGGCAAGAGTAATACATGTATCTAGTGGGAGTCAAAAAGAATATGATGCACAGAATCACCTGAGCCACATAGCAGTGAGATAGGAGTGAGGACAAGAGGGTGTGTGACCCTCTCATCAGTGGAGGGGGTCTGGTGCACCCCCCCCCCAAAAAAAAAACAAACAAAAAAACAAACAAACATAAAAACAAACAAAATTTGAAATTAAAGACAGTAAAACACAATTACCTTGACTCTGTGCTGCCTTGGACTGGTCACTTTCCGTGGATGGGCAATATTTCTGCGGATGCAATGATATTAGTTTTCAAACATTGTTTACAGCAATAATCAGCAAAAATTTAATTAATGAACCACAGGATACAATTCAGTGCTTCATTAATTAAAATTTTATTGATGATGATTTTCTATTATCTGGAAAAAACATGCATGGACATCATGCACTGCCCATGCAAGGATTATGACCAGCAACTGTACTGTATGTCTGTGTTACTGCTATGAGCAGGGACTAATCTAAATGGGTGGGTGTGTTTACAAATATTAATATTTTTTAACACCTGATAACAAAGTAATATAAGTTTATAAACAACCACACAATTGACTTTTAATTACAATACTCCTAATTCCTATTAAACATACAGGAATGTTTATTAATTTTGTGGAATTTTTACACTGTGTATGGAGCGTATTTGGGCCTGTATGTTTGTTAAAATTGCTCTTCCACTACGGAGGACTTTTTGAAATCAGTCTACACTGGATTGTGTGGTATTCCTTTGTATAAGACAGTGTATTCATTGTAATAATATTCATGCATAAGTTCATGTTTTGGTTTGTTTTAGGCCTGATAATCTACAGAATAGCATGGGTGGCGGTGTATTCAGAGTATTCCATCGCTTGAGTGCAAGAAGGCTTTGCAATGCTATATATAGCATAAACCTTGTTGCACTCCAGTGACAAATTTATCAATTTTAATAACGTGGGTAAAATATCGGACATGAACCATTTAATTTTTTTTTTTTTTAACTCACTTCGACAAAGTCAAGCAGGGCATATCTAATCACTCTCCGTCCATTGTCCATCCGTCTGTCATCCATCAACACCATGTTTTGGTCAATTCAAGTTAAAGTTTGAGTGAGTAATGGTACCAAAGGGGTATTACATTTTTGTAATACATGCCCACCCCACAGGGAGGGGGTGGGGTAAAATGCTCCCAAAATATTTTTAAAATCTTATGAACCAGTGGGTACAGTGACTTGATATTCGTTATGGAACTGCCTTTTGAGATGTAGAATCACATGTGTTCAAACGTACTTTGTGAAGCATTATTTGGCTTTATAATGGCAGTGGTTAGATTTTTGGTACTACCCAAAATTTCCATTTTCCGAACCGATGGTCCGATTTGAATGAAATTCAGTATGTGGTAATATTGGGTCATAAATACTTGCCTCATGCAAACAAAAAACCCTGCATCCCCATGGGAACCCCAGGAGTGAAAAATAGAAATGTTTTCAAACTCCCATGTTTCCCAAACCACTTGGACTGTTATGGTATGAAGCATCCTTAGGACCAGTAGAATTGAATGGTAAAAAAATGCCCTCTGTTGTTGTTAGAGAGTTCTGCAGAGGGCATCAGAATAATGTTGGCGCAGCATTTTTGCAAACATTTTAGAAAATCTTTTCTCAAGAACCAGTGTTCAGAATCTTTTAATATTTGGTGTACAGCATCCATAGAGGGGTCAGATACAAGTTTGTTAAAATGAAGCCCATACATTCATATTTGGACTCAATGCAGGAGCCCAAATTTTATGGGGAATTTTCTTTAAAAATCTTCTTCAGAACCATGAGTCAGAATTTTTTTTATGTTTGGTACCCTCATTGTTATGATGGTCAGATTCAAGATTGTTCAAACCAAGTCCATATGTTAATATTTGGGCTTCCTTTGGTAGTCCAAATTTTAACTTAGGGCTATATGGGGAAGTTTTTTTAAAAATCTTTTTCCCCAGATCCACCAGTCAGAATGCTTTCGTATTTGGTATACAACATCTCTAAGGGGGGAGGGGGGGGGGGGGATTCACATTTTGGGCTCGCTATGGTAGCCCAAATTTGAACTCCGTGCAATATGAGGAAATTTCTTTAAAATTTTGTTCTTCAGATCCACCAGTCAGAATGCTTTCATATTTGGTATACAGCATCTCTAAGGAGATCAGATTCAACTTTGTTCAAATCGAGTGCCTGGGTTGATATTTGAGCTCCCTATAGGAGCCAGAATTGGCCAAGTAGCTGAAGAATTAGACAATTTTTATTCAGTACCCTCTAGAGGTGAAGAGTAATCTACATAGGTTGTATCAAGGGGCTTGAGAGGGGAGCTCCACATTTTACATCATGATCAACTAAAGAAAAGGCATGATGCTTGCACTGTTTTTGTCACTCCTGAGGGGCTCAAAGATATGCAGTGTATCCTATGGAGACGGATTGCTTAATGTAGATTCATTCTTGGACTCTTTTATCGTGTTCTGTTCTCTGTTTATATCATGTTCTGTTCAAGGTGAGCGCTTCAGGCCCTGTGGGGCCTCTTGTTTATTTATTTATTGGGTTTTAACAACACTTTCGAAAGCCAGCAGCTACAAGTTTCTTCTCTCCTTGAACCAAGCGTCTCGCCCAACTGCAGCACTCATGGTCCACTGAGTTTTTAGCTCACCTGACTTTCAGTCAGGGTGAGGTGTATTGATCACTCGCCGTCCGCCGTCCGTGAACTTGGTGTTTGCATCTTCTCCAAAACTGCTGAACCGATTAATCATTAGGTGAAATTTGAGATGCTTGTTTGTTATCACATTGCATTTTGATTTTGTTTAAATCAAGTTGCCCTGGCCCTCAGTAGGGCCATGCCCAAAAATTTTGCCTAAATCTTAAAAAATCTTCTCGTGAACCAGGAGTAGCAGAGATTTGATATGTGGTGTGCTGCTTCCTACTACCCCAAAAAATTGTTTCCCAAAAAGTTGTTTTAATAGAATGGACATGCATTTTATGATAATGTACCCTAAAAAAATAGCCATTTTCATTAGTCTAGGGTGGGGTTTAGAATAGAGGGTGTAGGGTTAGGGTCAGTAAAGGGTAGGGTCAGGGTTTGCTACCACCCCAAAAATTTTTCCCAAAATCACTTGTTTTAGTATAATGGACATGCATTTTATTGTAGTCCCGTAAAAATAGTCACCTAAGTACCCATTTATTAGAATGTCCGTCCGTCTGTCCATCCGGCATCCGTATCCATTTCTTTGGCATTCAATAACTTGAAAAATATTGCTTGGATTGTCAAGTTACTTTATATTTGTGTTCAGGTTACTGATGTGCCGAGCTGTATAGTTTTTCGTGTAAATCGGATAATTTGATCCTGAGATATTAACCCATTATGATCATTATCCTTCAAATTGAAAATTCCTCCAATCCCTTTGGCATTCGATAACTTGAAAATTATTGCTTGGATTGTCTAGTTACTTTATATTTGTGTTCAGGTTACTGATTTGCCGAGCTGTATAGTTTTTGGTGTAAATCTGATAATTTGATCCTGAGATATTAACCCTTTATCCTTCAAATTGAAAATTTCTCCAATCCCTTTGGCATTCGATAACTTGAAAAATATTACTTGGATTGTCAAGTTACTTTATATTTGTGTTTAGGTTACTGATGTGCCGAGCTGTATAGTTTTTGGTGTAAATCGGATAATTTGATCCTGAGATATTAACCCTTTATCCTTCAAATTGGAAATTCCTCCAATCCCTTTGGCATTCGATAACTTGAAAATTATTGCTTGGATTGTCTAGTTACTATCCTTCAAATTGAAAATTCCTCCAATCCCTTTGGCATTCGATAACTTGAAAAATATTGCTTGGATTGTCAAGTGACTTTATATTTGTGTTCAGGTTACTGATGTACCGAGCTGTCTAGTTTTTAGTGTTAATCTGTTATTTTAATCCTGAGATATTAACCCTTTATCCTTCAAATTGAAAATTCCTCCAATCCCTTTGGGATTTGATAACTTGAAAAATATTGCTTGGATTGTCAAGTTACTTTACAATTGTGTTCAGGTTACTGATGTGCTGAGCTGTATAGTTTTTGGTGTTAATCTGATAATTTGATAACAGATATTAACCCTTTATCCTTCAAATTGAAAATTCCTCCAATCCCTTTGGCATTCAATAACTTGAAAAATATTGCGTGGATTGTCAAGTTACTTTATATTTGTGTTTGGGTTACTGATGTACCAAGCTGTATAGTTTTTGGTGTTAATCTGTTATTTTAATCCTGAGATATTAACCCTTTATCCTTTAAATTGAAAATTCCTCCAGTCCCTTTGGCATTTGATAACTTGAAAAATATTGCTTGGATTGTCAAGTTACTTTACAATTGTGTTCAGGTTACTGATGTGCTGAGTTGTGTAGTTTTTGGTGTTAATCTGATAATTTGATCCCAAGATATTAACCCTTTATCCTTCAAATTGAAAATTCCTCCAACCCCTTTGGCATGAGATAACTCAAAAAATATCAATCCGATTGTCATGTTACTTTATATATTTATTCAGGTTACTGGTGTGCTGTGCTGTATAGTTTTTTATGTAAATCTGATAATTTGATCCGGAGATATTAACCCTTTATCCATCAAATTAGACACTCCTCCAATCCATTTCTATATATATGTACCCATACCTTGTATGGTGTACATAATGTCGGCATCCGTGGTGGCCCTCCGTCATACAGCTTTCTACTAGTTGCGCGTATGGGTACACATCTGACGATTTCATCGGCCTATTTTTTTTTATCATTCAAGATATTGATCATTGGTTAGTCAATTAATCGGTTAACCGTACATTGTATCAGATCTAATTAATTTCTATAAACATGATTACTGCAATAGCCTTTGATGTGGTGGTTCAACAATCTAACAATCTATGTATTTGAAGATAAATAAGCATAATTCATGTGATTAAGACACATGTTGGAAATGGATCCCACCAAAATATATTTGTGAAACCCTGACTCACTGTGGGAGCCTGAATTATAATTTAGTTCAAAATGAGGAATTTGCTTTAAAAGACTTTTTCAGATCCAGTAGTCGGACTGTTTTGATGTTTGGTGTGCAGCATCCTTACAGGGGGAGGGGTGGGGGGGGGATTCAAATTTGTTTATGCCAAGTCCCTGGGTTCATATTTGGGCTCACTGTGGGAGCCTGAATTATAACTTAGTTCAAAATGAGGAATATTCTTCAAAAGTATTCTTCACATTCAGCAGTCAGAATATTTTGATATATACAGTATCCTCAGGGAGGTGAGATATAAGTTTGTTAAAGCCAAGTCGCAGGGTTCATATTTGGGCTTCCTGTAGGAGCCCGAATTGTACCAAAATTTCTAATTTCCAAATTGAGAGGCTGATTTGAAACAATTTGATATGATGGGCTTATTGGGTTGTACATGTAAGTACCTAATTTATGCCAAAACATTTTCCGGTTGCCCTTGTGGGAACTGCAGGATCTAAATATAGAAAAAATTTAAAACGTCCATGTCTTCAAAACTACACGGCACTGAGAATTTTTATTTTGTGCGTCGCTTCCTTACGAACAGCCGAAAAGAATGGTAAAAAAAAATTGCCATCAGTTTTATCATAGGGAAGTTTTCCAGGACTTATGCGGAGTCATCATTTTAGTAATGGGAAAAACATTAAAGAATCTTCTTCTCCCATACCATTGCTCCAAAGGCTTTCATATTTTGCATATAACATCTTTGGAAGATTTATTCACATGTTTGTTGAAATCAAATCCCTGGGTCCATATTTGGACTCTCTATGATTAGATTAGTGCAATATGAGGAATATTTTTTAAAAATCTTCTTTTGATCCACTCTTCAGAATATTATGATATTTGGGATGCTGCATCCTTAGAGGGGAGAGATTCAAGTTTGTTCGAGCCAAGTCCTCAGGTTCATATTTGGGCTCCCTGTGGGAGTCCAAATTACAACTTAGTTCAATAAGAGGAATATTCTTTAAAATCCAGTAGTCAGAATCTTTTGATATTGGTATATACATTGTAGTAGCATCCGTAGGGATGTGAGATTCAAATTTCTTCAAGCCAAGTCCTTGGGTTCATATTTGGGCTCTCTGTGGGAGCCTGAATTATAACTTAGTTCAGTATGAGGAATATTCTTTAAAAATCCTTTTTTTTTTTGAGATCCACCGGTCAGAATCTTTTGATATTTTGTATAAGCTTTTCTTATGAGCGGCAGATGCAACTAAATGTTCAAATAAATTCCCTGGGTTGATATTTAGGCTACCACGTCAGGCGAATGCCATCAGGCCCTCTGGGGGCTCTTGTTTGTTTTCTGTTTGACAACATTGCCCTGGCTCGTCTATCTATATTTTTCATTTTAAGTTAGTCACTACTTTTATGTAGGCTTCCCAAATTTGTTACTGCATGTCTGTCTGTCCTTCAGATGAAATGTTTCTTTGCTTTTCATTTGCCCCCTCCCCCCCTCCCCACCCCACACACACACACACGCACACATACAAAAATCTGGGCTGGCAAGTATTGAGTACTTTATCAAAAAAGTGGTACTCGAGTACTACAAGTACTGAGTACTTTGGACCCAGCCTATCACAAATATATTAAACATCAAAGAGTATATTATATACTTGAAACAAATACAGTACAGTGGCTGTGTACTGCTCACTTTCCATGGATGGGCAATATTTCCACGGATACAATAATATTTGATGCCAAACACTAACTATAGGTATAATCATCATAAATTTAATAAATAATGAAGCACCAGGTACAACCCCGTGCTTCAATTAAAATTTTGTAGATGATGATTTTTATTGACTGGTAAACGCACGAGTGGACATCACTGTCCACGCGTGTATTACAACCCGTCCACAGCGACTGTACTGCAACTTGTCCTCTTTGTGAACATATTTTCTACAATTTCACTCCCTTTGACAGAATGCATGCCTGTGGGGATTAAAACCAAAATAGTGAAAGTGCACTTGTGGATATTTGCAGCACAATCACAGCACTAATGAATCAATATTTGGTGATTTTAGGAATTTTAACAGTGTCATGAGACACCACAGTAGCAGGTACTGATCATTCTGTTGGAAAAATTCACTGTTTTATGACTTGAGGTGCCTTAACCCTTTACCTAACGTGAAAAGCAGACGACACTTGCAAAAAAAATTCTTGAATAACTAATTTTTTTCATTTTTTGTCTCAAAAACATAGGTTATGACCCCTCGTTGGAACGAGCTCGACGAGCTCGTTCCAACGAGGGGTCATAACCTATGTTTTTGAGACAAAAAATGAAAAAAATAATAAAAATTAATTGGCGATTTTTGAGAATAGCGCTGGCCGGTTTTGGCCGTTACGTTGGGTAAAGGGTTAACTGAGAAAACTTAGGCTTTTTCTTACAAAGATTGCAAAATATCAAACACAATGTGAAATGTGTTCAGAAGAAAGAATGTGATTAAAAAATAATGGGAAATTCATGTCACCATCAATTTATTAAAAAATTAATATAGTTTTTTAGCTCACCTGAGCGAAGCTCAGTGGGAGCTTTACTGATCACATTCTGTCCGCCGTCCGTCCGGTGTTAACTTTACATTATTCAAATGTTGGGTAAATGTTTATTACCTAATGTCAATTCAGATTTGTTCAAATGAAGTTGCTCCCTTCTCCTGGGTGGTGCCATGCCCCCAAGGGGCACCAAAATCTTCTTCTCATCAACCAGCAGTAGCAGAGACTTGATATATGGTATGCAGCTTCCTTTTAAGGTGTAGACTTGGATTTCTTTAAGAGAAGTTTGATGGGCTAAATTTGGCGTCGTTATGGGAGGGACAAAATTGTTGGCCCGCCAAAAATTTCTATTTTCCGAACCGAGAGGCTGGTTTGAATCAAATTTTATGTGAGGGCTTATTGGGTCATAAGTACCTAATTTATGCCGAATTTTCTTTTTCTGTAGCCCAGTGGGAACCGCAGGAGCTAAAAACAGAAAAAAAGTAAAACGCCATATCTCCAAAACTGCACGGCACTGAGAATTTTTATTTGGTGTGAAGCTTCCTTAGGACCAACAGAAAGGATTGGTCCAAAAAAATTGCGATCGGTTTTATCATAGGGTACAGTTTTGGGACTTTGAAAACACTTTTTAACACTAAAGGCAATAGGAAAAACATTAAAAAATCTTCTTCTCTAGATTCAGCAGGCAGAATCTTTTGATATTTGGTATGCAACATTGTAGGGTGGATCTGATTCAAATTTGTTCAAATCGGACCCCTGGATTCATATTTGGGCTCACTATAGAAGCATTTCAGGCAAATTTCTTTAAAAATCTTCTTCTCCAGATCCAGCAGGCAGAATCTTTTGATATTTGATATGCAACATTGTGGGGTGGATCTGATTCAAGTTTGTTCAAATTGGCCCACTGGGTTCATATTTGGGCTCAGTATAGGAGCCCAAATTTGAACTTAGTGCATTTCAGGCAAATGTCTTTGAAAATCTTCCCAAGATCCAACAGCAGAATCTTTTGATATTGGGTATGCAACATGCTTAGGGGGGTGAGATTCAAGTTGTTCAAGCCAAGTCCCCGGGTTCATATTTGGGCTCACAGTGGTAACTCGAATTATAACTTAGTTCAAAATGAGGAATTTTCTTTAAAAATCTTCTTCAGATCCAGCAGCCGGAATGTTTCGATATTTGGTATGCAGCATCCTTAGGGGGGTGAGATTCAAGTTTGTTCAAGCCATGCCCCTAGGTCCATATTTGGGCTCACTGTGGGAGCTCGAATGATAACTTAGTTCAAAATGACGAATTTCCTTTAAAAATCTTCTTCAGATCCAGCAGTCAGAATGTTTTGATATTTGGTATGCAGCATCCTTAGGGCGGTGAGATTCAAGTTTGTTCAAGCCATGTTCCTAGGTCCATATTTGGGCTCACTGTGGGAGCTTGAATTGTGACTTAGTTCGAAATGAGGAATTTTCTTAAAAAATCTTCTTCAGATCCAGCAGATGAATGCTTTTGATATTTTTTATGCAGCATCCTTAGGAGGCAAGATTCAAGTTTGTTCAAGCCATGTCCCTAGGTCCATGTTTGGGCTCACTGTGGGAGCTCAAATTGTAACTTAGTTCAAAATGAGGAATTTTCTTTAAAAATCTTCTTCTTCAGATTCAGCAGTCAGAATGTTTTGATATTTGGTGTGCGGCATCCTTAAGGGGGTGAGATTCAAGTTTGTTAAAGCCAAGTCCCTGGGTTCATATATGGCTCAAATTATAACTCAGTTCAGTATGAGGAATATTCTTTAAAAATCATTTTTTTAGATCCACTTGTCAGAATCTTTGGATATTTGGTATAAGCTTTTCTCAGGAGGAGTAGATGCAACTTGTTGAAATCAATTCTCTGGGTTGATATTTAGGCTACCATGTCATGTGGGCCCCCTCAGGCCCCCTGGGGTCTCTTGTTTTAAGAAAAACTACATACAGGGAGGTTTGGGTGGGGGGGGGGGGGCACATCCAGGGCTATAATTTACCCCATCACTAGGTAAAAGAATATTTGACATCATTTGTTGAGATGAAATGGCACTTTCTATTGATATTGGTGAATTATATAGCCTCAGCCAGGGATTATAAGAATCTGAGAATCGATTCCCGTAGAGATCCGTGCAACAAAACCAGTTAGAAACCATGTAGCTTCTCGTAACATTGCAGCTAGGATTCACATGAAAAAAACTGAGTCAGTTTAACCCTTTACCTAAGACAAAGGCAGCAAATTAACCAATACAACACTAACATGACCTGGCAATAAAATTTGTACAAATATGGCTGTCATTGGAACCAGCTCTCATCAGCCGGTTCCAGTAACATCCATAATTATTACGCTTGATGAATATAGTTTATTTTTAGCTCACCTGACTGTAAGTCAGGGGGCGCTTAAATGATGACTTTCTGTCAGTCGACCATCCGTCCGTCCTGCCTGGCATGAACTTTACATTATCAACCTCTCCTCATAAACAACTGAGCCGAATTGAACCAAATTTGATATTCATGTTCCTTATATATGAATTCCAGTTTGTTCAAATAACGTTGCCACACCCACAGGGGGTCCCAAGCATTTCTCTGATAGCACGCATAAATTGTTTTCCAAAACTGAAAAAAATCTTCTCCAGAACCATGTATAAGAATCTTTTGATACTTGGTATAAAGCATCTCTAGGGGTGGGGGAGGGGGGATGGGTTCAGGTTTGTTCAAATCAAGTCCCTGTTTGTTTGTTTGTTTGTTGGTGGTTAACGTCACATATTTATGCACCATGGCTAATCGTGACACAACATGGAGATGAAGTCAAGTTTAGTCAATCGTTGATCAACATGTTGCCCATTTTAGAGGACTTTCACCCGAAGCACTGGTGACTGGGTCCTATTTTACTAGTAAAGCGGAACTGGTTTACCACAGTAAACAAGTGCTGCTTACTTCCCGGGGTTCCCACGGGGAAATCAAGTCCCTGAGTTAATATTTGGGCTCCCTATGGGCACCCAAATATCAACAGTGCAACATGAGGAAATTTCTTTGAAAACCTTCTTCAGATCCACCAGTCAGAATGCTTTCATATTTGGAATGCAACATCTCTAGTAGGGGGGAGGGGGGGGGGGGGGTTAGATTGAAGTTTGTTTGAATCGGGTCTCTGGCTTAATATTTGGTCTATCTATTGAAGCCCAAAGTTTAACTTAGTGCAGTATGAGGACATTTCTTTAAAACTCTATTTTTTCAGATCCACCTGTCAGAATCCTTTCATATTTGGCTTACAACATCTCTAAGGGGGTCAGATTCATGTTTGTTCAAGCCAAATCTATGGGTTAATATTTGGGCTCATTATGGGAGTGCCAATTAACACAAAGCAACATGAGAAAATTTCTTTAAAAATCTTTTTCTTCAGACCCACTAGTTTAATGCTTTAATATTTGGTGTACCACATCTCTGGGGAGGTCTGATGTAAATTTGTTCCAGTTTGGTTCCTGCCAGACAGAACCCTTTCATATTTGGTATCGCAGGAATGAGGGGGGGGGGGGGCAGATTTGAGTTCGTCCATTTCAGGTCTGTGGCTTAATATTTGGGCAGGGGTGGGTTAGGTTCGAGGTTGTTCATAAATGTTCAAACCCACTCCTTAGAGCTTTTCCATAAAATTTGCCTTTCAGGCTGCAGTGACACAAAAACCCTTGGAAGTTTGGCAGTACTTGTCTACAGCTGTCAGAATTGGAAGCAATCAGGAAGACCTATGCTAATAATCATCTGACATGGACACTAGAATTATGAATAATTTCCTAACATTATTCCTATGTAGTGTCCACGAGCCTTGACTAACTGAATCTGACCCAAAACACTTCTCTGAACCACCTTGTCAGGTGAGCGATTAAGGCCCCTGGGGGGAGGGGGTGGGGGTGGGGTAAAAATCAGTAGTTGGTGTTGTAAAAATTAAAAAGTTGTATTGGGTAAAGGGTTAACATGTATTATCAGTATGCAACAGGGGTTCAATCATACTGACCTAATAGGATCCTGGCCCATAGCAGGTCTGAATTCTCGGAACGATTTCCCCAAGAATGCAAATGGATTCTCCCAAATTTAGAGGAACTATAAGTCCTGCACAACCCCAATTTTGAAACAAAATTGTCATATTGTTTCATGGTGGTGGGGCACTATTTATCTTGCTGAATGATTAATTAAAACAGATTTTGTGAAAAGGTTTTGTGTGCTGATGCAGATTTTAGTTTTATTTTGGGATTTGGGTAGTTTCAAAGAAAGCTGTGAATTCTTATCCCTCCTAACTTATTAGGTAACAGAGTAGAAATTCTGTCAGAGGCAATAACAGTTTTTAAGCCTATTTGACACAGATTGGACAGTTCTCTTCAAAAGAACACATTTCCCATGCTTTTTACTAGACAGAAGCCAAAAGTTGAATTCTATTGCAGAAATGACTCTTTCATCACATGAAAGAGGTAAATGTATCTTTGGTAGGGTTGGGTTTGCTCATAGGTATAACTGTTGTAAATATTTTAATTAGATGTACCTGCCTCTAAAAGGTGCGCTCGGAAATTATGTAATTCCCAAAACTAAGCAGTCTTGGGAAAATATATTGTTTCAATAAACATTTGAAGAAGTCTACTGACATTTTGCATTACTGTTGAATGTTCCAGATGAACAAAGAGGATGATTTGAGGACTTTTAGAACCTAAACATTTGTTTGACTATTGGTGTGTTTTGTTTGGGAATTCCCTGAGAAATATGAACATGTGACCAGCACTTCCCTTTCTGTTAGTTTTTCTTTTATTTGTTGCATGACCCGTGTTTAAAGATCAGAAAAAGGTTGTCTGAAGGGCTATACTTGACAAAAAATGTTTGAATGTTAAATTTAAAATGATGCGACCATATTTTTTCTCCTGAACGTTATAATGGTCGTTTATGGGAAAATATTTAGTACTGTGAAACGTATTCATGTTTGGCTGAAATTAAACAATTGCAGGAATTCGACTGAATAAACCAAAATGTTTTTGGAGTAATGGTTGCGGAATGAAATATTTCAATATGTTGGATATTTTGGGGTTCCTTCTTACGCCTTGCGTATTGTCATATTAATAAATAGTCAAGGGCACTAGGTGCATGTAGGTATTGCTTCATTGGATTTTCAAGGAAAGAAATAATGTACTACTGAACTCAACATAATTTAATGAACAAAAAACAATCACTTTCATCACAGCATTGAAGCTTTTTGGGCTAACTTAGTAAGGTCACTTCCCATAGTCACATGACTGATCAGCTGACAATCGTCTTGTTCACATCGAAATTAGGCGAGACATAAGCCAAGTTCAGGCGAAATTAACGAACAACTAACGATATATTATTTACAATGTATGTTACTTACCTGACGATGATCATCGGATGATTATACTCTCAAATGAAATGCTCTTTTCTCACGAAATAACGGAGAGCTCCAGGAAACGACTGAGAAACGATCAATTTAAACATGACCGCATTCAAAATATATCGATATTTCTCGGAAGTGAAGGAGAGTTACCTCGGCGGTTTGATGCTCCGAAATTCTGAATGAACATTGACGTCACCGGGCCGCCGGGCCAATAATTAAAATCAATTTTATTATTGGCCCGTCGGCCCCGTGACGTCATCGGGAACAGGGCGAATACACAAAATGAACGCCCTAATTTTTAGTGATAATAGCTTAACCCTTTACCTAACCTGAAAAGCAGTCAACACTTGCAAAAATAATTCTTGAATAACTAATTTTTTCCATTTTTTGTCTCAAAAATATAGGTTATGACCCCTCGTTGGAACGAGCTCGACGAGCTCGTTCCAACGAGGGGTCATAACCTATGTTTTTGAAACCAAAAATGAAAAAAATAATGAAAATTAATTGGCGATTTTTGAGAATTACGCTGGCCGGTTTTGGCCGTTACATTAGTCAAAGGGTTAAGGATTGGCCCTATAAATATCTTTTATGAAGAAAATAATCTGCAAGTCTATTTCGCCGAAAATACAGCTCTCAACTCGCAATGGAACGGACATCCAATCTGGGTATCACAAAAATCCCAAGTTGTTGCTCATTTTGACCAATTGAGTCTGAGTTTAACAATCGTACTATACATTATGTCCAACCAACTCGTTTAACCCTTTACCCAACGTAACGACCCAAACCGGCCAGAGCTATTCTCAAAATTCGCCAATAAACAAGACGAATTATGAAACAAAAAAAAGAAAAGTTCATGGGAAACTTATGTTTATAAACATAATCAAAACACCCCCATCACTAAAATTTGGAAAATGATTAAAACAATTAAAGAAAAAGAAACAAAATCAGCTGTGCAACACCTACAAGATAACAACACACTTATTACATCAAAACAAGAAATTTCAAACAAGTTGGCCTCTACATTTTCTAAACATTCGTCGTCTGAAAATTGTAATCCAGAATTTCTCAAAATTAAAAAACAACAAGAAAAACAAAAGATTAAATTTACATCCAATAACTTAGAGGATTACAACGATCCTTTCTCTATAGAAGAGTTAAATAACTATTTGCATAGAGCAAATAATTCTACCACTGGACCTGATGAAATACACTATCAACTTTTAAAACGTCGGCCTCAAACTTCACTTGCACTTTTCGTCCCCTGAGTTCCAATGTGTTCTATGTGCCTACTGGCACATATAACACATTGGAACTCAGGTGACGTTTTATTATCTATTTTTAATGACATATGGGTGACTGGCCAGTTTCCACCTTCCTGGCGAAAAGCTACAATAATTCCCATTCCTAAGCCTGATAAAGGTCACAGCAACCCTAGTAATTACAGGCCTATTGCCATAACAAGTTGTCTGTGCAAAACCATGGAGAGGATGATCAATGATCGACTTGTCTGGTTTCTGGAATCGAAAAATCTACTTGCGAATGTTCAATGTGGTTTCAGAAACCAGAGACGTACTGTGGATCATTTGGTTAGACTTGAAACGTTATAAGAAATGCCTTTGCCAGAAAAGAACATGTGGTCGCCATCTTTTTTGACCTGGAAAAGGCATATGACACAGCGTGGACGTATGGGATTCTAAAAGATCTTTTTAACATGGGGTTGAGAGGGCGTTTGCCTCTTTTTGTTGAAAACTTTTTAAAGGACCGCCAATTTCAGGTTCGTGTTGGGTCAACGTTATCTGATCCGCACGATCAGGAATTGGGGTACCCCAAGGTAGCATTTTATCTGTTACCATTTTCTCAGTGAAAATCAATAGTATTATTGATGCAATTGAGAGTATGGTTGACTCGTCATTGTATGTAGATGACTTTTTAATCCGCTACAGCAGCAAAAACATGAATGCCATAGAGCGCAAACTTCAGCTGTGTTTAAACAGAATCTAGAAATGGGCTACAGAAAAAGCCTTCAAATTCTCAAAGACGAAAACTAATTGTGTTCATTTCTGTAAGCTCCGGAAGCACCACCTTGATACAGAGAATTGAAAATAGATGGGAGTCGTATTAATGTTAAGAAAGTGAAATTCTTGGATTGTCGTTGACAACAAACTGAATTTAAATTCCCACATAAAACAACTAAAATTTAAATATAAGAGAGCACTGAACCTACTGAAGGTTGTTGGTAGCACTGGTTGGGGTGCTGACCAAAAAACATTACTCCATCAGTATAGATCACTTGTTCGATCAAAATTAGATTACGGTTGTATAGTTTACGGTTCTGCAAGGAAATCATATCTCAAACCACTTGATGCAATTCACAATAGTGGTATTAGAATTAGTCTAGGGGCTTTTCGAGCATCCCCAATAGACGCGATGCTTGTTGAAGCAGAGGAGCCTTCTCTTGAGAAGCGCAGAATTATATTGTCTCTCCAGTATGTATCTAAGCTTTTGGCCAATCCTTCAAATCCTGCTTATAATTGTGTTTCAGACCCTCAAAATATTGATTTTTTTAACCGACACCAGAAACATATTCCTTCATTGGGAATTAGAATTAAACCCCACATGGAGTCAGCCGAACTTGATTCTGATTTTATAAAAGAAAACCGTAAATCACGTATTCCTCCTTGGCATCTTAAAAAACCTACAGTTATTTTGGACCTTGCTTCTACCAAAAAATCTGATACCAATTCCTTGCAGTTTAAACAAAAATATGCCGAAATAAAGTCCAAGTATAGTACATATACAAGGATCTATACAGATGGATCTAAAGATGGTGACAAAGTATCACCAGTTGCTGTTACTGGTGATCATATCACCTCAGTCAGAATACCGAATCGGAGTTCTATTTTCACAGCTCAGAATTCTATTATTTTTTCCGACTCTCTTTCCTCTTTACTTGCTTTATTCGACCCCAAGATGAAGAACCCTCTCATTTTGGAGCTTCGTGAGAAGTTAACAACTCACATGTCTGACCAATATGATATCGTGTTTTGCTGGTTACCCGGACATGTAGGTATCGCTGGTAAAACTAGGGCAGACAGTGCAGCAAGACAGGCTTTAACCAAGACTCTCACTGATTTTAACATCCCTTTCAGTGACTTCAAACCACATATCAGTAATTACATCAAGTCTGTGTGCCAGGCGGACTGGGATGGAGCGACAAATAACAAGCTCCGTCGCTTCCGACCGACTGTTTCTGATCACTACCCGTCCCGTAACCTTTGTAGAAAGGTTATTGCGGTTTTGACGCGATGTCATATTGGTCACACACGACTTTCACATTCATTTTTGTTGGGGGTAATATGCGACCAGAGTGTGTTCCATGCCAGCAGGTGTTGTCAGTGAAACACATTCCTTTACATTGTACTGATTTTAATCATCTTAGAGGGCAGTTTTTTACAGTTGAATATTTTAGATTTATTTTACCTTACGAGCCCACAAAAAGTCTCATCTTTGAAAGCAATCAACCTTTTTAATAAATTTTAAATTGTTTTTACCTTTTTAAATTTCGTCTATCCATATCAATTTCACAGGTTGATTCACATAAATTTTTTTGTACAATTGGTCTCACTTTCTCATTACGGTTCACACATCTTGATTTTATTCCTCGCATTTCGTATTTCAACGACTTTTATAGATTACTTCATTGTAGATAATGGTATTTTTGAGATACATACCTTCATTGCCACGATATAGCCTAGCCTAAGATGCTGATGTGGCGTAAAGCACCAATAAATAAATAAATAAATAAATAAATAAATAAATAAATAAATAAATAAATAAATACCAACAAAGTTGTTGTTATTTAGTCAGATATAATGTGTACCGAGTAAAGCACTGAGGATAAGAATAATACACAAACGTATGAAGGAGTCAGGGTGTTGGCATCAAGTCTTATAAGCATACTAAAGAACTGGATGCGAACGCGACCACTGCGAATTTCCGCGTGACTTTCCGCGCGAATTATCGTTCATACTAAAAGCGGTGATTCGCGCGGAAATTCGCTGTGTTAATAAACAATCCCCCTCCTCCCTCTTGTGGACGTCAAGTAACCTATATTACCCAACCCAGCAAGGGCCCAAGGTCATGCAATAATACACATAATCCTAATGATGAAACTGGCGCATTCACGTTTTGACAATGATCGAGGACACATCATCCGGCAGCGAGGACGAGATGTTAGGTCTGTTAGCCGTCTCCACGAGTGTCTCAGCACAGATAGGTCATAGTACGCCCTTTGACCTCGCAATCTGATTGGCTGAATAGAATTTTTCGCGCGAACAATTGCCCCCAAATCGCTCTGGGTCAATCTCTGCGGGTTTCCGCGCAAACAAAAAATGGGCCGCGTTCGCCCTTTGCATGAACGACTCCATTAAAATTGGTGTTAACCCTTCACACAACGTAACGGCCAAAAGCGACCAGCACTATTCTCAAAAATCTTGAATTAATTTTCATTATATTTTTCATTTTCGTCTCAAAAACATAGGTTATTATATTTTTCATTTTCGTCTCAAAAAACATAGGTTATGACCCCTCGTTGGAACGCGCGCGTTCCAATGAGGGGTCATAACCTATGTTTTTGATACAAAAAAATGAAAAAAATAGTTATTCAAGAAATTTTTTTTTCAAGTGTCGTCTGCTTTTCATTTTAGGTAAATGGTTAATAAAACAAATGCGACCACCGCGGTCGGAGTCGCGTTCGCGTTCGCATTCGCCTCCAGTATAAAATGGCCTTAAGTCGCTTATGACAGGTTGTCACCGGATGAGAAGCGACATAGCGCATGCCGAGGTTGATCTTTCTCTCAAAATCTTACTTTTATTTTGTGTCTTTTGGAATTACTATAAACTACAGGAGCTTTTCCATAGGGAGGTGATTTGGGTTGACAATGTGTTAGACAGATGTAATTAAAGAAGAATGTTGATTGAAAAGAGTGACAATATACGTCAGTTAAATAATACTAAAGGTCTTGTTCCGTACATGAAAGATTGCTCGTTGATGACTCGGATTGTCGTAAAATTGAATTGTAATCACATGTGTCTGGGAGAATTGAATTAGGAAGATAATGTAATTGTGTTACTTTGAATGGTCGGAACAATTCCTTTTATCACTGTAAACTAGGAAGATGAGTTTGCCAAGAGCAATGGTCCAACGGCCGTATTGGTGTCGTTGACGATTCATTACACAAGTTTATTATGGCCTGCTTGCCATCCCTATGAACAAGACTAATAAGAAGGGCGTTGAAATCAAGGTTGACGATGGAAAAATATCTGAAATATGGAGATTCTCTATTATTTACACAGCATTCCTTGAAATTCATTTCGATGCGTTTTCTCGGAAGCATAGCAGACTTACTTTTTCCGATTATTATTATTATTATTATTATTATTATTATTTATTTGTGTTTAAGGCCACATGCTTATGCACAATGGCTAATCATGACCCGAGACAGTTTTACGGGTGGGGGAAGCCGGAGTACCCGGAGAAAACCACCGAGCAACGACGAGCAGCTGTCAGCTCCCCAACATCGTAACTTCACACTGCAGCACAGGCAGGGTTGGATTGTTTGAAGACATGCGCACCATCGACGTGCAGTACGCCTTAGTACACGGCGTCATCGTGCCCCCATGTGGACAATCGAATCGGGGTTTTGCCTTGCCCAAGGACACATCGCGGGAGTTCGAATCGATCGCTCAGACGGTCACCCATCCGAGAACAGACCGGGCTCGACGTTACTTCGGTGATCAGACGAGAACCGGGTACCGCAACGCCACCGCGCCCCAACTTTTTTTCCGATGGAAGCTGCCGTGTGATGTAAAGCGTTTTACGAAACAAATCGTCCCCTGAGTTCCAATGTGTTCTATGTGCCAGTAGGCACATAGAACACATTGAAACTCGGGGGACAAATACGTACAGATATTTCTGCAATGTTTGTATCCAATCACCAACGTTTTGTCAACTAATCAGTTTAATGTGAACGAAGGATATATAATTGGCCTCAATTATGGGGACTGAGTACCACAACTGGCCACGGGATTTGTGACAAACTTGCAATCAACATTCTTCACTTAGCCTTGCTCAATAATCTCAACAAGAGAAGTGCGAAATGCTGTTTTCCTTCGTTTGTATTTAGTTTACTGTGAAGGAATGTCCTAAAAGTGTGTGAGTGGATGTGTGTCTGTGTGTGTGTGTTGGGGGGGGGGGGGGGGGGGTAAGCAATGTCAAGGGGGGAACACTGAATACTGCAAACCCTTCAGTTTAGGAGCCTGACCAACAGCTTTTAAAAGAGACATTAGGGTGTTATTACAATTTGTTATTACAATTTAGGCAGCACGAACAGTAACTGGAGAGTGGATTGTAACAAAATCACCAGCGGTGTGAAGTATCTTTTTCAAATTCTGTTCTTATGGATAAAAAACACAAGCAATGTTTCCGTCAATGTACTTCCGGGTTTAACCCAGTGTCCATTGGCTGAAACTGTGCTTGTGCTTGTTGTGCATTGCAACAAATTTGCGATTATTGCTTGGGTGGAATCTCCACTCCGTGTGTGATTTAGTGATGACAAACTGTACAATTACCTAAAACTTGTTTGTTTCTTTTCGTGATCTTCTGTTTTGTGAGCGAAAGTGTATGTCCCGAGAAAATGGGATACAAACAAGACATCAAACTCTTAGATTAGGGACTTTTCTAACACAGAGACGTCCGTATTGGGTACAAGACAGCCAGTGTACCCTTTTAGCACACGTTCGTTTACACCTTGGATTCCGAGGTGTCCACAACTAGACAATGGAGCTCCCAATTGCAATACAAGAGACACTGGTCAGAGTGAAGGCTACCCTCGCAACCACCTGGAGTATCCAGGTGCTCAAGGGTAAAATTCACCTGACAGTAGATTTTGAGAAGGAAACCGAACCGCCGTCCTTGGAGAGGTGTAGCACCTTTCGTGAGGGGATCCCCCCCCCCCCCCCCCACACACACACTGGTCACCCTCCAAGAGACCCGGACTTGCTGGATGATGCCAGGAAGACGGAAGCAAAGAATAAAAGGAAAAGGAAGAGGGGCCCTTCCGCCAAACGACTCGACTGACGGTGTTCATGGAGAAGAAAAGGACGGAAAAGGAAGAGAGGGAGGCTAACCATGGCGTTGAACGCTCAATGCCTGCTACTCCTGGTCGTGCCACGTCCACCCCGGTTCCCTTCACTCCTGTGAAGGGTCCGGAGAACGCTGGTTCGCCAGGAAACTCTCCGATCTCCAGCTCATCACACTCTTCCTCGGAAGAGGAGATGGAGGAGGGAGGTTTGTTTAAGGAACATGAAGTTGAGCCGGACAACGCACGTGTTCCTAAACCCGCTCTTGCTTTTCCAGCCTTTTCCGACCAGGACACCATCCAGGAAGCTCACACCGTGGAGTCCGTGGAGAGCATCCTTGAGGAAAAGGTCAGGGATGACGAACATCTAGCCTTTCTCCAGCAAAACTTGAAAATCCTGGAAAACCGAGGACTCGAGGAAAGCACGGTTAAAGGAGCATTAGAGAGTCTCAGCAACCACTATCTGCGCACTACTCCAGAGAGCTCTCCATCACCGGCAGCTGCAAGGGCTAGACCTTATCAACCCAGTCAGCCCTCCATCACCCCTCATTCAACACCACCAAAGGAGGTATCACCATCGCAGCCACCTCCTCCAAAAAAGAACAGAAGGAAACACAGACGGCGCAGAGAACCTTTTCCAGTTTGCTCCTTTACCACGGCCAGACAAATCAAATAATATACAGTTAAAGAGGGTCGAAAGGGGCTTGCCTCAAACCGTCTCTGCGCGCCGTCGGCGCGCAAAACCATTCTTTTAGCACACATTGCGGAAATGTGTTTAGGCGCGTGTAGGTGTGTGTGGATGTATGAATTAGGTGTCATCCCTCTAGACCAATTCCCTTTAGACCAATTCCCTTTAGGCCAATTCCCTTTGGCCCAATTCCCAAAAGACCAATTCCCCTTAGACCAACTACGCACTGATAATTAGGAACACATTTATTTGCTGATAAGCACGTTATTTGATAAAAAACATACAAAAAATATAGGTTTATAACATTTCAGCATAGCTCAGTGCTTATAACATTTTACAAAAAATATAGATTTATTACATCAATACACACAAAGGATTGTGTTTGTTTTGTTACGGAAATCAGGTCAAAAAAAATGAGGCCCCCCCCCACCCCCTTCTGAAAAATGAGGTCCCCAGAGGGTGGATTTAGTGATGCTACCCTCTGTGAACTTCAACCTGAATCAAGGTCTCAAACATAAACAGAAAGAGGTACCAGAGGATAAAATGGTCCACTGTATGGGAAAGCATCACCCTCTGGGGACCTCATTTTGCAAACAACAGACTGCTTATTTTCAGGCTTGAATATCAATAACATTAAATACATTTATAAATATTTATAAGTATATCAAATTATTGATATAGAATTTAAAACTAGAACATATCAGTTGGTCTAAGGGGAATTGGTCTTTTGGGAATTGGTCTAAAGGGAATTGGTCTAAAGGGAATTGGTCTAGTGGGAATGAACCATGAATTAGTCAATATTTTCAAACACAATTCCACAAACTGCAAATAACAAGGGAAACAATAAAGTTTTTTAGAGAAGTCCAGTTCCGGCGAAATAAATTTTTGCAAACCTTAATATCACTCTAATATCGCTAAAACATTTTCAGCTGCTTAATTACGAGACCAGCATTATCTTATCATTTCGTGAGTTCATGTTGCCGGTGACCTAGGCGCATGTAGATTAGGGGATCAAGCGTCGTTAGGGGTCACCCGACCTTCTCCGAGGAATCGGTTGCCCAATCACCTCCAAGCATCACAGAGTTACAAACAATTTAAACAACCCTAACAACACACTTGTTCAAAAAGTCTTATCCAAATCTCCTCCCCCCGCTAATGATTTGAAGATATTTCCTGCACATATAATCTTTTTTTCATTTTTGTGTAAGGCCTAAGAGAACTTTTATGGAATGAGTTTATTGGAGTACATCGAGTTGTGATTAAGTATTTATTTTCGTAAATGATATAAACATTACTTTTTCTGACTAGCTCCCGATGAAATGGTTTCACGCGCCAAGGGCGCGCAGGGACGCTGTAAGGCAAGCCCCTTTCGATCCTCTTTAGCTGTGTAAGATTTATGGCTACATGTCTGCGCGTGATGAAGGACGAAAAGTGTCGGGTACTCAACAGATGTACAGGATTCAATGACTTGAGGAGTGATGATCGTTGTTTGATCCCTCGGGTGAGGACCAGAGCGAGAGAGGGTTCTCTCGCAAAGATGCTACCTCTCCCCGAGGGGACTGTGGCGGTTTTTTTCGGGCAAGTAAAGTCTGCCGCTTAGGAGGTTCGTTATTGTGTGGTAGAGGGCCATTATTGGCAAGTACAGTATGTGGAGAGTGTATTATCACAAAATCACCCGCAGAGTGGAGATTCCACCCAAGCAATAATTGCAAATTTGTTGCAAAGCATAACAAACACAGGCAAAGTTTTAACCAATGGACCTCCGGGTTAAACCCGGAGGTCCATTGGCTGAAACATTGCTTGTGTTTTTTGTCCATATGTATAAAATTTGAAAGTTATAGTTTGGGTGATAACTTCACTCCGTGGATGATTTAGTTACAGTCCACTCTCCACGTACTGTATAGTCTGCCTCAGGCGGTTGATGGAAGCTGGAGTTGGTTCATTTTCCGGATTACAGTTGGATTGTGAAGAGAAAACAACAACGGCCCCCTTCGGAGATCACCCTTAGAAAGACCCGAACTTCCCTGGTTCGGGTTCAGGCCTGCATTAGATCCTATTTGGCTGTGTCAAAAAATGCGCTACCGACGCTTACAAAAAGGGGTAGCAGCGGGTCGCAGGACCAGCGCTCGCCTCCCTGGATTTGGGTGACCACTTCTAGGGATGGTGCGGAGGATGTTCAGCGTCCATAACGGTTACTGTGTTCCATATCGGTTAGATCATTCCATAGCGGTTATTGGGTGATGCAGATCGAAAAAGAAAACACCCCTGTGTACCTGCTAAATGAAAAAAACAGAGTTGGTTGATTTTAAGATAGACATAAATATGTGGTTACGTTTTGATTGGTTGTCGATCAAGGGAAGCAGCTCGTATAAATCCTATGTCCTGTTTTGGTTTTCCCGGATTTTTGTTTTTCATGTAAAAATTGGAGGGAGGGTGGCAGGCTTTTACGAAAGTACCACACGCGGAAGTGTTTCCTGCACTTACCTCCTCCTGATTTAGCTGTGTCGGTGAAGACAGCCCATCCTGGTAGATGGTCACAGCGGAGGCGTTTTTACTGCCTGTTTTATTCACCTTCTCTTTCCCAGTTCTTGTTAATTTCTTCAACATTAAATTTTAGTGAATTAGCTGAGTCGGCGAGGACAGCCCATCCTGGTAGATGGTCAGAGCAGAGCCGTTTTTACTGACTGTTTGTTCATCTTCTCTTTCCCAGTTTTTGTTTGTTTTTAAATGATTTAGCTGAGTTGGTGAGGACAGTCCCTCCTGGTAGATAGTCACAGCTGGGCCGTTTTTACTGCCTGTTTGTTCACCTTCTCTTTCCCAGTTTTTGTTTATTTTTTAGACATTAGATTTTTAATGATTTAGCTGAGTCGGCGAAGACAGCCCATCCTGATTGATGGTTACAGCTGAGCCGTTTTTACTGCCCGTTTATTCGCCTTCACTTAGGTATCTTCCGGTCGAAATAGGGGGGGGGGGGGCCTTAACAAAGAACCACACTCGATGGTGTTTCCTGCCCTTACCTCCTCTTTAGGGGGCGCGGTGGCTCAGTTGGTAGAGGTGCAGGCTGCAAGCCGAGGGGTCCTCGGTTCGAATCCCACCTGCGGCAACCGCGTTGTGTCCTTGGGCAAGACACTTCACCCCGATTGCCTACATGGGGGCACGATGACGCTGTGTACTGAGGCGTACTGCACGTCGATGGTGCGCATGTCTTCAACCAATCTAACCCTGTCTGCTGCGGTGCAGAGTTCAGAGTTACGATGTTGGAGAGCTGACAACTGCTCGTCGTTGCTCGGTGGTTCTCTCCGGGTACTCCGGCTTCCTCCACCCGTAAAACTGTCACGGTCACGTTTAGCCATTGTGCATAAGTCTGTGACCATAAACACCAATAAATATAATATGCCCTTACCTCCGCGATTTGGTTCCTACTTACACGGTGGTTCGATTAAATGTTGGGGTTTTTGTCGGGAGGCTAGGCGGTCCTTTATGGTTGGGATTTCGGCTCTGTTGTGGAGTATTTTGATAGGTGTATCCCAGGAAGTACGGAAGTCGACCCTGAGCGCGTGATTTTGGACCTTTTGGAGTTTCCCCATATAGGTTTGGTTTACGTCGGTTATGATTATTGACCAGTACTCGAGTACTGGGCGCACGAAGGCTTTGTATAGTTTAAGTAGAATAGTCTGGTTGGCTGTCCAGGATGTACTAGCTCCCATTCATCATCCTCAACTTTTATCGTCACAGATATTGACTCTTGGGAAAGTTATCTCCCCTTGTAAATTCTGGAGTCTAGCTGTAATCCAATTAACATTGAACCTCTGAAAGTATGAATGAAATCTTGATCGTCAGGGAATAGTTGTCGGAAGCGATGAGAGAAATCAGCTGTGAATGAAGGTGTCAGACAGTTTCTTCTGCGATCAATTAACAGGATGGATAATTTGATTAAAATACCAGAGGATTGTATTGATTTTGAAGCTGTTTATATTTTGCAATAGGATGAAAACACGAGAAAGAACAATAAGGCATCAGTAGTGAGGGGTGTCACTCTGGGTACAAGCATTTAACACTGAATTCCCCATACCCCAATGTTGTCACTCGAGGTACAAAATTAACATAGGATTCTCCATAGGATTTTGTACCTCAAGTGACATTTTTGTGCCCAGAGTGACATTTTTGAAACCAGGAAAAAGATTTTAAAATCTTTTTCCTGGCTTCAAAAATGTCACTCTGGGCACAAAAATATCACTCGAGGCACAAAACCCTATGGAGAATCCTATGTTAATTTTTCTTCCTGGCTTCAAAAATGTCACTCTGGGCACAAAAATGTCACTTGAGGTACAAAACCCTATGGAGAATCCTATGTTAATTTTGTGCCTCAAGTGACAACACTGGGGTATGGGGAAAATCAGTGTTAAATGCTTGTACCCAGAGTGACACCCCCTCACTACTGGCATCCTGGTTAAATTTGTGACAAGCTTCAAATTACTGGTTGACCATAAATTTATTAAGATGCTTAGTGGTCAACGCACCTTTTCATTTGTAGTCACCCGGAAACCTATCTGATATTGTGGACTGCGATTTTAACTGTTTTTACTACAATAAATTTTTTCTTGGTTGGTTTTAACATCAAAGGGGAAAAATGGGCAAATGTCAGCTTGTATATTTTTATATGATTAGAGAGGACAATATCTATATTATATGCCGATATGCGCACAGCATTGCTAATATGAAGCAAATATATATATATATTAACGGCTAAAAGTTGACGAAAATGCAATTTTCTGTTGTTTTTCATGGACTTATACAGGAAATAACAGTAGCATTTTAAATCAACGTGGGAAAAAATTGGTCGAATGAAATCGTGCGATAATATCACCAACTGAGAGCATATATATTGTTCTTAAATGATTGGTGCGCACAGCGAATATAACTTTCATAGGTTTTATATAATTTTGAGAAATATAAAAAATCCCCATTCGATTAGTGTAAATTTTTGCCAGCCAATTCTTAGCAATCAGGGGAGATAACCTTTTCGTAAGTGGATGTGGATGATGAAAAAAGTTGACCATGATTATGGTTTATTACACGCCTCTTCTATGAAATTCCCATCTACAGCAACACTAAACCATGCGGAAAATGAAAATCCGTTCCGCATGCATGTGCCGAACGGAAATCGTTGAGGAACTATTTTTAAATAGAAGCGAAATTTCACTGGAATTTTCTACAAATTGTGCACCGCAATTACAATTTAAATTGCTAGCGATAGCCAACAATAGTAACATGGGTTCCCCTCGCAAATTTGGTTGGCGTTAAATGTGTTCTTTTTGTTGATAGTTCGTCCCCTGAGTTCCAATGTGTTCTATGTGCCTACTGGCACACAGAACAGATTGGAACTCAGGGAACGAGTTGTCAAATGAATTGCTGAGTGTCCTTCTAATAATTGCTTTTATAGACGTGAAGTCATGTAAAAAACACAGTAATTAATATGTGTAATAATCAATATGGAACTTGTGCTATCGCGGAAGGATGACACTCGAGACCTACAGCCTCTCGTTTTATCTTTCCGCGCTAGCTCTCGTGCCATGTCGATTAACCCATTTATTGGCATGTGTCGTTCTTTTACTATTACGTGTTAAATGTTACAATATTTATTGTTTATGCAGAAACATCCAAAGAAGTGTAGAATCCCCAGAGCCTTGACAACGGGAAACTATACCTGGCGGCGGAAATATAGTAATGTGATGGAGTTTCATGAGAAACTAAAAATGAAAAAAGTTTCAATAACGGGTATTCCCCTTGCACAGGTGGACAACAAAGGTTTATAAAGCCGGACGATTGGAGTTCATTGTAACACATTTACACTATTGTATTTCTTAAAAATAAGATTCTTAATAAAACAAATTTAGACGCAGAATAAATAATAAATCTCTTAGATACCTCTCCCTCGTGAACTGTTCTTCTATAGTCTTGTCTGATCAGGTTTTGTGCTCTAGCATAATAGACAGAGCACGATACCTCATCAGACAACCCTATCGGAAAACACTTCACCTGAGAGCGTCCCATATTAGAAGAGAGAAAGCCGGACGTGAAGTACAGTTTTCATATATTGGAGCGACTGGTACTATTGTCTTCATAAAACTACACCTTCCTGTAATATCTGGTTTGTCTTCGGATAATTTGGGCAGTGTGCTGTTGAAATAGCACAGGTTTAAATCAACACGTAGCGACAAGGTGACCATTTCGTTTACAGTCGCGACACCGGTAATATCTGGCAAATGTATCAATACTGCTAATAAAGTTAGCTATATGGCCGATGTTTAATACATCCACATATGCGGGTTATTTCGTTTTTAGTCTCTTTTTAATCACGAAAAACTCGGTTAGAGTCACGTTCGGCGGGGGTGGGGTGGGTGGGATGAGGGGTCGGGGGGGGGGGCGGTAGGGGGACATTTATATAACTTGTCAGTCTAGAAACCGTGTTACTCAGGCCTGGCATTTTCAGGAGAGCGATTTATTCGCTCGCCTACTGCTTGCCTTAAAAAAATAAGGAGGGGCGAAAACTAGCCCTCTTGACCTTAGACAATGATGAGCTTGTTCCAACAAGGGGTCACATAATATTATTTAATAAAATCTTTTTTTTAAATGTTTTTTTCCAACTGCTCCGTTTGTATACAGTACGTGGAGAGTGGATTGAAACAAAATCACCTACGCAGTGGAGTTATCACCCAAAGTATCTCGTTCAAATTTTATACACATGGTCAAAAACACAAGCAATGTTTCAGCCAGTGGATCTCCGGGTTTAACCCGGAGGTCCATTTTCTGGAACTTTGCTTGTGCTTGTTATGCTTTGCAACAAAGTTGTAATTATTACTTGGGTGGAATCTCCATTCCGTGGGTGATTTAGTGATAATACACTCCCCACGTACTGTATTACGCGGGCGGGTGCGGCCAATTCGTTAGATAAGAGATTAATAAAGGAATTGATCCAGTAACATTCAATGTTTCATCATGATTATTCTTATTCAACAATGTTCAATATGGCCGCTTACGAAGAGGAGGGGAGGGGAATATGGGACATCTCATAATATCTTTGCATGCGGCTAACGATTTTCTAACTTTCATACAAGAAAATCGCGTACCATACGAGAAACAGACACTTCGTCCCCTGAGTTACTATGTGTTCTATGTGCCTACTGGCAGCCTACTGCCTACTGGCAGCCTACTTAAGGAATAGTGCATGGCTTGGAGTTGAATACGCTCATATAGTGCACAATGAGGTGGTGTAGTTCCCGCCGCGAAGCGGAGGGAACTATACCACCTCACTGGGCACTATATGGGCGTATCAACGACAAGGCATGCACTAATCCTTATATTATATCGAACACCCATCAAGAAAAACATCTGTCTGATTTGTTAATCCATTACCAAGGTAGCAGCCCTACCAACCAGCGTTATATAGAAAAAAAATACCATGTAGTTTTTAAAAAACATTTTCTTCTTCCAAAACACGGCTAACTTGGATTATTGATATGAGCAGAAGACAGATTTTGAATCGGTCAGCAAGGGTAAACAAAACATTTCCCCCAAACGAAACTGTGTATTCTAGAATCGCGTAACTCGCGAATGAAAACTAAATTTTCCGAAATTTGACAACGCAGTTTGATAATTTCCACACATTTGTCACACATATACATTACCGAATGGGACAGTACGGGATACAAACTCCGAAGATTCAACTGAATTCCGTTATTTATTCGTTTACTGCCCAAAACATACAATTGAATAGCGAAATAATATGAGCAGCGAAAACAAACGATTTTTCATATCCGGACGCGTTCTCATGAAAGTTGTACCCAGGTGTGGATCATTCTCTTCGAAACAAGATATGGATCATCTTCTCAAGGAATAAAATGAACGCCTCGAAAAATTTGACTTCGACAATGGAAAAGCGATACATTTTTCCACAATGATTTCTTTCCGGGTCGTTTTGTTGTGCCTCTGTGAATCGATATTTAAATTTAGCCTGATTAGTTTTATTCGCCCAGTATGAAAAGAAAACTGATATAGTAGTGTGCTAAAAATAGAAAACGTATAGTGCCTGGGTGTAGTGCCTGGTCAGTTCTGTGGATGCAAACTACACGAAATAGGGGTGCAGCATTCGTCCAATCAGGAGCCCAGAAGGTCACGTGAGATATAATATTGGCACATAGAACACATTGGAACTCAAGGGACGATTTATGTACAACAATCTCTTCCCATGTTCAAAACTCGCATTGCGAAAATAAATAACAAAATGAAAAATATTTTCCACCCATCTTCTTGTAAAATGTCGGCAGATTTCAACCAGTTATCTTGTCTGAGCCCCAGTCTCTAGAGTGAAGGCGAACAGGATGTGTTGCAAATGACTAAGAACTGGTAATTATTCTCCCATTTCGATTTCATATAAACCATGCAACTGTGATTAGAAGTGAGGGAAATTATACAATATGGTTTGAGTGAACGACGTAGCTTTATCTTGTGCAAATTAAGTTGATTTTGCGTCCGGTTACATTTTGTAGACACTAATGGGTATTCAATAATGTAAGTGGCCTCTACTTGTGGTGTCTGGTCAATGTAAATTAGATTTCGTACCATCATTGAATACCGTTTGGGTTGTCATACACGTTGTGTCTGGACCTGCATAATCTATGCGAGGCATTAGCATGCAAGTAACCAATTTTCATGATCCCAGGTATTCACAAAAATAGCATTCGACCCTTGTACTTCTGTTTGTAAAACAAAGATACGGACATGTTTTATAGATGAAAATGCAGCGAATGTCTTTTGGTGGCGTTTATTAGTTCTCAAAGGCCATGGGTCAGTGTTCACTTTTTTCAAATGTTCCTACGTAATAATAATAACACTTCGGCCGGCCGCTGATTTGTCGTGGTTCTCGTATGAGAAGGCCTTGGTTACCCATGTTCTACCAACTGCCTACCTATTCCCGCGCTTCTTCTCTCCTCCCAACACTCGGAGACGAACTGCTTGATGACATCTCTTGCCCCATTCTTCCCAATCTCTCCGATTAGTATATTAACCCTCTCCTTTGAGTCGCCCCCTAACCACATGTCCTTCATTCTCCCATCCCACTTCTCCATTATACTCCCCGTGAATCTTGTTCTTTTAGACTTGTATTTTGAGCATTCTATAAGAAAGTGTTCCAGGGTCTCCACCACGCCCAAGTTACACATCTGGCACTCCTTTTCCCTGTTTTTCCCAAGTTTTCCCCTCAGCTCCAGGGACCGCGACCTCGGCTTGAACAACAGTGCCCCCCCCCCCAAAAAGGTGCCATCAAGGTAATCTTCAAAACCAGGCTTCTCTTTATCACGCAGGCCACCCAAAGATCTCTTTGATTTGACCCCCTCTCTCCAATTACGGTTACAATCCTCCATGACCCTTTCTCTGACGATCTTTTGCCCTGGTTTGCCCCAACGTCAAGGTCCGAGATCTCCAATGAGTAGTTTTTTACTAGCTCCCTCACTTGGACCATCCACCCCGTCTTGATATTTGAGTTGAAAGTTCCCAGGAACATTACTTTACACCATCGGCTATCGGGGAGATTTACCAAATAATTAAGATAACCGAGTTTCAATAGGTCTATCCTGTCCTTGATCCTCATCCACCCAAGCTCAGTGTAGAATCCCCAGTGCCTTGACAACGGGAAATTATACCTGGTGGCGGAAATATAGTAATGTGATGGAGCATCTCGTTTTATCCTTCCGAGCTGGCACTCGTGCCATATCGATTAACCCATTCACACGCGTGTGTCATTCATTCTGTGTATGTTCTGGGTCTTTTTATTCACACTTTATTCGAATTTGACAAAAGCTGTGAGCACACTTATTGGTTGGCTTTAACGCATACCGGGATGATTACAACTGTGACGTGTGTTCCTTTGTTTTATTCCTTCTTCTACAATTTGAAGTGAGTCCTATATTTTATCAGGCTCTTTTAAAGAAATTTTCATGTTTTCTCACTCATTTTCCAATATTTGCTGGGACAGTGTACCACTGGAAAGAAAAATTATCACAAGCTGGTTGCATCTACCGTAAAAGTAAATTCCCTAAACTGTCCCGGGCCCACAATAGCAAGAGTATGTAACTACATTCTCGATTAGTGGATATTAAGCTAGTTACCATGCCTCGCTGTTGAACTTTTGGAGACGTTCCTACAGTACGTGGAGAGTGTATTATCACTAAATCACCCACAGAGTGGAGATTCCACCCGTGCAATAATTGCAAATTTGTTGCAAAGCACAACCAGCACCAGCAAAGTTTCAGCCAATGGACCTCCGGGTTAAACCCGGAGGTCCATTGGCTGAAACACTGCCTGTGTTTTTTGTCGATATGTACAAAATTTGAAAGTTATAGCTTGGGTGATAACTCCACTCCGGGGGTGATTTCGTTACAATCCACTCTCCACGTACTGTATGTTTTAGGTAATTAAGCTTTATTTTCGGTGTATCATGACATTAAAACATTCATGACATAACACATCTATGATATAAAACACCAAGAGAAAGAGAAATGAAAAACATAATGTTTTCAAGGTATACAGCCAAGATGCGACATAGCTTGTCTGGCGGTTTTCCTGCCTTTTATCACAGCATAATTAGACAAAGATACAATTCGATGAATAGCATTCAGAGAACAATGAAGTTTTGTGGAGTAGTTTATTCCCTGACGGTAGGTGTAACATTCTAAGAAGAGGCTCGTCAAGATTTGAAGAACTTAGTTTTCCAGCAGACACACATATACAATAACGCAGATGAATGCCCTGATCGAATACATGAGAGTCAATGTCCCCTGGGGGACAATGGTGGATGAGGTATGCCGGAAATAAAAAAAAGCCGATACATACACAGCTCACATACACGCATGCATACCTGAATAGTTGGTAAACAAATGAGAGAGATAGAGTTATTTTATCATATGACTCGTCCGTTTTGTTCACTTTAAAACATTTGATATTTTGTTTTCATATTAATCAGTGATAAATAAAGCCTTCCGTCAATTTCGTTGGTCAATTTCAAAACTAGACAATTTGATTGGCTGAACAAAATACAACTGGGACGTATTTTCATAATTTGCATAATTAGAGTTGGGAGCTTTCATTGGTCAATTTCAAAACTGAACAATTTGATTGGCTAAACAAAATACAACTGGGTCATATTTGCATAATTTCAGTATGAATTTACCATATCTGTCCTATTCAGGGTGGGTTATATTGTATTAATCTTTTACCTACAAGAAAAACACCATTCATTTTTTTTATATTTTCACTTTTTGCTTCCAAAACATAGGTTATGACCCCTCATTGGAACGAGCTCGACGAGCTCGTTCCAATGAGGGGTCATAACCTATGTTTTGGAAGCAAAAAATGAAAATTATTAGTAAAACGAGGATGTTTTTTCCAAGTGCCGTCTGCAGCTCAAGTTAGGTGATGGGTTAAAAAGTCATACCAAGTTGCTAATTTGTACGTGTGTGTGTCATATGATAAATAGAATATGAAATGAGTGTTTTTCTCATATAATATTTATGAAACAGAGGCTCGCCAAAACGGAAAATTCTTAGACTCGTTTCATAAATATTATATGAGAAAAACACTCATTCCATATCCTCTATTTACGTACCGAGTATTTAATAAGAATCAATTGATTGCCATTTTATCAGGCCCTTAAAACTATTTCTGTTTCGGATATCTCGGGGAGTACCGCTAGATTCCAAATTCTTGGAGAAAAGCGAATAGGGAGTTCCTCGGGAACTCTCTTTTCGCTTTTTATTAATCATTCAAACTGATTGCCAAGATGTTATTCCCGATGGACTGGACGCATCATAAAATGGTCTTGTGAAGTGATTATGTTCACAAGTCGTACATGCAGAGTGACACATCCATTATATATAAAAACAGTAGGGGATATTTGATAAAAGTGAGATATATGAAGAAATATATTTATATTTTCATCAAAAAGAGAGTTGAGGAATTGCACTGTGACATTTGGAGAATGCTTTCAACGATAGTTGTGCGTCTGACAAGCACACATTCCGCGCACTGAGCTGTAAAAGACATGGACGGTCAGTCAGAGAATTTACCACATTCAGTCCAAGACCTCAACACCTTGTAAATCCTCCTCGGTTCGCAAGACAAGCGCGGATCCGACGTGGCATACTCCTCACCAAACGTCCACTATCAGCTTAACTGATAATATTCCTTTCTTCCTGCAGTGGAGCGACGAGTTCCTGGACATTGGTAGGGGGCTGTTGGCATTGTCGTAGGCGCCTGCCATGCATATCCCAGACGTGGTCGATTGGTGAAAGGTCTGGACTTAGTGCTGGCCAAGGCAGTGGAGTGATGTTCTGCTCCTGGAAGAACACTGTAGCGTTACGGGCCCTGTGTGCTCTTGCATTGTCATCTTGGAAAATGAATCGACGGCCGTGACGTCGCGCAAATGGCACCACATGAGTTGCTAACATGTTGCCATGGTAGTAATGCCCTGTGACACGTTATTGGATGACATGTAATGCTGTTCTGCTTCTCATGGTTATGCCTCCCCACACCATAACCAATCCACCACCAAAAACGATCGTGCTGCCTGACGGTTACGTCCTGGTATCGTTCGTTCCACCACCGCCACACTCTGTTTCGTCTGTCGAGGAAGTGAGAGTGAACCTCGATTCATCGGAAAACATGACATTGCTCCACCGACGATTGTCCCAACGCTGTTGTGTCCCACACCAATTACGCCTTGCTGCGATGTGACGTTCAGTCAAACGTGGAATTATTCGAGGTCAAATTCCAGCTGTGTGGGCGATTTTGAATAGTCTGACCACTCACTCGCACATCTGTCGCTCGGTGCAGCTGCTGTCCAATTTTAGAAGCACTTTGATGGCTGTTACGTAATGCTGTGGTTCGGATGAAACGATCATGCCTAGCAGTTGTCGCCCTTGGACGACCTGACCGGCGTCTGTCGTCAACATTGCTTGTCTGACGGTAGCGTGACCACAACCTGCTAATCACCGATTGAGTAACATTGAGAATTTGAGCCGCTGCAGTCAGCTTCCAACATGCCAACAGCACGTAAACGTTCGTCACGTGTCAGTTTTCACTTACCTCAAAAGTTACGTTTCGACCAGAAACTATGACGAACGAGTTTATACCAAGAAAAGAACGATGAGACCTCCGAAAAAGCCCGTCCAGTACAAATGAAAATTTCCAAACGTACCCCACAGACATTAACGCGGCGCTCGTTCGAAAAACCTGCACGAAGTTTTCGTGGGCCGGTGACATTCATGATTCACACTAAACTTGGCAATATATTGGTGTGTCCAATCACGCGTATCCAATACCATTTTCCAAAAATATCAACATCAGTTTGGATATCCCTTACTTTTTTGAATAGTATATATGGAAACTTCAGGATGCCATTTGGTCTAAACAATGGGTCCATGTGGCTATAATATTTTTTATTGTTAATGGGAAGCCGGGTTCATATCGCTTGAGAAACAGTACTTTGCATGACTTGAATACCCCAGATCTCAAACGTTAGACCACCTTACAAAGCAGTGTAATGCAAAAGCTTCATCGGTCTGTTGGTGGCATATATTGCTCTTGCCATCTTTGTGGAGATAATCGAGGTGTGATGTTTAAAACTTAAGTTCGCATCAATATATACACACAAGAACTTTTTGTGCCGTATTTTACAGAGAGTTTCCTGTTCAAGCTGTATGTTTATATTATTAACTGATGCCTTAGTACATGTTTAACCCTTTACCCAACGCAGACGATATCAAAATCAAAATTTATTATTTTAAATTACATTTTTTTTTAAATTTCCAAAAAATTCAACAAAACCATATCATGTGATCCCTCGTTGGAGCGAGCTCGTTCCAAGGAGGGGTCACATGATATGGTTTTGTTGAATGTTTTTGAAAAATAGTATTTTTCAGCTGCTGAATTTGCATATTACGCGGGCGGGTGTGACCGATTCGTTAGGTAAAGGGTTAACTGTTAGGTTTAGAGACGTTAGACAGGCGTTCAGAGATGGTTTGCTGTCTAGCACAAGTTACTAACTTTAATATTTTTATGAGCTAAGAACTATCATTAGAAAATGCACATCATATATTTAAATCGTGTGCAATGATGGCCCTTTCTGAAGGTTGAAGATTGCATGATATTGTTCCATTTATTTCATCAGAAATAGGACGAGACCTGATACAGATTTAGAGAAATACCAGAGGGAATTTATTTCAGACTCGACCAACTGTTTGAGAGATCTACATATCGTACTCTTCAAGAAACTATTTTTGGCGCACGCCATAATGGTCCAATTTCCAACGCAAAATATCATAGTTATTAGTTATTCTATCAAATGCAAAATATCATAGTTATTCTATCAAAAGCTTTTGAAAACCATTATTAAAGACTGATAATGCTGGATCTTTAGTATTTGTATCATTGTCCTCAGCAACATGTTGAAGAAGCTGTATCAGTGAAAGATGGAATTAATTTCCGGACAACCGTGCTGATAATATTAGTTATCCTTGTGTTTTCCAGGGTGTATGGGAATTTACACCGGTTTGAAAACTCATACAACCTGAGGCGTTGCCTCCTCAAGAGTCAAATGCCATATGAATTATGAAAAAGGGGAAAATGAGGGGTCGTTTATGAGAGAGGTAATTTAGGATGTAAAAAGATAAAAAAGAAAAAGAGAAACGGCAGCGTTGCATGGATATTTACATTTATCATATGACTCGTCCGTTTTGTTCACTTTAAAACATTTGATATTTTGCTTTCATATTAATCAGTGATAAATAAAGCCTTTCGTCAATTTCATTGGTCAATTTCAAAACTAGACAATTTGATTGACTGAACAAAATACAACTGGGCCACATTTTCATAATTTGAATAATTAGAGTTGGGAGCTTTCATTGGTCAATTTCAAAACTGGACAATTTGATTGGCTAAACAAAATACAACTGGGTGACATTTGCATAATTTCAGTAGGGAGAATGTACGTTATCTGTCTATTTAGGGTGGGTTTTCTTGTATTAATCTTTTACCTGCAAGAAAAACGCCATTCATTTTTTTATATTTTCACTTTTTGCTTCCAAAACATAGGTTATGACCCCCTCATTGGAACGAGCTCGACGAGCTCGTTCCAATGAGGGGTCATAACCTATGTTTTGGAAGCAAAAAATGAAAATTTTTAATTAATACGAAGATGTTTTTTTCCAAGTGCAGTCTGCAACTGAAGCTAGGTGATGGGTTAAAAAGTCATACTAAATGGCTAATTTGTGCGTGTGTGTGCCATATGATAAATAGAATATGAAATGAGTGTTTTTCTCATATAATATTTATGAAACTCGTCCGAATTTTCCGTTTGTGCTCGCCAGAGGCTCGCCAAAACGGAAAATTCTTAAGACTCGTTTCATAAATATTATATGAGAAAAACACTCATTCCATATCCTCTATATATGTATCATAAAAGGTACATTGTACACTGTAGAATGCTTGCATTTATCGACTGAGATCTTGTGGACATCACACAATTGTATGTTCAAAGGCAGTTGAGATGGGTTGCATAGCCTGAGTCTAGTGAAGAGGATTCGGATTACTTGGCGAAACTTACTAAAAATGTTGTGGATGATGCGCTTGTTGTCGCGGCATGAATACGACTGATTAGGATGTAAAGTTAGAACGGTAGTCAGAAGGAACAGATTAAGATGTAAAGTAAGGGCGGCATTCAGGACATACAGGATTAAGGCAGCGTACTGAGTTATGATAGGATTCAAGTGAAATCTGGGTATTTTTTTATAAAAAAACGATCTCGACGTGATATTTTTTATAATGTTACTCGGGGTGGTCTATAGATTTGGAAATGAATGTAGAGGGAGTTTTTTTTGAGAAGTCTGATCTTGGGATACCTATTATTACTTGACCTGTCATTGCCATATATTTGGAAGTAATTTGTAAAGCTCACTTTAAGATTGCCATTGCTCCAGTCATACATAAAAGCAAATGTATTACGTTTGTGTAGGACAGGAAATTTCAGTATTCTTTCTTTTTTGAATAGGGAATTTGTATGCGAATTAAATTTGTTATTGTTAACAGGTAGAGTGCTGGAAGCCCATATTTGAGCTTTATTCTGAAGTGCAGGTGCCACAACTAAATGGCTTCATATTCTGTGGATGTGCTTCCTGTTATTTTTGAACTGAAAGTATTTAGGCTGCAGGGATTTTCCTTGTTATAATTTATGGGAGAGTGCCACCAGGCACTCTCCCATAAATTGTAACAAGGCAAAGAGACGTGGACAAATTTGGATGATCAAAATAAACTTATCACCCCACCAGTTAATAATGCGTAAAGCTCGTTTTGGTAGGAGAAAGAACCCATTGCTGTTATTGGCATGTCCCCATGTTTGGATGCAGTATAACAAGTGACTATATACAAGAGCAAAGTACAAGGATCTCAGCGCACTATGGGGAAGGATTTGTTTATTCTATTTATAACAAAAATCGCCCTTGATATTTTAGATGCAATGGCCGTAATATCTTGCTTAAAGTTCAGACATTCGTCAAAATAAACACCCAAGAATTCCACAGGTATATTGTCAGCTGTATTGATACCCGTTCAAGTATATTGTTGTTCATGACCAAACGTAAATTTGAATTATCAGTTTTGATATTTGAAGAGAATATATTTTGGGGGTTTTTGCGTTTATAGCAATTTTATTTGCCTTAAACCATTCACATAGCTTCACGATTTCGCTATTTACGCGGTTGTGTAACCTATCAATTTTGTTATCTGATGCATATCCAGTCGTATCATCCGCAAAAGAAAGAACATTCAAGGCTGTAGATTTTCTGATATCAGTAATATAAATCAAAAATAGTAATGGACCTAGAATAGATCCCTGTGTAACTCTTGTAATTCCGATGCAGTTTCTCCATAGCTGAACTCGTCTGATGAGGTAACTGAGGAACCATAAATTCGCTGTGCCTTTGATCCCGTAGAAGTCTGTCTTATGTAAAAGTATTTCGTGATTAACCGTGTCAAATGCTTTTGAGAAGTCCGCAAACAGTGACAGCGCACAATCTTTCGTGGCTTTACCACAGTTTTCAGCAATATGATTAAGGAGATGCATCATAGGATGAAAGGAGGATTGACTATTTAGAAAGCCATATTGATGCTGGAATAGGATATTAAATTTCGACAGAAACCCATGAACTCTACTGAACATGAGTTTTTCAAGTATTTTAGAGAAGACAGGTAAAATGCTAATTGGTCTGTAGTTATCAGCGTTTTGAGGATTACCAGATTTGTAAACATGTATTACTTTGGAAAGTTTTATTTCGTCTGGCACAATTCCCTTCAGAAATGAGTAATTTATTACGTGAGTTAACGGATCTACAATTTCACTTATTACTTCTTGGACTAGTTTTGACGAGATGTTGTTGTAATGTATGTTCCTTTTTCCTTGCATTAATTTTGTTACGAGTATTACTTCTTCGTTAGTTACAGGAGCAACAAACATATTATTTGGATTACTATCAAATAGGAAATCAGAAAAATGTTTGGTGGAGGTGCCAACATTGTCAGTTATTGTTTGGCCAATGCAAGAAAAGTAGCCGTTGAAGTGATTAGCTATATCCGCTGGGCTTGATTCCAGTTTCCCATTTGCAACAAATTTTGTCGGGAGGATATGATTGTTATCTGTTTTTGTTAATAGCAGTACGGAGAATGTTCCGGGTTTTTCTCATATTATTTCTATTGTCAATCAAGATATTTTTTATAATACAATGCTTTAGCAGCTTGCTTTATTTTATTATACATAACACAATATGATTTGTACCTGCCAGTGTTTTCAGTCGATGAATGTTTCGTCTTATCCAAATCAAATGGTTTCGCGCGCCGAAGGCGCGCAGGGACGGTTTGGGGAGCAAGCCCCTTTCGACCCTCGTTAGCTGTATAATATTTTGGTTATGTTCTGAGCGTGGTAACGGAGGCAAGGCCTAGGAAGCAGCTTATCCGCGTCTGTTCTTTCGTCGTGACATCTTTGGAGGAGGTGGCTGTGATGGAGAGACCGTGGAAGTGATGGTTGGAGTTGTTGAGTGATTAGCTGTGTCTGTCAGTTGTCTTTGTCTGTTGATGAATTCCTTCTTTAGTCTATCGATTTCTTCGGGGCGTCTGTCCCTTTCTTCGCTTCGTTTATTGAATTCTCTGCATTCAGCCAAGAATTGCCGGGTTTCTAATAGTGCTTTTGCCATGTCTGAATGCTCTTTAGAGGTTGTCTGTGAAGCTGGTGAAGGTTGTTTCGGTGTTAGTTCCTCCTTGTCCTGGTTGTCCGAGAACGAAGGAAGAGGGGAGTGAGGGTGGAAAGTGGCGAAAAAGCAACTTCCAGTTCCTCCTCAATCTCTACAGGACGTTCCTCACCCCACTGTGCCAGCTGGTAGTTGATTGGGTGTGCCTGTAGGATTAGGAGGGGAACTGGTGGCTGCATCCGGAACCTCCACCCCCTCTTTCTTCTTATCCAGGAAAGCCTCCAGGCCACGCGAATCCCTGCGCTTGGTTGATGGACTCTTTTTCCCTTTTTTCAGGGCCTCCTGACCTCCTCGGGTGAGGACCAGTGTGAGAGGGGATCCTCTCATCAAAGGTACTACCTCTCCCCGAGGAGGGTGGTGTAGTGGTGTTTTCTTCTACTTTAAATTCCATATTCAGATGGACACTCTTACCTATTTCCTGGATAGTCCAGGAGATGGGACAAGAGACGCATTATGATATAGCTTGCTTTTATTCAGTGACGACCGGGTGAGACCATTTGTCATCCAGGGTTGACGTTTAATATATTTTTTAGGAATGCTAATTTTTTTCAGAGGGAAGTTATTTTTGAACGAATTCGAGAAAGTATTCATGATGTCTTTGTATGCCATATTTGGGCATGATGATTCAAACACAGATTCAAAATCAGCATTGCCTAGTTGTGTTTTAAAGGAGTTTATACTGTGAGAATCAAGGGATCGTTTGACATATGTTTTCGCAACATGCTTTATCTTAATAGATTGTTCAGAGTAGATAGATCGTTCCAAAATGATCGGAGATATCTGTAATAATTATTCCGACTTTGAAAATTTACGATAATGTGTTAGTGTAGATGTGGTCAAGTATGGTGGCCGAATAATCCATTATTCGTGTTGGCTTTGTAATTATAGGGAGAAATCCTTCGTCAAACATACAGTCAACAAAAATGTTCGTATTCTGTAGTATACTCCATATTTTAAAAGATCAATGTTAAAATCCCCCATTAAGAACGCCTTTGTATTATTTGCATTCAGTTTATCCAAAATGACGGCCATTTCGTTCACGAACGAGTTTAAGTCGACTCTAGGGGCAATGTTTGGTCGGTAGAGGGTAGGCCGTCAGTGGACTATCAACTGTGTGTTTTTTCTGAAGAAATATTCTGGGGCATGAAAATAAGAAGCTCAAGAAATTTCACATAAAAACGACGAACTTTGCATAAAATGCTTTGAAATCTGGACAAGATTAAGGTTAAAATCTCCAAAAGTAAACGAAATGTATACATGGGGCATGTATCAAATAAGCTCATGAAACTTCACGTCCACAGTGACGACACTTGCCTAAAATGCGTGCAAACCTGGACAAGATTAAAGTATTTATCTCCGAAGTAATTGGAATGATTTTTTTTTACATTTTCAAATAGCACAATTTACAACTGTGATTCAAGTGCTGTATTGCACAAATAGTTTGGTGCTAGTATAATTCTATATGTCATCAACAGTCCTATATATTTACAGTAACTAGGAATGATGTTCATAAAAATTTGCTCGACCATAAATTACTGAAGCCAGTGAGCATTCTCAATTGAACTGCAATGTGACAAGTCAAGATGAACAATATATTTCCTTTTTCTTGGAAGTGAAACTAGTGTTATAAATGTATCACCATAGCTATGGGGCGAACGCAAAAAGCCTGATTAAACAGTACAACTGTTATTTCATCATTATACTGTCCATATTATTTAATGCTATTATTTTTCCATATCATTATTACTATGGGCCCAGCATATTACGCCGCACTCTATAAACCCTTCACCTAACCTGAAAAGCAGACGACACTTGCAAAAAACATTCTTGAAAAACTAATTTTTGTCTCATAAACATAGGTTATGACCCCTCATTGGAACGAGCTCGGGAGCTCGTTCCATCGAGGGGCCATAACCTATGGTTTTGAGACAAAAATGAAAAAATAATGAAAATTAATCGGCGTTTTTAGAGAACAGCGCTGGCCGGTATTTGGCCTTTACGTTAGGTGAAGTGTTAAAATTTACGACTACAATTCAATTAATATACATGTAATGTCCATTTGATTTGATATTAGCGTCTGTCCATTCAACACAGCAATCCTTTGGAATTTCATATTATTAGGACTGCTATATCCTTGTTACCTAAGGCGAAGCCAGCTTCAGTAATATGTTGTCATTACCATAATGGCATATTACGAAAAGGTCTAAAAAATTAACAGCTGTAATTCAATTCCGAAACATGTGCTGCCCGTATGATTGGCGCTATTATGTTTTTTTCCAATCAACACCAAGAGTTCTCTAGATTTACAAGTTATAAGAAATAATATCCATGGAAAATTGTTGAACTACAATTCACTGTTAAGTGCCAAGGGCATTCGCCCGCAAGCTGCAATAGATCAAGTTCAAGTGGACCATATCATATTTCTTTCTTAACCAAGGCAATAGGTGTATAGAGTATGTCATCATTACCATGGCGCCAGTATATTACGTGGAGTCCAAATGAATAAAATGTGACTTCCCTGTTAGCCAAGGCGAAATCAGTGCAAAGAATATGTCATCATTACCATGGCGCCAGAATATTACTTAAGACTGTAAGTAAATTGCAATGGTACAAGTCTAAGTAAAAAAAATGTAACTTCACCTGAAGCCAAGCCACTGTAATATATAAATTAGGTTTAATTGAACAAAACGGTATTTTCTTCTTACATGAGCTGAACAAGAGTAAGGAATATATAGAGGATATCTACGGTGTTTTAGTGAAAAATAATACTGTCAGGTCCAAACGAATGAGATAATTCCCGATATTTACTAAAATAGCGTAGATTTTCTTTTTATTATATGCTACGAAACATTGTAGTGCGCAATATTCCGCTCAATCTACTGCAATCAGTTTCAAGACAATAACAAAAAGCTGCTGATCGTTCCTTCAATGCAACTTTCCATGCGACGCCATGTGCCGAAGCGTAACGTCATTTACGAAGCTACTGAAAAAATTCATCGTGTGGACGCGCAACCGCTCGTGAAAAATAAAACTTTCAGGTCCACACTCATGGGATAATTCTCGATACTGAATAAAATAGAGTAGATTTTCTTTTTTATTATATGCCACGAGGCATTTTATTGCACAATATTCAGCCCAATTCGACCCGAAATGCGTACGTTTCAAAACAATAACAAAGATCAGCTGATCGTTCCTTCAAAGCGACGCGATGCGACGTAGCGTGGCGTCATTTAGGAAGCTACTGATAGGTATTCCTAGATATTCATCGAGTCATTGGATACCGAGAAACATCTTTTAGAAAATTTGCGATAATTCACAGGCTAGCATATAAAGACAGAACGCGATTTGTGTTTGCATTGGTGGGTGTTTTACATAACGAGTTGGAATGGCATAGTTTTAATCCACCGGCAGCTCTAAGCTGAAAATACGATAAATGGGTTAAATTATCAATACTTCGCAGGCTACATACTGTTGCTAATGGGTTAGTAACTGGTAGAGTGCTGAATTATTTTTGATCATTAAAAGTTGTCCCCCTATCTTTGCTTTGTTACAATTTATGGGAGAGTGCCAACAGGTGTTTTCCCGTAAATTGTAACAAGGCAAATCCTAATAGACTAAATAATTTCATTTTAGAGGTGATATGTAGAATATCCTCTGAAAATGAAGCCTTTAAGCTGTGGTACCAATACTTCAGAATAAAGCCCAAATATGGGCTTCCAGCACTCTACCAGTTAAGAGAGCTTTTAAAATCAGACAATATACCATTAACTTATTTTATGGTCTTCCCATTATAAGTAGCTGCTTTTAACGATACTGTTTTGTTTGGGGACAGTATGACCCAGTAATCATGATCATTATGGTAAGACTGCATTTGATTTTTCTGACAAATATGACCAAACATTTCTTGTCTCGAAGTCACTGTAAAGACATTAAGTAAAGCGAGTACTACACCTGTACTGTTGTCATTCTCTGTTTGTTTCTTTATGTTCGTTCCCTGGGTTCCAATATGTTCTATGTGCCTACTGGCACATAGAACACATTGGAACTCAGGGGACGTTTTCTCTTTGAAAATAGTTTCATGGCAGTGTCATAGTGAAGTAGTTTTGCTACGACTGTACAGTGATGTGATTGAAAATGCTACTTATGAGAACTGTTTATATGTTTATATCGAATACGTTTGATGCAAATCTAAAATCTGTAGGTAACATTGACGTTTCGTCTATCAAGTGTGGTTGGTGACGTACCCTTGGAGATTGAATGAATTATTCACTGTTATACAAGCTATACGTCTATTAGTGTGCAGCGATTTAGGTCAGATATCAGCTGCATGTATATACCATTACCTTATTGTATGGTTTTCCCATTACAAGTAGCATTGGCGATACTGTTTTGTTTGGAGGTGCCTGTCGATTAAAATATACACAAACAGAATGAGATGTGTGTTAGAATCGGTGGATGTTTTGCATAACGAGTTGGAGTGGCGTAGACATATTTCGCCAGAGCCGTAGGCTCGAGCGAATATGACTGCGCCATTCGAACTCGTTATGTAAAACACTCAGCGATCCAAACACACATCGCGTTCTGTTATTTATTACACATCCCATGCATTAAAAATCATTTAAATAAAAATTTTTTAATTCAGATGTTTAAACCCAAAGGTGAAGAGTCCGTTTTTGTGTTTGAAGCTGCACTGGTCAAATGGATCAATAAAAAAACCAAACAACCTTTTTGAGAACCAGTGTTTGTTGAAATTTGTATCACTGTTTCTCTTCGGCTGGTGTCCATTCACGCCTAACCATTTGGAAGCTATTACTGTTAGTAAAGATATAAATTCAAATTTGGGCAGATTTGCACCACAGCTGGGAGAAATTTTTTTTAAAAGAAGTTCGAAGCGTGTCAAGATGTCCAAAGATTTACCAAAATAAGGTTGACCAATTTAGATATAAAGAGATCTACAAAACGAGATGGCCATGGGACTGGGTTAATGTTGTGGTTGAATATGATTGGTTTTGTTTAATATTCTCTCATTTTGGGTGAACTATTTTTTTGTGAATCGACTTTATTTTGCTTTGGGCGTTTTCATTTTCACACTACGCGACAGACGATCGATAATTGTATAACGAAATTTTGAAATTTTTCGAAGCGCAACTAATGACTTGATGGGAAAGGAACTAGTATAAAAGGGGCTGTGGAAAAAGTTCCGGCTTTTACATCACCCGTTGAATACAGAAACATTTATGTCACGCGGCCATTCCGTTAAATACAGGGGTTTAAAGTTTAATGGATGTGTAATAAAATAAACAATCACTACAATGACGCTAGCATACTACGAAAAGACTTATTATCATTACGTCGGTATATCAGTCAAACTACTTGTACTGTCCATATGTTATGATGCTAGCATTTTCTAATTTCATCATCAATTGTTCTTTCGATTTACAGGTTATAAGAAATGAGATTAAAAAATCAGTTTTTTTTCTACTGTAGACCGCACATGTGTACCCTCAGTATACTGCAATAGCTTTTACATTTCCATGTTACCTAAAGTGAAACGAGGGTAAGGAAATAGAGAGTAATCGCTTGACTGGACTGGTTACATAGAATAATTCATGAGAGGTGAGGGACGTTGTACAAACACGGGTGCGCGAATGCGCACGAGTGTTTTAAAATATAGTCCCTCATCTCGAATGAATTATTTCACGTAACCAGTCCAGTCAAGCGATTACTCTGTTTATTACTTTCCATTATTAACGATAATTATATTATTTAACTCTTTACCTAACGTAACGGCCAAAACCGACCAGAGCTATTCTAAAAAATCGCCAATTAATTTTCAGTATTTTTTCATTTTTTGTCTCTAAAACATAGGTTATGACCCCTCATTGGAACGAGCTCGTTCCCATGAGGGGTCATAACCTATGTTTTTGAGACAAAAAATAAAAATAATAGTTATTCAAGAATTTTGTTTGCCAGTGTCGTCTGCTTTTCATGTTAGGTAAAGGGTTAAAAACAATGAAATCCCCAGTACACCCATGGCAAAGCGTCTTCGTTTGCGCGCACGGATACATGAAACAATTGTTGATTGCATAATTCACTTGTTAAGTTATCGTTTATAATCAAACCGGGAAATCCCAGTAAATCAGACTTTGGAAAGTAATAATGTATCGTCATTAGTAAGGCACCAGCAAATTACATAGAAGTCCAATAAGATTTAGAACTGCAATTCAGTCAGTATACATGTACTGTCTATGTGATTGTTAACATTTCTTCCCATTTAGCATCAACAATTCTTCAGGTTGATAAGTTATTACAAATGATGCTCATAGAAACTGTTCAACTACAACTCATTGCAGAGCGCCCAGGAGCACTCTCCCGTAAGTTGCAATGGAACAAGGTCAGATGAACAGAATGATATTTCATTGTTTCACGAGCAAGTGTAAGAAATATGTCATTACCATTGCACCAGTATATTACGTAACAGCATAATAAGATTTTCAGCTGCAGCTCCGTTCATATACATGGAGTGTCCGTTGTGATTTGTGATTTTAAGCTAGCAATTGTTTCCAATTCAGCACCAAGAATCATTTTGATTTATCGGTTATTAGAGATGAAGTTCATAAAAATTGTTCATTTAAAATTCATGGCAGAGTACCCACGATCACTCTCCAGTAAACTGCAATGGCACAAATACAAGTGAATAAAATGATTACTTTCTTGTTACCTAATGCGAAAGTAGTGTAAATAATTTGTCACTATTACCATGGCACCTGTAAATTACTTACCCATGGTTCAATGACAGCAGTTGCTAGTTCAATGACAACAGTTGCTAGAGTCCATATTCATTAATTGGGGCAGACAATCAATATTTCCAACGTGCAGCCTCGGGGCTGCACGTTGAAAATATTGATTGGTCTACCCCAAACATTAACTGAACAGCCATCCCATTTAACGGCGTTATGACGTATCATGTTCCTGACCGGAAAAGCGGCCGCTATGGTTCAAAGGGTTAAGAATTTAATAGAATTTACAACCACAGTTCAGTCAACATACTACAAATACTGCCCATGAGATTCCATGCTAGCATTTTATTCCAACCAACATCAGCAATCCTTCAGATTTACAGGTTATTAGAAATGATGTTCATAAAAAACAATTTACAGTAGTGCGCTCACGAGCTCATGACCTCTCTCCCGCTAGCTGCAACAGAACATATTTAAATGAACAAAATGATATTCCATCGTTAGCTGAAGCAAATCCAGCGTAAAGAATATGTTTGACCATAGCGCCAGAAGATAACGTAACTGACTAATAAAATTTTCAACTGAAGATTCATATGAATCGGTGCCAGCATTTTTTTATTCAACATCAAGAATCCTTTTGATTTACAGGAATGAGGTTCTTAAAAGACTGCTCAACTACAATGTAGAGTGCCCATGAGGAACATGCTCTCTGGAACATTGTAGTGTGACAAGTCCAAATCGAAAATTATGTAAATATACAGAACCGCACATCCTGGGCCAAAGCAATCGAGTGCGATAATTCTTAACCCATCCAAACGTATGTGCAGTTGTGCAGTTCTGTATTTAGTTTAAACAGTATTTATTTCAGAACACATTTTACAAAAATATTACAAGGAATAATCAAAGCAGTGAGACATTAATAAATTAGAACTGAAAGGGATTCAGCAGTAAGCTTAAAGCATCATTGTAAAAACGAGTTAAGATGGCTGATACAGGTGAACTATTTGTTCTTTTTTTCAAATATTTACACATATTTGTTTCAGAAAAATGGAAACGCAATAAGGTAAACTAACATGCAGAGAAAGTGGGGTGGTAAAGTTGGGGAGGAAAGGCGGATCAACCAAGGAAGAGATAGTATGACCAGTCAAAGGGTTGGGTAGCGCAATTAGATTATAGATAATATAGCAGTCGCCTAGCACATTTACATGACTAATAGAAGCGTTTGCTTTGGGTTATAAATTGCTGGACTTTGTCGAAAATAAACTTATTAATTGCTATGCTATAGTATTCACAGCCGTATACCAGAATGTCAGTCGTTAAATGGTGGGGAATAGAAGATAGCGTTTGCAGTCTAATTTGTGTATACATAGGGCAGTGGAAGAAAAAATGGTCCGATGTTTCTTGATCACCACAGCTGCACAGAGGCGTGTCAGAGAGATGGTTGTTGTACAAGTCATCGTTTAAATTGCTGCAATTTAGACGCAAGCGCGTATGCAGTATTTGGGAAAGGCGTGTTCTGTATTTATCAGACACCTCCCATGTAACAACCAGTCTACACAAAAATTGAACTAAAAGCCTCTTTAAGTTGATAATTACTGTTTTTCCTTCGTTGCCAAGAAGACATCACTATTAATGGGTGGGGTACCAATCCTAATTTGCTTTTTAATTTTTACGGCATTTCAATTGGTCGAAATTGACACCGATCGGTGTCATGGTCACGATGATCGAACTTCAAATATCGACTAAACTGTGGGGAATAACAAAACAAAAAGTTTTTAAATAGCCAATAAGGTTAGCACACTCCATCATTATATGACCCGTTGAGGAAAGTATTTGTCAAGGAACAAGCAGTCAGAATTTTTTTATATTTTTATTTTTTTTTACTCGAATCTGATTGTTTAAATATCTCGAGTAAACAACTCTAAATGAGGAACTTGGAATTTCCAAGCGGTTTCGACTCTGGTGCATTCGACCAAAGATGATGTGATTTATTTTGACGGGCTCATTCTCTGTTTACGTTGGAAACGAAATCGAACGTGTTTTATTTCCACACATGCGCAATACAACTTTATTATTATCGTTCAGGCAGAACAGTGGAAATCCCGTATTTTACATTAGTATGCATGTGATAAAGAATATGTCATCATTACCATGGCGCCAGCTTATTACGTAAAAGTCAAATAAAATTTACAACTGCAATTTCGTCTGTATACATGTACTATCCATGTGAGTTCATGGTAACATTTTATGCTATTCAATATCAATAATCCTTGGGATTTACAGGTTATTAGAAAAGATCTTCATAAAAATTGTTTAAAAACAATTTACTGTTGATCGTCTACGAGCCCAAGAGTTCTTTCGAGCAAAATACAGTGGAACAAGTTCAGATGAACAGAATTATATTTCGTTGTTAACTAAGGTGAATCAAGTGTAAGGAATATGTCATTATTACCATTACTGTGGGGCCAGCACATTACGTAAGGGACTAATAAAATTTCCATCTGCAGTTTAGTCAACATACATGTACTGTCCATATAATTAGTTGCGAGCATTTTTTCCATTTACCATCAAGAATCCTTAGGTTTATAGAAAGGAGGTTCATAAAAAATGTCCACATACAATTTACTGTAGAGTGGCCATGAGCATTCCCAGCGCATTAGATATAAAAATATAGAGAGTATATCATCATTGCCATGGAACTAGCATATTACATAAGCAAATCTAATAAGATTTAGAACTGCAATTCAGTCAACGTGCATGTACTGTTCATGTGATTACTTGTTAGCATTATTTCCATTTGATATCAACAACCCTTCAGATTGACAGGTCATTAGAGAAGGTGTTCATAGAACTTGCTCAGTTATAATTTACTGCAGAGCGCCAGTGAGCACTCTCCAGCAAATTGCAACGGAACAAGTTCAAATTAACAAAATGATATTATCATGTTACCTGAAGCAAAACGAGTGTAAAGAATATATGATCATTACCATGGCGTCAGCATATTACATGGAAGTAGTAAGGTGGGGGTTCTCAGTACCCATTTGCAGGACCTCGAGGTCATGACACCGACCCCGGGGCCATTGACCCCGTGCCCAAATGCGTTAAGCCTTTCCCTCTCCCCCGCCCCTCTCCTGCCGTCTCCACATTAGGCCCAGGCTATTTTAGGCGCCTCCTCGCCCCCCCCCCCGCCCTGTATGCACCCTATTTTTAGGCTATCCCTCCCCAAAGCCCATTTTAGGACCCTGCAAAGGTGCCGCGACTATGTATAGCCCTTTTAGGCTTTCCCCACATTGTTTTGGCTTTCCCTGTATGTGGGCTCCCCCTCCTCAAAGCCCAGTCCCTCCCCACCAAAGTCCGGGACTGTTCCTTCAAAGCCCTTGTATAGGCTAGCCCAAAACTGGGGGACTTCCAAACTGAGGCGTCCTTATGAGTACTAACAAGAGAGCGCCCCAGCCCCCCTCCCATAGAAAAACTTTATTTTGGAAAATATCTCTAAGTAATTGTGTTATCAAATACAAGTTTTAAGATTATTTTGAAGACAGTGAAAAATTGTTTGTATAACAGGGAAAAATTATCCAATCTCCAAGGGTAAGAAACTATCCTTACTTGATATATGAAACATCAATCTTACCTATAGTTTTTCGATTTGCATCAAAAGTATTCGATATAAAAATATAAACAGTTCACATAGCATTTTCAACCACGTCACTATACAGTCGTAGCAAAACTACTTCACTATGACACTGCCATGAAACTATTTTCAAAGAGAAAACGTCCCCTGAGTTCCAATGTGTTCTATGTGCCAGTAGGCACATAGAACACATTGGAACCCAGGGAACGAACAGAAAGAAACAAACAGAGAATGACAATAGTACAGGTGTAGTACTCGCTTTACTGAATGTCTTTACAGTGACTTCGAGACAAGAAATGTTTGGTCATATTTGTCAGAAAAATCAAATGCAGTCTTACCATAATGATCATGATTACTGGGTATACTGTCCCCAAACAAAACAGTATCATTAAAAGCAGCAATTTGTAATGGGAAAACCATAAAATAAGGTAATGGCATATTGTCTGATTTTAAAAACGTTAACTCTCTTAACTGGTAGGATGCTGGAAGCCCATATTTGGACTTTATTCTGAAGTGTCGGTACCACAACTTAAAAGCTTCATTTTCAGAGGATTATCTGTTGGCACTCTCCCAGTGTTGTAACTTGTAACAAGGCAAAGATATGGGAACAACTATTGATGATCAGAAATAATTCAGCACTACCAGTTACTAACCCATTCGCAACAGTATGTAGCTTTCAAAATATCAATAGTTTAACCCCTTTATCGAATTTTACAATTTGGAGTGGTCTGTCGATTAATAATATACAAAGACAGAACGCGATGTTTGTTTGAATCAGTGGGTGTTTTACATAACGAGTTGGAATGGCGCAGTCATATTTCGCGAGAGCCGTTGGGTCGAGTGAACTATTACTATGGCACTCCAACGAGTTATGTAAAACACCCAGCGATTCAAACACTCATCACGTTCTGTGTTTAATACACATCCCCATACATTAAAATTCATTTAAATAAACAAGTTTTAATTCCGATGTTTAAACCCAAATGTGAAGAGTCCGTTATTGTTGTTTGAAGAGGTACTGGTCAAATGGATCAATAAAAATTCAAAACAATCTTTAGGGAACCAGTCTAAATTACATTCGTTATCTTTTGTTTTGGGCGTGTTTGTTGGCGTAAATAAAGTTGACCAATTTAGATAAAATGGAGATCCGCAGACGACTCGACAATGGGATGGGTTTAATGTTGTGGTTGGAAATGATTGTTTTTTAATATGATCTCATTTTTGGTTAACTTATTTATTTGTGAACTGACTTTATGTTGTTTTGGGCGTTTTCATTTTCACGCAGACGATAGTAGGTGATAATTGCGGATTTACCAATCACTTTGTACATGTACGTGTACACGATGCGTTCACCAACGTGGAATTCAGTGTTAAATCGCACGCTTGTTCACAAAAATGTACAGTGATGTTGAATCCCCCATGTTTTTTTGTGACTCCTAGATCGCACTTTTAACGTTCAAATACTCGTGGTGAACGCGCGGTTTTAAAAAAAGGGTGAAATTGAACATCTTCACTTTTATCTTTTACTTTAAAAATTTTTGTCGACTTTCCCATCGCAGATCAGACCATCGATCCATTGTTGGCGAACGCGAGCAAAAAATTCTGGGTCATCATAAAAAAAACGGCCTGCGGATTCTACATCACTGATGTAGAATCCGCAATTGTTTTGAGGCGGTGGGTTTTTCCCATTTATGACGTCATTAGGGGAATTCCCATTGTGGGGAATTCCCAAACTCAGCTAATCGAGCGATCGGATCGCTCGATTCTCCGTCAATCGACCGATCGGATCGCTCGATTCTCGTAAATTCGATCATACGGAGTTATCTCCCCTCGTCGTGGGGTGGGGGAATATCCTAGGAAATAAATAAAAGTGATAAATAGAGCTCCTGTGCGCCTTTGGGCGTGTTAAACCATTTCATTCGAATGTCAGTCTACAATTGTCATTCTGTGTTTTTATCAAAACTGACAAGCAGGTTGCATGTCAAAGTGACATTTACTGTATAAACACTTACTGAGAACGCTATTTTGTCACGCCTGAGATGTATTACAGGTTTTTATTCAAATGAGATTACTTGTCAAGTTAAATGGTTTATCTGAAAAACTATTTCTTTCTGATTTTTAACACGTTTGAAACGGATGCTATTTTAATATTTTTAACTATTTATCGAGGTGTCATTTTGTAAATGGTTTTTTTCTCAATTGGTTTTAGTTATTATATTAAAGACGGAATATTTTTATTTACTTAAAACATAATAATAATTATACATTTAATTTTGAAAATAATAAAAACAATTAAAACGAAAGATGTTTTTACAGATGGATCCTAGACGCCGAGATCTAATTTTAGACCAGTATGAACGTGCTAAGAAGGGCATTCAGTCTGCTGACAGAAGCAGACGTCTTGGTGAGATGGAACTCAGTCGTGAAGCTACAAAAATATTTAAACCCGTGACGGAGGGTCAAGAGCGAAGCAGGAAGGAGATAGTCGAAGAATTGAGACCCATAAAGGAGAGTTCTTTGAGAATGGGTTCGTTGCCTCCTAGTTTTGGAAATCGGTATTCCGTTCAATCTACACCGGATTACGTTCCTAAGGGAATTCAAACAGATTTGAGCGAGAGCGACGATACAGCTTCGACTATCACCACTAGTAGCGTCGCATCGTCCGATGATGATGGCGGTAAGAGAGATCTGTTGTATGGAATTTATAAGGATTCTGACGGTAGAACTTTTGTAGGCGACACAGAAGTGGAAATGGACGATGATGAATTGATCGTGGGTTCGAATAAGTATAAAGTAACTGATGGTCTGCGCAAATTGCTCCTTTACGACAAGCCCAGCGATTACACGGAACAGGATTTCGACAATTACGGAGACATTCTGGTCCAGACCCACGCCATAAAGAGAAATAACGATGCCAGAGAGACGAGACCCAAGGCCAACAGAGGTTACAAGTGGACGAAAGTGGTGAAACCCATATGGGATATGAACAAGAAGTTCGTCGAATCGGTGACTGGCAAAGGGGTGAAAACCACTTTTCTTCCGAGCGATTCTGACGCTCTGTCTCAGAGATTGAGTTTGTTGATGGCGAGCAGACGGGCTGGTAACAAGGGATTAGATAATCAGATAGTTACTATATCTGACGAATTGTTAAGACAGAAGGTTTTGAATAAAAACCAGTATAAAAGGCTGATGAACGAATTGAAGGATTGATGTGTATATAATAAGTAGAGAGAAACAAACAAACAAACAAAAAATAAAACAGTAAATTCTTACACTAGAATAATAAAAGTATTTAAAAACGACAAAACGATTTACCAGTGAAAAAACAAAAATATATCATAAAAATAAAATATAAAATATGTTGGTGATAAAGAACAGGGGATACGTCAGGACATACGTTCAAGGCGGTTCTGGCATCGTCGATTCTATAATGCGAGCGTTCACGGGCGATGCGGGTAGAAAACTCGCATCGACCGCGTTTGAGGTCGGTAAGAAGACGGCTTTGGATGCTGGTAAGAAAGCCGCTTCCGAAGCCAGTGGTAGGATAGCTTCTGTGGCTGGCAAGAGGGCAGCCGACGCGTTGAACGACAAGTTGATCAGTCCGCCGGCGAAGCGAGCTGCGTTAGAGCGAACGCCGAAAAGTTGGAAAGATTTTAAGGATGCTGTGGTGCCCATACAAGATTTAGCCAAAATAACGAGTGGATCCGGATTGAAGAGAACTCGCGACGGTGCGATATAAATAAATAATAACATTAAAAACAGAGTTTGAAAAACATAAACAATTTGCGTTTGAAAAGAATCTAAAATAACAACAAAAAAAAAAATAAAACAAAGATGAACATTAAAGATATGTCTTGGAACGACGCCGCGACCAAGAGGTCGAATAACGAGTTCTTTCCCAATAGCATAAGAGGCTTGATAGTGGGAAAATCGAATTGTGGAAAGACTAATCTGTTGATGAATCTGTTGTCCCGACCCGACAGGTTGGATTACGACAGATTGTTCGTGTTTGGCAAGAGCTTGTTTCAACCCGAATACAGATTGCTTCGAGAGTGTATGGATCGTAGATTGCCCAAGAACGTCATAGCCAGAATCTTTGACAGTAGGGAGGAATTCGACAAGAGCGGAGCTCCACTTTCGACCATTTTGGACGGTGCGGCGATGGAGCTGATGAAGAGAAATGCATCTTCGAACGTCGAGTGTCGATTTTATGAGAACGCTAGCGACGTTCCGGATCCTAGAGAACTGAAATCGGAAGATAAGAATCTCATGATTTTCGACGATCTGCTTTTGGAGAGACAGAACCGATGCGAATCGTATTACGTTAGGGGTCGACACAGCAACGTGGACTGTTTCTACCTGTCGCAGAATTATTTTCGATTGCCCAGACAGACGATAAGGGAGAACGCTAATTTTCTATGTCTCTTTCGCCAAGATCTCAAGAATCTCAATCACATCTACGGCGATCACGTCGCAAACGACATGAGCGCTGCGGAATTTAGGAGATTCTGCAAGAGGGTTTGGGATGGTGGACTTTACAATTTCGTCGTGATCGATTTGACAAGCGAATTTAATCGCGGAAAATATCGGTGCGGATTCGACAAGTTTTATGTTTCCGATGATAATAATAAGATAGAGCGTGAAAATAAAAATTTAGAAAATAATAAATCTTCAAATAATTAGTTTTGAATAAAAAAATAAAATTAAATATAATGTTCGAACATGGAGAATTGTTAGGACGGATAGCCGAGAATACGGCTGCGAAACAATCCATTCAAATCGTGGTGAGTGGCGATTCGACTCGATTCGCTACGAAATTCGAACCTTCCATCGAATTGAATAGAGAGAAAAGATACGAGATGGCTTTGGTGAATCTGGAGACTTATTATTCCTTTCCCAACGTCACCGAAAAGAATAACTCGTTCAAGTATTCCGACGGAACGGATTGGTTGGAGATTCGAATTCCCAAAGGGAGTTACGACATAGACGATTTGAACGATTACATTCAGACGCGAATGAAGACGGATGGAAAGGGAAGCAACAAGATCAGACTTGCTCCCAATCCTAATACCTTACAGACGATGTTGGATTTGGAAGATAATTTTCGAGTGGATTTCAACACGGACGATTCTATAGGCAAGATGTTGGGATTCGATCGAAAGATGTATCGAGGCCACGCGGCATCTGAAAATACGGTCGACATTCTCGCTGTCAATAGCATTCTGGTGAACGTGGACGTGATTGCTGGAAGCTACGTGAATGGTAGCGCTCAGCCGACGATCAATTCTTTCTTTCCAAACGTGTCGCCGGGTTATAAGATCGTGGAGCGACCTCGAAATTTAGTTTATCTACCAGTGATTTTGGATACGTTGTATAGTCTCAAAACCACGTTGACGGATCAAAATGGTGAACTGTTAGATCTTCGCGGAGAGAGAGTGACGATACGATTTCACATAAGAGAAATATAAATGCAAAAAAAAAAAAATATTGTGTATATATATAGATAACAAAAATAAAATAAACGCAATATTAATTTTACAAAATTATTTTAATATAATTATTAAACAAGAAACAATTGAAGTAAATAATTTAAAAAAACAGAATTGTGACACAATACGTGGTCAAAAACGTGAACATATCCGCAGGACAGAGGAAGAAACTTAAGAGAGCGTTAACAACTCGAAGCGAGACGGTGAGATTCAAATTCACTCACGAAGATCTGACGAGTGGCGGTCAGGATTCGATCGCCTGGACCAGAAGTCAAATCAAAAGGATGGAGAAAGCGATTCGCGATGGAAGAGGGTTGACGGTGAGATTGAGTCTCGCTCAATTGAGATACAATTTGAGAATGAAAGGCGGTTTCCTACCGCTATTGGCAGGAATAGCTGCAAAAGCATTACCCTTCACCGCAAAGGCGCTACCCTTTCTCGGAAAGACTCTCGGCATGGGTGCTCTCACGGGACTCGCTAGTTCGGCAGTTGAGAAATTAATGGGTGGCAGCGGACTGTTTTTGAAGAAGGGAGGAGCCGTGTGTCGCGTCCACGTAGATGACAGCGGTAAAGGATTGTATCTAGAACCCGTTAGAGGTGGCAACTCTCTGAGAGGAAACGGTCTCTATCTGAAGAGTGGACGGAACGTTGAGCGACTCGGCAAGGGTTTGTTGTTCGGTGAGAATTCGCCGTTTAAGAACATACCGATTTTGAATATGTTATTATAATGTAAAAAAATTATATAAATATAAAATCATAGAAAGTATAAAATAATATATAAAATGGATAAAAAGGTGGAAAAACAATTAGACGATAATGATGAATATCGCGAGATAGAGTGCAAAAAAGATGTGGAAAAAGACGCTAATGACGGATATCATAGGAAAGAACTGACAAAAGAGTTAAATAAAGATCGGGATATGCGGTTGAAATTTAAAAGAATGAGATGTTTTCCACCGTTACCACTATCTTCTGAAGAGAATAGTAATGATGCGAGTATTACCGAGAGATCCACAACATTCGTTCATAATTATGATTCGGATAAACAAATGTGTTGTTATAAAAACGTAGCATATCACAAAAAAAAACAAAAGAAAAGAAGAATCGAAGCTGAAATTTAAGAAAAAAGGAAACGTTATTATAATATATGGGTAATAGTGAAGAAGGAAAACAAAAAAAAATGAGATCGAAAGATGATCTCATTACTTTTTTTTTTTTTCATTTTTCTTCGCTAAAAATCAATCTCTCTTTTGTTTATATTTCCAAGTCCGTTATTAGCATGTTGACACTCGTGTCTTCTCCTTTTTCGAAAACGTGTTGAATGTTTATCTTTACTCTTTTGAGTTTTTTTACATCGGTCAACTCGCTCTCACCACCCAATTTCTTCACGAGTTCGAAAGAGATGTTTGGAAATATGTAATTTCCATAGGGCAACGACAAATCGTCCTTGTCGAATTCTCTGTCTTCGGTGATGATGATGTTCTGCAGATCGCTTTGGTATTCGTAAATCAAATCGAGCGCGGCTTCGTCCAATTTCAAAGGCATCTTATATTTGTCATATTTGTGCTCTAAGCCCTTTGTCTCGACCTCGTTCAATTCAATGGGATCATGTCGTTGTAATCTATAGATTTTATGACCGAATTTCTTATTCGCTTCGACTCGTTTCAATTTCAATTTGCATCTTTTAGGTGTTGTTGTCCTCATGATCGATTATTTGGTTTTTTGTTTTTACGAATTCTTACAAATAATGTATATTTTAAATTTTGTATTTTAAATAATAATTTGTTTAAAAAGTTTTTTTTGCTCTTTATATATATATATAAAAAAAAAGTTTTTTTTTTAATTTTTAATTTTTTTAATGTAAAATTTTTTAGTAAAAGTTTTTTTTCTCTTTATATATATATAAAAAGTAAAATTTTAACATTTCAATCTCTCTATTCTTTATATTTCCAAGTCCGTTATTAGCATGTTGACATTCGTCATTTTTCCACATACGAAAATGGTGTGAATGTTTATCTTTACTCTTTTTCATTGGCGAATGCGCTCTCACCACCCGATTTGTTCACGAGTTCGGGTGAGATTATTGCATATATGTAACCTCCATAGGACAACAATAAATCACCCTTGTCAAATTCTCTGTCTTCGGCGACGATGATATTATTCAGCAAATCGCTTTGGTACTCGTAAAACAAATCAAGCGCGGCTTCATCCACTTTCAAACACATTCGATATTCGTAGTAGTAGCGCTCTAAGTCTACCATCTCAACCTCGTTCAATTCGATGGGATCGAGTTGTTGTAATGTATAGATATTAAAACCGCATTTCTCATACCTTTCGACTCGTTTCAATTTCAATTCGCATCTTTTAGGTGTTGTTGTCATGATCGATTATTTGGTTTTTATGAATTCTTGCAAATAATGTATATTTTAAATTTTGTATTTAAATAATAATTTGTTAAAAAAGTTTCTCTTTATTTCTCTTTATATATAAATAAAAGTTAAAAAAAAAATATTCTTACAAACTCAATTTTGAGGTAAAAACAATGATCAAGTCCAAACATCCGAATTATAGTCTAGAACGTGCAAGACTTCAAACGTTTAAAAATTGGCCTTCACATCTCGCTCAAAAACCCGAAGATTTAGCCGCCGCGGGTTTCGTTTACGTGGGTAAAGGCAACAAAGTCAAATGCTTTTGTTGTGACATACATTTGATGAATTGGGAACCTCACGACGTACCTTTACTAGAACACATAAGTAATATTGAAAAAGATGAATGCGATTATTTGAACAAGATCCTAGCGTTGGGATTGATCAAAATCCAAGATGAAAAAAGGGATAGAGATAAAAACCAAAAATTATTGATGGATATGTTACAACTCGGATACACCAAGAAACAATTGTACAATGTGTTAAACATCGCGAACAAGACCCTGTCTCAATTCATAACTTTAGAACATCTCATCAAATTCATGGCAGAAGCGGACGAGTTATCGTCACTCGTCAAAAACAAGTCGAGCAAAACGTCCACCAAGTGTCTGGTCTGTGAAGGTGTCGCAAACATCTTGTTTCTACCGTGCACACACCTGTGTTGTTGTAGAGAATGTTATTCCGGAGACGAGAAAATGTGTTCGGTTTGCGAGTGAGAAATAAAAGCGGTCTTAAATTGTTTTTGAATAAAAAACATATTAAAGAAAAAAATTGAATTTAAAATTTAACTTTTTTTTTTTTTTTATTATATATATATAAAAAGAGTAAAAAAGCAAAACTTTTTTAACAAATTATTTAATACAAAATTCAAAAAAAAAATATTCTTACAAATGAAGCAAACAGATAAAACAATGGTAAATAATAATGAGAAAACCATACCTCAGTTAAACGAGATTTGTAAACTATTACAAATTTCAGATTTCAGAAATCATAGAACTAAATCAAAAAAAATTGATGTCATACAAGAATATTTGCGAAACGCTAGAAAGGCAAATAAAATGTCGATAGCAACGACGTTAAAAGATGCATCGGTTGTGAAAAATAAGAAGACGACTAAACGAAAAGCCATTGAAGAACATCAAGTTTCCAAAGAAAAGAAAAGAAAAACTAAACCGAAAACGAGTGATACACTTCAGATTCAAGACAAACGAGATATATCGAGCGAAATTCAACGAGCAATCGACAAAGAGAAAGGAGAAGAATATGTAACACGACTCGTTGTGGAACTATTCCAATCGAAACTCGTAGAACGGGAGAGTGCGATCAAAGGCGTTTTTAAAACTTTCGACGTGATTCCCTCGTTGAAGAAAGTCGATCTGAAATTGTTCATGGAACGGGTGAAGAAAAAAGTATTGGATTTGTTTCGCGAATACATGAACGTGGGATTAAAAAGTAAGATGATACTCCATTGCATAATGAATAAAATCGACGTGAAGTCCGGCGAGAGCATCGTGAAAAGTGCATATTTCAGATCTAACGTCAAACCCGTATTTCGAGGTTTAGATCTATCGGACGTTTTCGAAAAGATGAAAGACAAGATGTTGACGTCTCTCGCAAATTATCAACATGAAAGTAGTAATTTGACATTCAATGAGGTGTTGAAACTCGAAATTCACATAAATAAAAACGAACCGTTGAAAGGATCTTCCTACTTGGAATTACCATATTTCTTGACTAAGAAACATGCCATGGTCAACGTGAGAAATAAAGATGATCAGTGTTTTAAATGGGCAGTCACCTCTGCTTTATACCCTGTCGAAATAAACTTTGATAGAGTTTCTCGTTACGAGGAAACTTCTAAAAATCTCAATTGGACCGGAGTGACTTTTCCAACAGAGTTAAAACATATCGAACGTTTCGAGGCTCAAAATCCCACCGTAGCGGTGAACGTCTTAGGATACGATGATGAAAATCGAAAGATCTATCCTCTCAGACAGACTTCGTATCTCGGAAGAAAAAAGACGATTATTTTATTATTGATTTCGAATGGTGACAATCGTCATTATTGTTGGGTTAAACATCCGACCCGATTACTGTCGAAACAAAATAATAATCATAAAGGAAAGATATCTTTATGTTACAATTGCATGAACGTGTTTCACAGCGAAAAATCATTAGCAAAACATCAGAAATATTGCAACGAAAATCAAGGTGTCGCCGTCGAAATGCCCAAACCCAACACCATCGTGAAGTTTGAAAATCACAATAGAAGGTTAAAAGTACCATTCGTCGTGTACGCCAATTTCGAATGTTTCACCGCGAAAATGAGTTCCTGTCAACCCAACGCTCTTCAAAGTTACGTCGAAAGATATCAAAAACACATACCTTCGGGCTATTGCATTTATGTGAAATGCGCTTTCGACTCGCAACACGACATGGGTCCCTTCACCTACACGAAACAGTGCGAAGACAACGGCGTGGCTCAAAGGTTCATGGAAGAGTTAGAATCGAAAATTCAAATGTTATACGACAAATTCAAAACTCCGGCGAAAATGATCATCATGCAAGAGCAGCAGGACGAAAATAACAGAGCCACTGAATGTCACATATGCAGACAATCGTTCGACGAGAATTCGGAGGAAAATAAGAAGGTCAGAGACCACGATCATTACACGGGTCTGTCCGGCTCACAGCAAGTGTAATTTAAAATATCGAGACGCCGCTTTCCATCCGGTGATGTTTCACAATCTCTCGGGTTACGACAGTCATCTGTTCGTGAAAAATCTCGGCACCTCACACGAAGAATTAAATTGCATCCCGAACAGTGAAGAAAGATACATTTCCTTCACGAAATGGAAGCTCATGGAGAAGAAAAGAGTAATCGACGGAAATACATTGAAAGAAAAAACGAAATCCATTCGTAGAGGCATACGTTTCATCGACAGTTTTAAATTCATGTTGACCGCTCTGGAAAAATTAGTCGATAACATGAGCAAGGATAAATTTAAAATCACGAGCGAACATTTCGGAGAACGAGTAGACGTCATGTTGAGGAAAGGAGTCTATCCTTACGATTACATGAATGATCTAAAGAGATTCGAAGACACCGCACTACCTTCGAAAGAAGATTTTTATTCGAAATTATACAAATCCGACATTTCCGACGAGAATTACGAACAGGCCAAAAACGTGTGGAAATCATTCGATATGAAAACCATGAGAGATTATCATGATCTCTATCTGAAGGCCGACGTTCTGCTCTTGGCAGACGTGTTCGAAAATTTTCGAGACGTCTGTCGTCGAAATTACGATCTGGATCCTGCTTGGTATTTCACCGCACCCGGTCTGGCATGGGACGCTCTCTTGAAGACCACCGAAGTCCAATTGGAATTATTATCTGATGTGGACATGTTGCTCATGTTCGAAAGGGCTGCAAGAGGTGGCGTCTCGATGATCTCCCACAGACATTCTTAGGCTAACAATCCCTACATGAAAGAAGGTTTCGATTCAAAACGGTCGACTAAATACATACAGTATTGGGACGCCAATAATCTGTATGGTTGGGCTATGAGTCATCCTTTACCGATTAGAAATTTCGAATGGGTGAAGGAACCGGAAGAGATGCAAAAATGGAGAGACTATCCTTGCATTTTAGAAGTCGATTTGAACTATCCGGAAGAATTACACGATCCACACAACGATTATCCGCTAGCTCCCAAACGAATGGAACCGAACGAAGGAGACGAGGAAAAACTCATTCCCAATTTATTTAACAAATGTAACTAAGTCGTCTACAGCGAGAATTTGAAACAGTACGTTGATTACAGGATGAAATTAGTCAACATACATTGCATCATTCGATTCGACGAAGAGCCTTGGATGAAAAAATACATCGATCTCAACACAAATCTCAGAACTCAAGCCGAGAACGATTTCGAAAAAGATTTCTTCAAACTCATAAACAACTGCATGTACGGTAAATCAATGGAAAACATCAGGAAGAGAACCGACATTCGACTCGTCACGTCTGAGAAAAGTTAGTGGCGAAACCCAATTACAAACACCGAATCATATTCGACGAAAATCTAGTGGCCGTTCACATGCAAAAGACGCACCTGAAGTTTGACAAACCGTATTATCTTGGACCGATCATCTTAGATATCAGTAAGCGATTGATGTACGAGTTTCACAACGATTACGTCAAACGAAAATTTGGTGACAAAGCCAAACTACTGTTCACCGACATGGACTGTTTAGTTTATGAGATAGAGACGAAAGACGTCTACCGAGATATATCTCCGGACGTGGCCGAGTGGTTCGACACAAGCAATTATCCCGTCGATCATCCGTCCAACATTCAATCGAACGACAACAAGAAGGTGTTGGGTAAATTTAAGGATGAGAGCAGCGGTAAACAGATCGTCGAATTCGTGGGCTTGAGACCCAAACTGTATGCTTATCGTCTAGAAAATGATGAAGAGATCAAGAAGTGCAAAGGAGTTAAAGCATGCGTGGTGAAGAAAAACATCTCTTTCCAAGAGTATAAAGATTGTCTGTTAGGAAGTGGTCCGGTGTATAAGACTATGAAATCGATTCGAAGTGAAAATCACGACTTGTATACCGAAATAGTCAACAAGATTTCGCTGACGGCCGACGACGATAAGAGATTCGTGTTAGACGATAAAATAAGCACTTTGGCACGTGGACATTGGACTTTGGATCTAATTTTAGACGATATGAATGAGGATGATTGGATTCTAGATACGATTGTGGATGATAAGATTGCAGATACGATTGTGGATGATAAGATTCCAGATACGATTGTGGATGATAGGATTCCAGAAAATCAAGAAGAATTAGATGAACACAAAATTATAGAAATTGATAGTGACATCGAGAAAGTTAGTTTAAAAAGAAAAAGAAAAAAATAGAAAAAAAAAATAATGTCATTTTTAGTAAATTATAATAAAATAAATAAAAAAAAATATATACGCATTATGAATAAGAAAATAAAGATATCCGTAGAAGGTGTCATCTTACCTAACAAACCCCTATCCAACATCGATCTGTTGAATGCGGTAAAAGATTTGAAAATCAAAGATTTTCTAGGAGTGTTTTCCAGAGATGCCTTGCCGAAGAGAAGACCTCGACAATCAGAATGCGGAATTTTAAATCTAGACGATTCATCAGGTTAAGGCACTCACTGGGTGGCGTGGATGAAGAACGGGAAGAAGAAAAATTATTATTTCGAAAGCTACGGAATCTTGCCGCCAAAAGAAATAAAGAACTATTTCAACAAATCAATGGTTCGTTACAACACGGAACAAGTGCAATCACCACATCAAGTGTTTTGCGGTCACCTGTGTCTCTACGTTCTCAAGAGATGGTCTGAAGGAGATCGATTTCAAGACATTCTCAATGATTTACATTAGAGAGAGATTTTTTTTTATAGTATATATAAAGATAAAAAATTATTTTAAAAAAATTTTAATCGAATAAAAACGAAAAATAAAATAACATAGTTCATTTTTAATAAACTGCATTTTGAACATATTTTTCTAAAAAACAAAAAAAATCCCACAACAACATGCCAGTCGATAAATTTGGTAGAAGTGACGACGAAAAAGTCAACTCGAGAAAGAAGAGGAAGACGTTCCAAGTCGACGATGGTTACGATGTTGCTAACTTGGATGAACGTTACGTTCGGAGATACGAAGCTCGAGAAGAACCTTTGAACATGAATGATAAGAAGCTCTACAATCTTCCTGAGCCGATAAATCTTGCAGATGCTGTGACTAAAAAAATACGTTGACAGGGGGAACGCCGATTTCGAACAAATCCTGCTGGATAATTACGTGGATAAAACCATGACCGACGATCTCGATCTGAAATCCAAACGTTTGGTGAACGTCACAAATCCCGTAGATCCCACCGATGCCACGACCAAGAAATACGCAGACAACTCTCACGCGAGATTCAGCGAACACCTGAGAAATAGATTCGTTCAGAAAATGATGCACTCGGAATTGAATGCTAATTCTAACAAGATAATGAACGTGGCCACTCCCATGAATCCCAAGGACGTGGCGACCAAACACTATGTAGATCTAGAACAGAGAAAGTCTGACAGACGAGAAATGAAATCGGATCTGAATGCGGGATTCCACAAGATATTGAATCCGTCGAAGATTGACGACACGGATGCGGACTCAACTGCAGTCAACAAGGGCTACGTAGATTCTGCCGTGATACAATCGCAAGAATACATAGAATCGCAAGTGGACGATCTCTACCTGAACAAACAATCTGGCGGAACCATGGAGGGTGGCATCAACATGAACGGTGAGAATTTATTCGGTCTCGGTCACGATCCCGAATTCGATTCCAGCGCGGTAAGCAGAAAGTACGTGGAGGACAACTCGGTCTGGAGAAAGGGTGACATCATGGAAGGTAAACTAGACATGGTTGGACACGCGCTCTCTAATCTACCGGATCCCGTGAACATGACGGATGCCTGCACCCTGATTTCGGTGGTGGAGAAAGTTAAATATGCTAGACAATTGATTACTGTGTGGGCCAAAGAGGCCGGCGCCTTAGATGAGGGAAAAGCTGAGTAGTCTTTCAGAAATGGAGGTAGCGGATCGAAACATGGTCAGGTGGGATATTCCATGCCGTTGGGAGGTGAAATCCTTCGAATGAGACTGGCTTCCTCGGATTTGAATAACAGAGCGGTCGTCAATATCATGGTGAATGGTGTAGAGAGCGATAAGAGATACAGCATCAAAAAGACTGAGAATCAACACGCGAATGTTAGCACGTTCGGCACGCCTCTCAAAGTGAACGCTGGAGACAGGATTAATTTCGTTACGAAAACCAATAATCCCGAAGCCACCACTTCTGTGGTGAGTCTACTGATCGAACTAGATCCTTTGAACAAACAGTGAACGTGTGGAAAATAATGAATTAAAAAAAAAAAATAATGTGTGATTATTAAAAACAAAAAAAAAACAAAAAAAAACAAAAAAATGAGATCTAAAGATGATCTCATTACTTTTTTTTTTGTTTTTCTTCTTCTTCTCTATCACCATATATTATAATGACGTTTCCTTTTCTCTCAATTTTCAGCATCGATTCTTCTTCTTTTTCTTTTTTTCTTTTTCTTTGTGATATGATACATTCATAACAACACTTTTGTTGATCCGAATCATAATTATGAACGAATGTTGTGCATCTCTTGGTAACACTCGCATCATTACCATTCTCTTCAGAAGATAGTGGTGATGGTGAAACGCGTCTCATTCTTTTCATTTCCAACCGTCTATCCCGCTGTTTACCTAACCATTTTTCCACATCTTTTTTTTGTTTGTTGGCTTGCAACACAGGATGGAACATCTGACGGAAACGGAGAGACGATCGCACAGGATCGAACAATCTAAGATCTCTTCGAGTTTTAATATCTTCGTCACGAAATATCCTTTTTGTTTCTCTCGAGTGAATAGCATGCGATCTTTTAAATAATTCAGAACGTAATCGTAAATATCTTCTTTTTTTTTTCAAACGCGAAAATGGAACGTGTATTTCATTTTCTACATGACTACTTAGGATTTGTAACATTTTGTATGTCGAGAATGTTGAAAAAAGACGATTTTTTCTCAGATGAAACTTTTTTTTTTTGTTAAAAAAATATCATTAAAAACGAATTTATTTTTTATTCTTTTTTTGTTTTTTGTTTTTAATAATGACTCATTACTTTTTATTTTTTCACACACTCATCTCTCATCGAATGATCGACATCTTATTTCCGTCCGATTCGAATTGTAATTCTCTGTCCGACAGGACCAGGGCGAAGGCTTCAGTTTTTCTCGGAACGTTCCTATCGAATTGCATCTTGATCTGAATGTCTAAGACGCTACTCTTGAGTCGTTCACTCTGTTTACTGACGTCGAATACGAACATGGGATACATCGACTTGTATTTGCCGGGAGATATGTTGGGGTTGCTCATCAATTCATCTAGACCATGATACTTCTTTCTAAAATCAGCGGCGTCGCCGTACAGTCTGCAGAAATCATTCTTGTCGAACGATGCATTGTAATCGATTGCTGGATATCTCGTGGCGTTCAGAAACACTTGCATGTTTCTCAAACTGCAGTGATCGAACAGCGATGCATTCTTTTCCTGAGACCCGTCCCTATCGGTCTGAAACGCAACCACGATGAAACGCAGTCTCTCGGAAGCGGATTTCACCGTCAATCTCCAATTGAAGTGATTCATGGAGGGAGGAATGCTAGCCGTGTCGCACTGTCTCATTCTAAATCCCACGGGTAATTTACTCTTGGATTCTATGATCTTGTAGAGACGCGCTTTCTCTACGATCGAAGGCTCCACGTGCGGAACGAACCACGATATCTTGTGTAGAGTTATCTTACCCGCACCGGTCACAGTGAGTCTCACTATTGAGTCATCGTTTCCTTTTCGAATCAACGTCAGATTGTGTTTGAATCCGTACATGATCTTGTTGTAATCATCTGCAAATCCGAAGATGTGTTTCAAAGGCATCCTGAACAAAAACGTTCCTTTAGGTCTGAAAGTCTTGACGACGTAGTCGAATATCGCGGCGGCGCCGGCGCTAGCAGAGCCGATGGTGTCTTTCACCCACAACTGATTAAGTCCTCTGGATTTTGAAAAATCATCAGGATAAGTCAAGAGTCCGAACATCGTGGTGGCCTGACCGGGATGAAACACAGATTCTATCTCTTGTCCGGATAGCAAGTATTTTATGTTACTGAATAGATGCATTATGCCATTATTGGCTAGAGTAACCGTGTCGTCGTCGGCGTAGTCGCTCCCATCTTCCTTGGTGAGACGTCCCTGCACCACGATGTAACTCTCGCTAGGATGTACGAATAGATCTTGAGTTTCGACGTTGATTCTTATCTCTCCCGCATTGTTCAAACTCGTTCCGGTTACTGGTTCGTATTCGTGAACCTCATATTCTTGAATACTTTCATCTTTCACTATGCTTTGTGCTATATCTAGTATATTTGTCATTTTAAAGGATTTTTATTTTTTTTTGTTTATTAATTAACTTGCTTTCTTTATCTAAAAATAGTTTTTAATTATTTTTTATTATTATTTTTTTCTCTCTTATATATATATGTGTGTAAACAAGAAAATGTTAAAGAGAGTAAATAAAAAAATTTTTTGTCTTTTTCATCAAAACTTCGTCTTCTGTAATTGTTGTTCATAAAACTTTCCGATGATCTCTTCTCCATCCAAAGCTTTGATTTCGTAAGTCACCGGATCGGTGTGAAATATTTTGATGATCACAAAGATTTCCGAGGTCCATCGAGGAGTATAACCCTTTTCGAAGTGCTTCTTATAAGCGTAGATTCTCACTCGATCACCGACCGCAAATTTCGGCGTTCTAGACTTCTTCCTGATCTTAGATCTCTCGGGATATAGATTCGCGTAGACTCGTTTTTCGTTTTGAGGATCGCTAGCTTCCGCAGGAGTCATCTTGATCGATCTGTGTCACGTGTTGTTGTAATCTTTGACCAGACCGTTCAGAGCGTATATGTATTTCTTGGTCGAATTTGCCGTGAAGTATCTGTGCATCTTTTCCTTCATCGTTCGATTCCAACGCTCCACCACGCTGGCTTTCTCTTCGTTTTCGATCGAGTAGAGGTCTACCAATCGACGAACGTCCTTGTTGTAGAATTCCTTTCCCTTGTCCACCCACAATTTACTCGGTTTTCGAGAAGACGAGTCGAACACGCTCTTCAGAGCCTCGGCGACGAGAGGTCCCGATTTATTCTTCAAAGCTCTGATCCAACCGTATTTGGAAAACACGTCGATGACCGTCAATAGATATTTGATGCCCTCGTTCCACCTCGAAAACGATCTCATGTCGACCAAGTCGGCAGACCAAATATCATCCAGACCCTTCACGAACACCCTTCTCTTTCGAAATGTACGCACTATGGGTTTGTGTAACTCCTCGGCCAATTCGCTTGTCAATAATCATTTCTTCTTCTTTTCAGATGCGCTTTTTTTTTAACGCCCCATCCGAATCGACGTTTCGCACCGATCAGATTGCCGACCAGCGAACGTTCCATCTTCTCTCTCCTGATTGGATTCGATATGCCTCTCAATCTCCCCAACATAGTTTTGTCGCAGACGTTGTTGCGAGTCTTGGTGTCGGGATGTCCGGCGTAGCACAGATCGTGATCTTACGCGGCCGCGTCCACCCTATTCACAGGTTTGCTCCAAGATTTGGGAGTCAGATCGGCGTTGAGTCTCTTGTTCAATTTCGTTCCGGGTCCCGTGAAACTGTGACCGGGCAGATGCATTTCAAAAGGTAGATTGTTGATCATTTTATTCACTATGCCTTTACCTTTGCTCGCGTTCTTTTTTTTGATGAATCGCATCTTGACAGAACCACACACGTCGCAAATTCCGCGAAGCATCCATCCGTCTGTCGTTTTTAGTTCTCACTTCTCTAGAATGACTCGTCTCGGTAACTCTCTTACACTTTACACAATATATTTTTTTAAGAGTTATTTAAATTAATTTCGTTTTTTTTATTTTATATATAAATTTAATATTTTTTTTTTTTTAAATTCTGTTCTTATTATATATATTATTTTTTTTTCAGTCGCTGCTCTTGAGTTCTATCATCTTACTGAATTCCTCCCTGGCCTCTTTCCTCCCCTTTTCCACGAGAGAATCCTTCATCTCTTCCTTGATGATCTGATGAGTCTTGATTCTCACGGCTTCTTTCATCGCATCGTATTTCGTTTTCTCGCTCAATATCACGAAGTATTCTCCCTCCGATATCCTACCGTCTTTCAACGCCATAGAGATCATTTCGGATATCGTGTCGATCTTGGAGTCGGCCAAGACGCGAATCTTATCGTGTTTCCTCACCTTCAGATATAATTTCCTACTCAAAAAGTTTCCGAGCGTGCTAAACAATCCGGCGGCGAGGGCCACTCCTTCTACGGTCAACACGATCGGAATGCCGACCGCGATCGACAAAAATCCGATGCCGGCCGCGTGTAAACCCAGGGAAATCGTGACGAGTGTCGTGTCGATCGTGTTGACGACTGTCACGAAACGCGAATACTTTTTCTTGAGGGAACGACGAGAATCTCTCTCTCGAGTTAGATACGCTTGAATTCTACTGATTTGATCGATGCGATACCTCTCTCCTCTTTCTTTTTCTTCTAGCGGCGCCGTCGGCGAAACGTCGATCGGCTTCTCGTCCTCGTCGTCCACTAACGTCGGATACAATTTATTTCTGGTTCTCATTTTTTGTTTTTTTCTTCTAATATTAGATAGAAATTTTATGTGTGTATTTATTTTTTATTTTCTACTCTCCCTTATTTTATATCAACGAGAAAACTTAGACGTATGCTTCGTTGAACAATAATTTCAAGATGCATCCCTTATCTCATAAAGTCAGACTTTTACGCGCCAATTTCTGTTCTTCCGAATCTGTGGGCTTGCTTCGATTCTTACAGTAGAGTAATCTCTTCCAAAACGCGATCACTTCATTGATTTGAACGCGTTCGAACGCCGGTTTGAAATACTTGACGACCATATCTTCCCTTTCCATCCACAGACACGAATGATTCTCGTGATCAAAGTCTAGGTGATCCCGACATCCGACGCATCGTTCTAACAAGAGACGACCTAGTTGTTCATTCACGCAGAATGCGTAGGCTCTCATCAGCATTTTTAAAAGAAACCTCACTCTAATATCCTGAGAATCGCTCATGATTTACGTATTTTTTTTATTATCTATTCGATTTGATATATTTAATTTTCTAAATAACTATTATTTATATATTTTTTCTCTCTCCTATATATATCGATCACTTTTATTTATTTCCTAGGATATTCCCCCACCCCACGACGAGGGGAGATAACTCCGTATGATCGAATTTACGAGAATCGAGCGATCCGATCGGTCGATTGACGGAGAATCGAGCGATCCGATCGCTCGATTAGCTGAGTTTGGGAATTCCCCACTATGGGAATTCCCCTAATGACGTCATAAATGGGAAAAACCCACCGCCTCAAAACAATTGCGGATTCTACATCAGTGATGTAGAATCCGCAGGCCGTTTTTTTGATGATGACCCAGAATTTTTTGCTCGCGTTCGCCAACAATGGATCGATGGTCTGATCTGCGATGGGAACGTCGACAAAAATTTTTAAAGTAAAAGATAAAAGTGAAGATGTACAATTTCACCTTTTTTTTAAAAACGCGCGTTCACCACGAGTATTTCAACGTTAAAAGTGCGATCTAGGAGTCACAAAAAACATGGGTGATTCAACATCACTGTACATTTTTGTGAACAAGCGTGCGATTTAACACTGAATTCCACGTTGGTGAACGCATCGTGTACACGTACATGTACAAAGTGATTGGTAAATCCGCAATTATCACCTACTGACGATCGATAATTGTAAAACGAAATTTGGAAACTTTTCGAAGCGTAACTAATGACTCGAAGGGAAAGGAACTTGTATAAACAGTGCTGGGAAAAAAAGTTCCGGCTTGTACATCGCCAGTTGAATACAGAAACATTTATGTGATAGCGGCAATTCCATTAAATACAAGTGTTTAACCCTTTACCCAACGCAGGGGATATCAAAATTTATTATTTTTAAATATTTTTACATTTTTTTCAAAAATTTCAACAAAACCATATCATGTGACCCCTCATTGGAACGAGCTCAACGAGCTCGTTCCAATGAGGGGTCACATGATATGGTTTTGTTGAAATTTGTTGAAAAATAATATTTTTTCAACTGCTGAATTTCCATATCACGCGGGCGAATGCAGCCGATTCGTTAGGTAAATGGTTAAAGTTTAATGGATGTGTAATAAAAAAGGGTGCACATCATCAGCATATTTATTTTTCACAGACATCAAAGTATACTCTTTGATAAGCGATAAGCCGGGCCTCAGGACACTGAAAACCCTATAGAAATGTTTTGTTGAGCAATGCTTATTTATAGCAAGTTCCACCATCCTCAAGATGGTGGTGGATAAGATACTTTTATTTATGTGACCAAAGATCGATCCAGCAACTGACTTTATTTTGCTTTGGACGTTTTCATTTTCACACAACGCGACATAAGATCGATAATCGTATAACGAAATGTGGAAACTTTTCGAAGTGTATCTAATGACTCGACGGGAAAGGAACCAATCTAAATGGTGCGGAGAAAAAAGTTCCGGTTTGTACATCACCAGTTAAATGCAGAAACATTTATGTCATTGCGGCGATTCCGTTAAATACAAGGGTTTAAAGTTTAATGGATGTGTAATAATATTAAATACATACCAAGTTGTATTAATAATTCTGTGTGTGTTGGAGGTATGCATTGGAGATATACGAATGGTATGACGTCAGAGGTCATGGGTTAAATATGCTGCACTTCCAATCCACCGCTGTAGACGAGCACAGAAGTCTTTGTCGTTGTGGAAACAGTCAGCCTCAGCAATTAACATATCGTTTACGGTGGAATTAATTTTGGAATGGCTAAGATGAGTGGGTGCCAGGTCATCAGAGTGATTTTGGCGTAGAATAACAATTTTCATTTTGACAATCAAATTAACTTCTTAAGTTGTATAGAAAACTAATACATAAAGATTATTACCATTATGTGGATGTACAAAATATGTATCCGAGTCGAGCTCCGGGTTCTAAGGGCAGATCACGACGAGTCGAAGACGAGTCGTGATCTACCCTTAGAACTCGGAGCGAGACTCGGATACATATTTTGTACATTCACATAATAGTAATAATCATTTTATCTTACAATATATTGGGGATAAGTCGAGAATGTAGACGAATATATAACGAACTATTTATTCGTACGGATGAACAAAAAGAAAAAAAATGGAACTCACGCGAAAGGAACGTGCTTGTATCCGACCCCCCGATGCAAACATCTGTATCAGGGATCGGATACACGACAATTGCGGAGTTAATATAGACAAAATACATGTTGATTGTAAGATAAAGTGATTCCACAGGGAAAACACAGAATTGTTGGCGTTTGATATCAATATTCCAAGGTCTGTACATTATTAATCTTCTTGGCCGCTAATGACCAGTAGCGTGCACAGCACACTATTGACAAAAAAATACCACCAAAGTAATATGCCATCTACAGGGGCAGGAAGAGGACATTCGGGCCCCTGGGTTAATTTTGTGACGGGCCCTCTTTCGAAAGTGTCGGGATACTGATGCTTAAGCCGAAGTTCTTGAAGCGAAGAATTCTTGAAGTGACAACACCGGGTCTGGTATTACTGATCACGATAACAGTCTAGTAACCCTTTACCAAACGTAATGTTCAAAACCGGACAGCGCTATTCAATCAATCAATCAATCAATCAATATATTTATTCAACTTTAAACATTATACAATGTTTGTAGTCGTACATGTAATTTACAGTATAATGTCACAGTGGATTTAGACTATTTCAGCAAGGGATAATCTATGCTTATGGACTATTTTTATGTGTGTATTTTTCTCTTTTCGGGGGTTGGGGTGGGACTGTGAGCCTTTCACTGTAAGGATGAGACACCAGCCCATAATTCCCGCCAACCCAGCCCCACCGCTCCCTGTGTGCCAATAGCACCCAGAGCACGGTGGAGCTGAGTGGCGAGAAGAACACACCGGTGCCCTCCCCATTAAACTAGTCGCTGTTTCTCTGCAAAATATATAAATTTAGCTAACTTCAGAATTATAGATTGCGACTGTGATGACATCAGTGACTCGAATTTTACAAGGGATGGGTGATAACAATAACTGGGTTTGAGAAACTTTTGTGTTAAATAATGATGGTGGGGACATACAAGTAAAAAGTGATATTCGTGTTCTATTTCCATCAAGTTACATGATTTACAGATTCTTTGATCACGTGGTGTATTATTCACAAAAATTGCCATTCGTTTTCATTTTTCCATTTTTTTGCCTCAAAAACATCGCATTGGACCCTGATTGGAACGAGCTCGTTGTGCTCGTTCCAATGAGGGGTCAAATGCTATGTTTTTGACACAAATAATAAAAATATAGATATTTAGTAATTCTATCTGCGAGTGTCGTCTGCTTTTCTTTCATGTTACGTAAAGGGTAACTCCCATTCCTTCTTTACGTGAGTGGCAACTAGTATTCCAATACGACGGGCAATTTATCTTGCTGATTCTCGCTCGGGGATCGGGGGGGGGGGGGGCTTGGCACAGGAGTCAAAACTTTGGGGAACCCAGGCCTGACCCAAGAATCCTGGACTCCTGGGCCAACCCCGGGCCCCAAAGTTCCAGGCCAAGGGTTACTATCCCGGACCACACCCTTTCCCCAGCCCTGGCCAGCTACCTGCAGAGTTGAAATTGATGTACAGTTGAAACTGACAAGTTGGATTTGAGAACATGTGATAATTACAGACATCGAAAGTCTCTTATTCTTATCCAATGATATCGATCCAATGATGGGTCATAAATTATGCTTTTCAGGCGAAGGTTATTACAAAAATAGGTATTTCAGATTAAAACCGCTACGAAAAGAAGAGGGTTAAATATTTATGTATTTTCAGCATCTTTGGCTCAATCATGACCACAATGTGGGTATAAAGATAAGTTTAGCCACTCGTTTATACTAGCGGAAGCGTTAAAATGCAATGAAAGATTACACACAACTCCAAGTAGCGTAGACTAAAGTCTTTCAAAATCAAAATTGCTCTATTTCCGACAGAGACAGATTTCTACAATATTATACATCGCGGAATTTATTTTCTTATCTCTGTCATCCGTAATGCATAAATCGCGACGCAATTTAATACGGTAATGTATCAAATCACATATTTTTAAATTTGCTTTTTACCATTAACTCGTTCAAACCTTAATGGTATCGTCGTTTATTATATACAGTATGTGGAGAGTGGATTGTAACAAAATCCCCCGTGGAGTGGACTTATCACCCAAGGTATCACTTTCAAATTCTTTCAAATTCTGTACATATGCACACAAAACACAAGGAATGTTTCAGACAATGTACCTCCTGGGTTAACACGAGGTCCAATGTCTGGAACTTTGCTTGTGCTTGTTATGCTTTGCAACAAATTTGCAATTATTGCTTGGGTAGAATCTCCACTATGTGTGTGATTTAGTGATAATAAACTTTACACGTATTGCACTAAAATTGATATGGACACGATGTTGGTCATCTGATGCGGTTTTAAAGACAATGAATGGTTTTCCCGCACCGAAGGCGCGCAGGGACGCTGTGGGGCAAGCCCCTTTCGACCCTTAGTGACTGTATAGTATTTGGTAGCTGCATGTCAAGGCGTGTTAAAGGAAGAAAAGGGTTCTCGTATTCGGCAGGTGTCTCACGATGGATGATCAGTGGTGTTTGAATAACTTTGTGTAGGTCGTTGACCGAACCCCCGGGTGAAGACCAGAGCGAGAGCGGGGTCCTCTCACAAAGGTGCTACCTCTCCTCTGCGGTTTCAGACGGAGTGTGATACTACAAATACACGCAAGTGCACGCAGTGTGATACTACTGCAAAATCGAAAACGAGACTGTGTACGACTTTAATCCTCTTATTCCACCGCACGCCATTATATGGTCGCTAAATCCACCCCATTAACTGGTTGAGTGCTAGAAGCTATAGTTATGACCTGATATGATTGCGCTGCTTACAGTGAGAGGTTAAAAGCTGGAATTATGAAAAAGAAAATGGGATTTCCTGTTGATTAGTACTGTTACCACCAGAAAGTCACATAGCGCAAAAGATTAAACCTAAATTAATCGGATTGTTTTGTTTACATCTTCGTTGTTATACAAATACATCAATTCATTTTTCAGCAACTGATGAGTGAAGACCGAGATGATGAGGCAGATAGAGTCCACCCAGTCTGGAATGGAGATAAGGAACACGCTGTAGCAACAATTACAAGTTTGTCGCCTGCTTTCATCAAAAATTGATGTCGTCTTTTTCACGACTCCCAGTAGGCATACTATTTAATTATATCCCGAGAGCAGGTGTATAATAATTATACTACTCAAAGTTTGCTAAGCACCAAATATTTGACACATCATTGTGAAATTTGCTTGTGACATATTTGCGATAATTTTGGTGGATATGATTGAGGAATGTATTGAGATGGTCTCCAGTGTTTACATTAGCTCTCTTGGCAGGTAGACTTTTCGTGACAGTCATGGAAAGCATGTACCCCTGGATTCTCATGATGTTTTCGCGTACTGTCTACATGTACATGACATGTGTAGGGTATTCAATCTTCATTTCAACACAAACCCTTGTGATTTACTGACTGAATATGGCAAATGCAAATGTAAGAAGATATTTGAAGCAGAAATGTGGCGGGTTGTAGGGATGGTGGAGCAAGGGACTACTCATCGTCAGGTTGGTGAAGCCCTTGGTGTGAACCATACGATGATCACCAGAGCCTGTGCAAGATTTCAGCAGTGTGGCACACCAGTAAGCCGGCATGGTGGTGGCAGAGACAGGGCAACATCTGCAGCTGAAGACCGGTTTTTGATCATTCAGGCCCGTTGGAACCGCTTTGCCACAGCAACCCAGCTTCGCTGTGACCTTCAGAATGCATCGGGGGTAAATGTTTCGACGCAGCCTATCCAGGCAAGGGTGCACGAAGGTGGTCTCCGATCGAGAAGACCATGTATTCGCATTCCGCTGTCCCAGAACCACCGTCAGGCACGATATGAATGGACCATGGACCACGTTGGATGGACCAGAAAAGATAGGCGACCTGCCTTTTTTACAGATGAGTCAATGTACTGCCTAGACCACACAGATAGGCGTTTTAGGGCATGGAGAAGACCAGGAGAGCACTTCCAAACATTCAACATTGCGGAGCATGACCGCTTTGGTGGATGGTCAATCTGGTCTGGGGCGGCATCAGCTTTGATGGACCTACAGAGCTCTGTGTCCTTTAATGTGGTACATTGACTGCACAACGGTATGTTGATGAGATCCTGGATGTCTACGTCAGATTGCAATCAGGTGTTGTGGGTGATAGATTCATTCTTCGATAATGCCCGTCCTCATGTTGCACATGCTGTCGAGGAGTACCGTTAGCATTGGTTGAAGACAAGTGCACCATCAGTAGGTGATAACTGCGGATTCACGACCACTTTGTACATGTACGTGTACGGTATATGTATACGATGCGTTTACCAACGTGGGATTCAGTGTTAAATCGCACGCTTGTTCACAAAAATGTTCAGTGTTCTTGAATCCGCTGTTTTTTTTTTGTGACTCCTAGATCGCACTTTTAACGTTCAAATACCTGTGGTGAACGTTGAATGTTACACGTTTTTTAAAAAAAAAGGGAAATTGTACATTTTCACTTTTTTTTTACTTTTAAAAATTTTTGTCAACGTTCCCATCGCAGATCAGACCATCGATCCATCGTTGGTGAACGCGAGCAAAATTCTGAGCTAGCATAAAAAAAACGGTTTGCGGATTCTAGACCAGTGGTCTAGAATCCGCAATTGTTTTGAGGCGGTGGGGTTTTCCCAAAAAAAACTTAACAGACTACTATTGGACGCTTTCCTTTCTGACGTAAGTGGGGGGAATACCCAGATTTTTTTCCAAAAAAACTTAACAGACAACTATTGAACGCTTCCATTTCTGACGTGAGTGGGGGGAATACCCGAGGAAATAAAAAAAAAGTGATCGATATATATATAGGAGAGAAAAAAAAACATAAACATAAAAATAATCATACATTTAATTTTGAAAATAATAAAATAACTCGCATTAGCATACTTAAAGCAACATTAACAATTAAAAACGAAAACGTTTTTACAGATGGATTCTAGACGCCGAGATCGAATTTTAGGGGAGTATGAACGTGCTAAGAAGGGCATTCAGTCGGCTGACAGAAGCAGACGTCTTGGTGAGATGGAACTCAAACGCGAAGCCACAAAAATATTTAAACCCGTGACGGAGGGTCAAGAGCGAAGCAGGAAGGAGATAGTCGAAGAATTGAGACCCATAAAAGAGAGTTCTATGAGAATGGGTTCGTTGCCCGGTAGTTTTGGAAATCGGCATTCCGTTCAATCTACACCGGATTACGTTCCCACGGGAATTCAAACAGATTTGAGCGAGACCGACACCGATACAGCTTCCACTATCACCACTGATAGCGTCGCATCGTCTGATGATGGCGGTAAGAGAGATCTGTTGTATGGATTTTATAAGGATTCGGAGGGGAGAACTTTTGTCGTTGACACAGAAATAGAAATTGGCGATGATGAATTTGATTGTTGGTTCGAACAAATACGAATTGACTGATGGACTGTGCAGATTGCTCCTTTACGACAAGCCTAGCTATTACACGGAACAGGATTTCGACAATAACGGCGACATTCTGGTTCAGACCCACGCCATGAAGAGAAATAACGATGTCAGAGAGACGAGACCCAAAGCCAACAGAGGTTACAAGTGGACGAAAGTGGTGAAACCCATATGGGATATGAACAAGAAGTTCATCGAATCGGTGACTGGCAAAGGGGTGAAAACCACTTTTCTTCCGAGCGATTCTGACGCTCTGTCTCAGAGATTGAGTTTGTTGATGGCGAGCAGACGGGCTGGTAACACAGGATTAGATAATCAGATAGTTACTATATCTGACGAATTGTTAAGACAGAAGGTTTTGAATAAAAACCATTATAGAAGGCTGATGAACGAATTGAAGGATTGATGTGTATATAATAAGAGAGAAACAAAACAAACAAAACTAAAACAGTAAATTTTTACACTAGAATAATAAAAGTATTTAAAAACAACAAAACGATTTACCAGTGAAAAAAACAAAATATATTATAAAAATAAAATATGTTGGTGATAAAGAACAGGGGATACGTCAGAACTTACGTTCAAGGCGGTTCTGGCATCGTCGATTCTATAATGCGAGCGTTCACGAGCGATGCGGGTAGAAAACTCGCATCGACCGAGTTTGAGGTCGGTAAGAAGACGGCTTTGGATGCTGGTAAGAAAGCCGCTTCCGAAGCCAGTGGTAGGATAGCTTCTGTGGCTGGCAAGAGGGCAGCCGACGCGTTGATCGACAAGTTGATCAGTCCGCCGGCGAAGCGAGCTGCGTTAGAGCGAACGTCGAAAAGTTGGAAAGATTTTAAGGATGCTGTGGTACCCATACAAGATTTAGCCAAAATGACGAGTGGATCTGGATTGAAGAGAACTCACAACGGTGTGATATAAATAAATAATAATAATAAACAACTAAGTTTGAAAAAACATAAAAATTGTGTTTGAAAAGATCTAAAATAACAAACAAAAAAAATAAAACAAAAGATGAACATTAAAGATATGTCTTGGAACGACGCCGCGACCAAGAGGTCGAATAACGAGTTCTTTCCCAAAAGCATAAGAGGCTTGATAGTGGGAAAATCGAATTGTGGAAAGACCAATCTGCTGATGAATCTGTTGTCCCGACCCAACTGGTTGGATTACGACAGATTGTTCGTGTTTGGCACGAGCTTGTTTCAACCCGAATACAGATTGCTTCGAGAGTGCATGGATCGTAGATTGCCCAAGGACGTCATAGCCAGAATCTTTGACAGTAGGGAGGAATTCGACAAGAGTGAAGCTCCACTTTCGACCATTTTGGACGGTGCGGCGATGGAGCTGATGAAGAGAAATGCATCTTCGAACGTCGAGTGTCGATTTTATGAGAACGCTAGCGACGTTCCGGATCCTAGAGAATTGAAATTGTAAGATAAGAATCTCATGATTTTCTACGATCTGCTTTTGGAGAGACAGAACCGATGCGAATCGTATTACGTTAGGGGTCGACACAGCAACGTGGACTGTTTCTACCTGTCGCAGAATTATTTTCGATTGCCCAGACAGACGATAAGGGAGAACGCTAATTTTCTATGTCTCTTTCGCCAAGATCTCAAGAATCTCAATCACATCTACGGCGATCACGTCGCAAACGACATGAGCGCGGCGGAATTCAGGAGATTCTGCAAGAGGGTTTGGGATGGTGGACTTTACAATTTCGTCGTGATTGATTTGACAAGCGAATTTAATCGCGGAAAATATCGGTGCGGATTCGACAAGTTTTATGTTTCTGATGATAATAAGATAGAGCGTGAAAATAAAATTTAGAAAATAATAAATCTTCAAATAATTAGTTTTGAATAAAAAAAAAATTAAATTAAATATAATGTTCGAACATGAAGAATTGTTAGAACGGATAGCCGAGAATACGGCTGCAAAACAATCCATTCAAATCGTAGTGAGTGGCGATTCGACTCGATTCGCTACGAAATTCGAACCTTCCATCGAATTGAATAGAGAGAAAAGATACGAGATGGCGTTGGTGAATCTGGAGACTTATTATTCCTTTCCCAACGTCACCGAAAAGAATAACTCGTTCAAGTATTCCGACGGAGTGGATTGGTTGGAGATTCGAATTCCCAAAGGGAGTTATGACATAGACGATTTGAACAATTACATTCAGACGCGAATGAAGACGGATGGAAAGGGAAGCAACAAGATCAGACTAGCTCCCAATCCTAATACCTTACAGATGATGTTGGATTTGGAAGATAATTTTCGAGTGGATTTCAACACGGACGATTCTATAGGCAAGATGTTGGGATTCGATCGAAAGATGTATCGACGCCACGCGGCATCTGAAAATACGGTCAACATTCTCGCAGGCAATAGCAGTCTGGTGAACCTGGACGTGATTGCTGGAAGCTACGTGAATGGTAGCGCTCAACTGACGATCTATTCCTTCTTTCCAAACGTGTCGCCGGGTTATAAGATCGTGGAGCGACCTCGAAATTTAGTTTATCTACCAGTGATTTTAGACACGTTGTATAGTCTCAAAACCACGTTGACGGATCAAAATGGTGAACTGTTAGATCTTCGCGGAGAGAGGGTGACGATACGATTTCACATAAGAGAAATATAAAAGCAAAAAAAAAAAAAATATTGTGTATATATATAGATAACAAAAATAAAATAAACGCAATATTAATTTTACAAAATTATTTTAATATAAATAATTATTATTAAACAAGAAACAATTGAAGTAAATATATTTTAAAAAAAAACAGAATTATGACAGGATACGTGATTAAAAACGTGAACATATCCGCAGGACAGAGGAAGAAACTTAAGAGAGCGTTAACAACTCGAGGCGAGGCGGTGAGATTCAAATTAACTCACGAAGATCTGACAAGAGGCGGTCAGGATTCGATCGCCTGGACCAGAAGTCAAATCAAAAGGATGGAGAAAGCGATTCGCGATGGAAGAGGGTTGACGGTGAGATTGAGTCCCGCTCAATTGAGATACAATTTGAGAATGAAAGGTGGTTTCCCACTGCTATTGGCAGGAATCGCCGCAAAAGCATTACCCTTCGCCGCAAAGGCACTACCCTTTCTCGGAAAGCCTCTCGGCGTGGGAGCTCTCATGGGACTTGCTAGTTCGGCAGTTGAGAAATTAATGGGTGGCAGCGGACTGTTTTTGAAGAAGGGAGGAGCCGTGTGTCGCGTCCACGTAGACGACAGCGGTAAAGTATTGTATCTAGAACCCGTTGGAGGTGCCAACTCTTTGAGAGGAAACAGTCTCTATCTGAAGAGTGGACAGAACGTTGAGCGACCCGGCAAGGGTTTGTTGCTCGGTGAGAATTCGCCGTTTAAGAATATACCGATTTTGAATATGTTATTATAATATAAAATTATATAATTATATAAAATATAAATCATAGAAAGTATAAAATAATATATTTAAAATGGATAAAAAGGTGGAGAAACAATTAGACGATAATGATGAATATCGCGAGACAGAGTACGAAAAAAAAAAAGATGTGGAAAAATGGTTAGACGCTAATGATGGATATCTAAGGAAAGAATTGATGAAAGAGATAGATAAAGCATGGGATAGACGGTTGGAAATGAAAAGAATGAGACGCTTTCCACCATCACCACTACCTTCTGAAGAGAATGGTAATGATGCGAGTGTTACCAAGAGATGCACATCATTCATTCATAATTATGATTCGGATAAACAAATGTGTTGTTATAAAAACGCATCATATTACAAAAAAAGAAAAAAAGAAAAGAAGAAGAATCGACGCTGAAATTTAAGAAAAAAGGAAACGTTATTATAATATATGGTAATAGTGAAGAAGGAAAAAAAAAAAAAAATGAGATCTAAAGATGATCTCATTACTTTTTTTTTTCCTTCTTCTTTGCTAAAAAATCAATCTCTCTATTGTTTATATTTCCAAGTCTGTTATTAGCATGTTGACACTCGTGTTTTCTCCTTTTTCACAAATGTGTTGAATGTTTATCTTTATTCTTTTGAGTTTTATTACTTCGGTCAACTCGCTCTCACCACCCAATTTCTTCACGAGTTCGAATGAGATGTTTGGAAATATGTAACGTCCATAGAGCAACGACAAATCGTCCTTTTTGAATTCTCTATCTTCGGCGATGACGATGTTCTGCAGATCGCTTTTGTACTCGTAAAACAAATCGAGCGCGGCTTCGTCCAATTTCAAAGGCATGCGATATTTGTGCTCTAAGCCCTTCGTCTCGACCTCATTCAATTTGATGGGATCATGTCGTTGTAATCTATAGATTTTATGACTGAATTTCTTATACGTTTCAACTCGTTTCAATTTCAATTCGCATCTTTTAGGCGTTGTTGTCCTCATGATCGATTATTTGTTTTTTTTTGTTTTTATGAATTCTTGCAAATAATGTATATTTTTAATTTTGTATTTAAATAATAATTTGTTAAAAAAGTTTGTTTATTTTTTTTTTGCTCTTTATATATATAAAAAAAAAGTTTTTTTTTTTTAATTTTTAATTTTCTTTAATGTAAATTTTTTTAGTAAAAGTTTTTTTTCTCTTTATATATATATAAAAAGTTAAATTTTAATATTTCAATCTCTCTACTGTTTATATTTTCAAGTCTGTTATTTCCATATTGACACTCGTGTTTTCTCCTTTTTCGAAAATGTGTTGAATGTTTATCTTTACTCTTTTGAGTTTTTTTACATCGGTGAACTCACTCTCACCACCCGATTTCTCCACGAGTTCGTGTGAGATTTTTGGATATATGTAACTTCCATAGAACAATGTCAAATCGTCCTTGTCGAATTCTTTATCTTTAGCGATGACGATTTTCTGCAGATTGCTTTGGTACTCGTAAAACAAATCGAGCATGGCTTCATCCAATTTCAAAATCATCTTATATCTGTCGTATTTATGCTCTAAGTCCTTCATCTCGACCTCGTTCAATTCGATGGGATCGTGTTGTTGTAATCTATAGATTTTATAACCGAATTTCTTATACGTTTCGACTCTATTCAATTTCAATTCGCATCTTTTAGGTGTTGCTGTCATGATCGATTATTTAGGGTTTTTTTTGCTTTATGAATTCTTGCAAATAATGTATATTTTAAATTTTGTATTTTAATAATTTGTTTAAAAAGTTTTGTTTTTTTTTTACTCTTTATATATATAAAAAAAAAAAGTTTTTAATTTTAATTTCTTTAATGTGAATTTTTTTTGTAAAAAGTAATGAGATCATCTTTAGATCTCATTACTTTTTTTCCTTCTTCTTCACTAAAAATCAATCTCTCTATTGTTTATATTTCCAAGTCCGTTATTAGCATGTTGACATTCGTCATTTTTCCACTTACGAAAATGTTTTGAATGTTTATCTTTACTCTTTTGAGTTTTTTTACATCGGTGAATGCACTCTCACCACCCGATTTGTCCACGAGTTCGAGTGAGATTATTGGATATATGTAACTTCCATAGAACAACAACAAATCGTCCTTGTCGAATTCTCTGTCTTCGGCGACGATGATATTATTCAGCAGATCGCTTTGGTACTCATAAAACAAATCGAGCATGGCTTCATCCAATTTCAAACACATCTGATATTTGTTGTAGTAGCGCTCTAACCCCTCCATCTCAACCTCGTTCAATTTGATGGGATCGTGTTGTTGTAATGTATAGATATTAAACCCGAATTTCTTATACGCTTCGTCTCGTTTCAATTTCAATTCGCATCTTTTAGGTGTTGTTGTCATGATCAATTATTTGTTTTTTTGTTTTATGAATTCTTACAAATAATGTATATTTTAAATTTTGTATTTAAATAATTTGTTAAAAAAGTTTTGCTTTTTTACTCTTTTTATATATATAAAAAGTTAAATTTTAACATCCTTTTTTCTCGTATTAATTCAATTTTTTTACGTTAAGGAACATAAAAAAATTCACATTAAAGAAAAAAAAAGGCTGTTAAAATTTAACTTTTTATATATACAAAAAGAGTAAAAAAAGCAAAACTTTTTAAATTATTTAATACAAAATTCAAAAAAAAATATTCTTACAAATGAAGCAAACAGATAAAACAATAGTAAATTTAAATGAGAAAACCGTACCTCAGTTAAACGAGATTTGTAATCTATTACAAATTTCACATTTCAGAAATCATAGAACTAAATAAAAAAAAATTGAAGTCACACAAGAATATTTGCGAAATGCTAGAAAGGCAAATGAAATGTCAATAGCAACGACGTCAAAAAATACATCGGTTGTGAAAAATGAGAAGAAGAAGAAAAAGATAGTAAAAGGAATCGAAATGCCGATGTCGAAAAAAAAACAAAAACGTTTCAATTGTGAAAAATAAGAAGACGACTAAACGAAAAGCCATTGAAGAACATCAAGTTTCCAAAGAAAAGAAAAGAAAAACAAAAACGAAAATGAGTGATGCACTTCAGATTCTAGACAAACGAGATATATCGAGCGAAATTCAACAAGCAATTGACGAAGGAAAAGGAGAAGAATATGTAGCACGACTCATTACAGAACTATTCCAATCAAAGCCTGTAGAACGGGACAGTGCGATCAAAGGCGTTTTTAAAACTTTTGATGTTGTTCCCTCGTTCAAGAAAATCAATCCGAAATTGTTCATGGAACGGGTAAAGAAAAAAGTATTGGATTTGTTTCGCAAATACATGAACGTGGGACTAAAAATTAAGATGATACTCCATTGCATGATGAATAAAATCGACATGAAGTCCAGTGAGAGCATGGTGAAAAATGGATATTTCAGATCTAACGTCGAACCCGTATTTCGAGGTTCAGATTTATCAGATGTTTTCGAAAAGATGAAAGACAAGATGTTGACGTCTCTCGCATATTATCAACATGAAGGTAGTAATTGGACGTTTGATGAGGTGTTGAAACTCGAAATTCACATAACTAAAGATGATTCGTTGAAAGGATCTTCCTACTTGGAATTACCGTATTTCTTGGCTAAGAAACATGCCATGGTCAACGTGAGAAATAAAGATGATCAGTGTTTTAAATGGGCAGTCACCTCCGCTTTATACCCTGTCAAAATACACTCCAATAGAGTTTCTCGTTACGAGGAAACTTCTAAAAATCTTGATTGGACCGGAGTGACTTTTCCAACAGAGTTAAAACACATCGAACGTTTCAAGGCTCAAAATCCTACCATAGCGGTGAACCTCTTGGGATACGATGACGAAAAACAAATGATCTATCCTCTCAGACACACTTCGTATCTCGAAAGAGAAAAGACGATTATTTTATTATTGATTTCGAATGGTGACAATCGTCATTATTGTTGGGTTAAACATCCGAGCCAATTACTGTCAAGACAAAATAATAAACATAAAGGAAAGATATCTTTATGTTGCAACTGCAACTGCATGAACGTGTTTCACAGTGAAAACTCGTTAGTGAAACATCAGGAATATTGCAATGAAAATCAAGGCGTCACCATCGAAATGCCCAAACCTAACACCATCGTGAAGTTTGAAAATCACAATAGAAGGTTAAAAGTACCATTCGTCGTGTACGCCGATTTCGAATGTTTCACCGCGAAAATGAGTTCCTGTCAACCCAACGCTCTTCAAAGTTATGTCGAAAGATATCAAAAACACATACCTTCGGGCTATTGCATTTATGTGAAATGCGCTTTCGACTCGCAACACGACATGGGTCACCTACATGAAACAGTGCAAAGACGACGACGTGGCTCAAAGGTTCGTGGAAGAGTTAGAATCGAAAATTCAAATGTTATACGACAAATTGAAAACACCGGCGAAAATTATCATCACGCGAGAGCAGCAGGGTGAAAATAACAGAGCCACCGAATGTCACATATGCAGAGAATCGTTCGACGAGAATTCGGAGGGAAATAAGAAGGTCAGAGACCACGATCATTACACGGGTCTGTATCGCGGTCCAGCTCACAGCAAGTGTATTTTAAAATATCGAGACGCCGTTTTCTATCTGGTGATGTTTCACAATCTCTCGGGTTACGACAGTCATCTGTCCGTAAAAAATCTCGGCACCTCACACAAAGAATTAAATTGCATCGTGAACAGAGAAGAAAGATACATTTCCTTCACGAAATGGAAGCTCATGGAGAACAAAAGAGTAATCGATGGAAATACGTTGGAAGAAAAAACGAAATCCATTCGTAGAGGCATATGTTTCATCGACAGTTTTAAATTCATGTCAACCGCTCTGGAAAAATTAGTCGATAACATGAGCAAGGATAAATTTAAAATCACGAGCGAACATTTCAGAGAATGAGTAGATGTCATGTTGAGGAAAGGAGTCTATCTTTACGATTACATGAATGATCTAAAGAGATTCGAAGACACCGCACTACCTTCGAAAGAAGATTTTTATTCGAAATTATACGAATCCGACATTTCCGATGAGAAATACGAACACGCTAAAAACGTGTGGAAATCATTCGATATGAAAACCATATCATGATCTCTATCTGAAGACCAACGTTCTGCTCTTGGCAGACGTGTTCGAAAATTTTCGAGACGTCTGTCGTCGAAATTACAATCTGGATCCCGCTTGGTATTTCACCGCACCTGGTCTGGCATGGGACGCTCTGTTGAGGACCACCGAAGTCCAATTGGAATTATTATCCGACGTGAACATGTTGCTCATGTTCGAAAGGGCTGGGAGAGGTGGCGTCTCGATGATCTCTCACAGATATTCTGAAGCTAACAATCCCTACATGAAAGAATGTTTCAATTCAAAATGGTCGACTAAATACATAAATTATTGGGACACTAATAATCTGTACGGTTGGGCTATGAGTCATCCTTTACCGATTGGAAATTTCGAATGGGTGAAGGAACCAGAAGAGGTGCAAAAATGGAGAGACTATCCTTGCATTTTAGAAGTCGATTTGAACTCTCCAGAAGAATTACACGATCGACACAACGATTATCCGCTGGCTCCCAAACGAATGGAACCGAACGAAGGAGACGAGGAACAACTCATTCCCAATTTATTTAACAAACGTAACTACATCGTCTACAGCGAGAATTTGAAACAGTACGTCGATTATGGGATGAAATTAATCAACATACATCACATCATTCGATTTGATGAAAAGCCTTGGATGAAAAAATACATCGATCTCAACACGAATCTCAGAATTCGAGCCGAGAACGATTTCGAAAAAGATTTCTTCAAACTCATGAACAACTGCATGTATGGTAAATCGATGGAAAACATCAGGAAGAGAACCGACGTTCGACTCGTCACGTCTGAGAAAAGAGCTAAAACATTAGTGGCAAAACCCAATTATAAACACCGAACCATATTCGATGAAAATCTAGTGGCCGTTCACATGCAAATGACGCATCTGAAGTTTGACAAACCGTATTATCTCGGACCGATCATCTTAGATATCAGCAAGCGATTGATGTACGAGAGGTTCGACACGAGCAATTATCCCGTCGATCACCCGTCCAACATTCAATCGAACAACAACAAGAAGGTGTTGGGTAAATTTAAGGACGAGAGTGGCGGTAAACAGATCGTCGAATTCGTGGGTTTGAGACCCAAACTCTATGCTTATCGTCTAGAAGATGATGAAGAGATCAAGAAGTGCAAAGGAGTTAAAGCGTGCGTGGTGAAGAAAAACATCTCTTTCCAAGAGTATAAAGATTGTCTGTTAGGAAGTGGTCCGGTGTATAAGACTATGAAATCGATTCGAAGCGAAAATCACGACTTGTATACTGAAATATCCAACAAGATTTTGCTGACGGCCGACGACGATAAGAGATTCGTGTTAGACGATAAAATAAGCACTTTGGCACTCGGATATTGGACTGCAGATCTAATTAGAGGCGATATGAATATGGATGATTGGATTCTAGATACGACTGTGGATGATAAGATTCGAGATATGATTGTGGATGATAGGATTTCAGAAAATCAAGAGGAATTAGATGGATTCAAAATTATAGAAATCAATAGTAACATCGAGAGTCCAGAAAATCAAGAAGAATTAGATGGATTCAAAATTATAGAATACGATAGAGATATCGAGAGTCCAGAAAATCAAGAGGAATTAAATGAAATCAAAATTATAGAAAACGATAGAGACATCGAGAATGTTAGATTAAAAAAAAGAGAAAAAAAAAAAAAATAACGTCATTTTTAGTGAATTATAATAAAATAAATAAAAAAAAAAATATATATACACATTTATGAATAAGAAAATGAAGAGATCCGTAGAAGGTGTCGTCTTACCTAATGAACCCCAATTCTTAAATTCCGAAAACGTTCGAACTAAGAGAGACAAACTATGTTTGATATCTTGTTTTGCGTCGTCTTTTTTTGCAGATAGCGAAAAAGACGTATTTGAATATAATAGATATTTGCAGTTGTTATTCCTGTTCAAAACATTGTCAAAAGATCAAGAGAAATACATTTACAACACGGTATCTAAAAATTTCATTCGTTAAATCACTACAAACGATCGAATCTGTTCTACTAAATAATATCAGGATTCCAGAAAATCAAGAGGAATAAGACGGATTCAAGATTATGGAAATCGATAGAGACATCGAGAATGTTAGTTTAAAAAGAAAAAGAAAAAAATAATAAAAAAAAAATAACGTCATTTTAGTGAATTATAATTTAATAAATAAATAAAAAAAATATATACGCATTTATGAATAAGAAAATAAAGATATCCATAGAAGGTGTCGTCTTACCTAACGAACCCCTATCCAACATCGTTCTGTTGAATGCAGCAAAAGATTTGAAAATCAAAGATTTGATTTTCTAGGCATGTTTTCTAGAGATGCCTTGCCGAAGAGAAGACCTCGACAATCGGAATGCGGAATTTTAAATCTAGACGATTCATCAGGTGAAGTCACTCACTGGGTGGCGTGGATCAAGAACGGGAAGAAGAAAAATTATTATTTCGACAGCTACGGAATCTCGCCGCCAAAAGAAATAAAGAACTATTTCAACAAATCAATGGTTCGTTACAACATGGAACAAGTGCAATCACCAGATCAAGTGTTTTGTGGTCATCTGTGTCTCTACATTCTCAAGAGATGGTCTGAAGGAGATCGATTTCAAGACATTCTCAATGATTTACATTAGAGAGAGATATTTTTTATAGTATAAAAAAGATAAAGTATTTTTAAAAAAATTTTAATCGAATAAAAACGAAAAATAAAAATAAAATAGTTCATTTTTAATAAACTGTGTTTTGAATATATTTTTTCTAAAAAACAAAAAAAATCTCACAACAACATGCCAGTCGATAAATTTGGTAGAAGTGACGATGAAAAAGTCAACCTAAGAAAGAAGAGGAAGACGTTCGAAGTCGACGATGGTTACGACGTTGCCAACTTGGACGAATGCTACGTTCAGAGATACGAACCTCGAGAAGAACCTTCGAACATGAATGATAAGAAGCTCTACAAGCTTCCCGAGCCGATAGATCTCGCAGATGCTGTGACTAAAAAATATGTTGACAGGGGGAACGCCGATTTCGAACGAATCCTGCTAGATAATTACGTGGATAAAACCATGACCGATGATCTCAATCTGAAATCCAAACGTTTGGTGAACGTCACGAATCCCATAGATCCCACCGATGCCGCGACCAAGAAATACGTGGACGACACTCACGCGAGATTCAGCGAACACCTGAGAAATAGATATGTTCAGAAAACGATGCACTAGGAATTGAACGCCAATTCTAACAAGATAACGAACGTGGCCACTCCCATGAATCCCAAGGACGTGGCGACCAAACACTACGTAGATCTGGAACAGAGAAAGTCTGACAGATGAGAAATGAAATCGGATCTGAATGCGGGATTCAACAAGATATTGAATCTGTCGAAGATCGAAGGCACAGATGCAGACTCAACCACGGTCAACAAGGGCTATGTAGATTCTTCCGTGATACAATCACAAGAATACATAGAATCCCAAGTGGATGATCTCTACCTGAACAAACAATCTGGCGGAACCATGGAGAGTGGCATCAACATGAACAGTCACAATTTATTCGGTTTCGATCACGATCCCGAATTCAATTCCAGCGCAGTCAGCAGAAAGTACGTGGACGACAACTCGGTCTGGAGAAAGGGTGACATCATGGAAGGTAAACTAGACATGGGTGGACACGCGCTCACGAATCTACCGGATCCCGTGAACATGACGGATGCCTGCTCCCTGATTTCAGTGGTGGAGAAAGTCAAATATGCTAGACAATTGATCACTGTGTGGGCCGAAGAGGCCGGTACCTTAGATGAAGGAAAAGCTGAGTGGTCTTTCGGAAATGGAGGTAGCGGATCAAAATATGGTCAGGTGGGATATCCCATGCCGCTGGGAGGTGAAATCATTCGAATGAGTCTGGCTTCCTCGGATTTGAATAACAGAGCGGTCGTCAATCTCATGGTGAATGGAGTAGAGAGCGATAAGAGATACAGCATCGAAAAGACTGAGTATCAACACGCGAATGTTAGCACGTTTGGCACGCCTCTCAAAGTGAATGCCGGAGACAGGATTAATTTTGTTATGAAAACCAATAATCCCGAAGCCGCCACTTCCGTGGTGAGTCTACTGATCGAACTAGTTCCTTTGAACAAACAGTGAATGCGTGGAAAATAATGAATTAAAAAAAAAATAATGTGTGATTTATAAAAAAAAAAAAAAAAAGTAATGAGATTTAGAAAGATGTTCAATCTCTCTAGATCTCATTACTTTTATTTTTTTGGTTTTTTTTTAATAACTTTTAATTATATATTATTATACGATATCTGAAATGTTTTTTTTTTCTTTAGTAAAAGAATTTTGTCACTTATGACGATGATTAAAATTGCATCCTTTTTTTAATTTTCTAATCATTTATGATTACAATTTATACACTTTGCAAATACGGTTGTTGGTTCATCACCAGATCTAGTTTGTTGAGATTCGATTTTTATTTGACGTTTCTTACATTTGCGACATTTTAAAATTGTATTTTTTATAATTTCTTCGTTAGATCTTATGAGATCAAACTCTTCTTTTTCTTTTAAACGATATTCGTTAAAATCACAACTATTCCATCCTTTTTTTGTGTTACATTCTTCATATTCAATTTGAATCCATTTTTCCAAGTATTTTATTTTAACGTCGTAGTAATCTGAAGTGAACAGATGATTTGTTGTTTTCGTGTCAAAAACATTCATTTTGTTTTCGAGATTTTGGTTTTTAATAAATCTTACATCCACATTTTTAACGTTTATTAATTTTTTTCACACACTCGTCTCTCATCGAATGATCGACATCTTATTTCCATCTGATTCGAATTGTAATTCTCTGTCTGACAGGACCAGGGTGAAGGCTTCGGTTTTTCTCAGAATGTTCCTATCGAATTGCATCTTGATCTGAATGTCTAAGATGCTACTCTTGAGTCTTTCACTCTGTTTACTGACGTCGAATACGAACATGGGATACATCGACTTGTATTCCCTGGGAAATATGTTAGGGTTGCTCATCAATTAGTCTGATACTTCTTACTAAAATCAGCGGCGTCGCCGTACAGTCTGCAGAAATCGTTCTTGTCGAACGACGCGTTGTAATCGATTGCTGGATATCTCGTGGCATTCAGAAACACTTGCATGTTTCTCAAACTGCAGTGATCGAACAGCGATGCATTCTTTTCCTGAGACCCGTCCCTATCGGTCTGAAATGCAACCACGATGAAACGCGGTCTCTCGGAAGCGGATTTCACCGTCAATCTCCAATCAAAGTGATTCATGGAGGGAGGAATGCTAGCCGTGTCGCACTGTCTCATTCTAAATCCCACGGGTAATTTACTCTTGGATTCTATGATCTTGTAGAGACGTGCTTTCTCCACGATCGAAGGCTCCACATGCGGAAGGAACCACGATATCTTGTGTAGAGTTATCTTACCCGCATCGGTCGCAGTGAGTCTCACTATTGCGTCGTCGTTTCCTTTTCGAATCAACGTCAGATTGTGTTTGAATCCGTACATGATCTTGTTGTAATCATCCGCAAATCCGAAGATGTGTTTCAAAGGTATCCTGAACGAAAATGTTCCTTTAGGTCTGGACGTCTTGACGACATAATCGAATATCAAGGCGGCGCCGGCGCTAGCAGGGCCGACGGTGTCTTTCACCCACAACTGATTAAGTCCTCTGGATTTCGAAAAATCATCAGGATACGTAAAGAGTCCGAACATCGTGGTGGCCTGACCGGGATGAAAAACAGATTCTATCTCTTGTCCGGATAGCATGTATTTTATATTACTGAATAGATGCATGATGCCATTATTGGCTAGAATAACCGTGTCGTCGTCGGCGTAGTCGCTCTCTTCTTCCTTGGTGAGACGTCCCTGCACCACTATGTAACTCTCGCTAGGATGTACGAATAGATCTTGAGTTTCAATGTTGATTCTTATCTCTCCCGCATTGTTCAAACTCGTTCCGGTTACCGGTTCATATTCGTGAACCTCATATTCTTGAATACTTTCATCTTTCACTATGCTTTGTGCTATATCTAGTATATTTGTCATTTTAAAGGATTTTTAGTTTTTTGTTTATTAATTAACTTGCTTTTTTATCTAAAAATAGTTTTAATTATTTTTTATTATTATTTTTTTCTCTCTTATATATATGTGTATATATATGGGTGTAAACAAGAAAATGTTAAAGAAAGTAAATAAAAAAAAATTGTTTTCTTTATCAAAACTTTGTCTTCTGTAATTGTTGTTCGTAAAACTTTCCGATGATCTCTTCTCCATCCAAAGCTTCGATCTCGTAAGTCACCGGATCGGTGTGAAATATTTTGATTATCACGAAGATTTCCGAGGTCCATCGAGGAGTATAACCCTTTTCGAAGTGCTTCTTATAAGCGTAAATTCTCACTCGATCACCGATCGCAAATTTCGGCGTTCTAGACTTCTTCCTGATCTTAGATCTCTCAGGATATAGATTCGCGTAGACCCGTTTTTCGTTTCGAGGATCGCTAGCTTCCGTGGGAGTCATCTTGATCGATCTGTGTCAGGTATTGTTGTAATCTTTGACTAGACCGTTCAGAGCGTATATGTATTTCTTGGTCGAATTCGCCGTGAAGTATCTGTGCATCTTTTCCTTCATCGTTCGATTCCAGCATTCCACCACACTGGCTTTCTCTTCGTTTTCGATCGAGTAGAGGTCGACCAATCAATGAACGTGCTTGTTGTAGAATTCCTTTCCCTTATCCACCCACAATTTACTCAGTTTTCGAGAAGACGAGTCGAACACGATCTTCGGAGCCTCGGCGACGCAAGCTCCCGATTTATTCTTCAAAGCTCTGATCCAACCGTATTTGGAAAACACGTCGATGACCGTCAATAGATATTTGACGCCCTCGTTCCACCTCGAAAACGATCTCATGTCGACCAAGTCGGCAGACCAAATATCATCCAAACCCTTCACGAACACCCTTCTCTTTCGAAATTTACGCACTATGGGTTTGTGTAACTCCTCGGCCAATTCGCTCATCATTAATTGTTTCTTCTTCTTTTCAGATGCACTTTTTTTTTGAACGCCCCATCCGAATCGACGTTTCGCACCGATCAGATTGCCGACCAGCGAACGTTCTATCTTCTCTCTCCTGGTCGGATTCGATATACCTCTCAATTTCCCCAACATGTTTTTATCGCAGACGTCGTTGCGAGTCTTGGTGTCGGGATGTCCGGCGTAGCACAGATCGTGATCATACGCGGCCGCGTCCACCCTATTCACAGGTTTGCTCCAAGATTTGAGTGTCAGATCGGCGTTGAGTCTCTTGTTCAATTTCGTTCCGGGTCCCGTGAAACTGTGACCGGGCAGATGCATTTCGAAAGGTAGATTATTGATCATTTTATTCACGATGCCTTTACCTTTGCTCGCGTTCTTTTTTTTGACAAATCTAGTCTTGATAGAACCACACACGTCGCAAATTCCGCGAAGCATCTGTCTGTCGTTTTTAGTTCGCACTTCTCTAGAATTACTCGTCTCGGTAACTCTCTTACACTTTACGCAATACATTTTTTAAAAGTTATTTAAATTAATTTCGTTTTTTATTTTATATATAAATTTAATAATTAATTAATTCTTTTCTTATTATATATATTTTTTTTTTTTTTTTTTTTTTTTTCAATCGCTGCTCTTGAGTACTATCATCTTACTGAATTCCACCCTGGCCTCTTTCCTCCCCTTTTCCACGAGCGAATCCTTCATCTCTTCCTTGATGATCTGACGAGTCTTGATTCTCACGGCTTCTTTCATGGCATCGTATTTCGTTTTCTCGCTCAATATCGCAAAGTATTCTCCGTCCGATATCCTACCGTCTTTCAACGCCATAGAGATCATTTCGGATATCGTGTTGATCTTGGAGTCGGCCAAGATGCGAATGTTGTCGTGTTTCCTTGCCTTCATATATAATTTCCTACTCAAAAAGTTTCCGAGCGTGCTAAACAATCCGGCGGCGAGAGCCACTCCTGCTACGGTCAACACAATCGGAATGCCGACCGCGGTTGACAACAATCCGATGCCGGCCGCGTGTAAACCCATGGAAATCGTGATGAGTGTCGTGTCGATCGCGTTGACGAATTTCACGAAACGCGAATACTTCTTCTTGAGGGAATGACGAGAATCTCTCCAGTTAGATACTCTTGGATTCTACTGATTTGATCAATGCGATACCTCTCTCCTCTTTCTCTTTCTTCTAGCGACGGTGTCGTCGGCAAAACGTTGATCAGCTTCTCATCCTCATCGTCTACTAACGTCGGATATAATTTATTTCCGGTTCTCATTTTTGTATTTTTTTTTTTCTTTCTAATATTAGATAAAAAATTTTATGTGTGTATTTATTTTTATTTTCTATTCTCCCTTATTTTATATCAACGGGAAAACTTAGACGTATGCTTCATTGAACAATAATTTCATGATGCATCCCGTGTCTTCTAAAGTCAGACTTCTACGCGCCAATTTCAGTTCTTCCGAAACTGTAGGCTTGTCTTGATTCTTACAGAAGACTAATCTCTTCCAAAGCGTGATCACATCGTCGAATCTAACGTGTTCGAACGCCGGTTCGAAATACTTGACAACCATATCTTCCCTTTCTATCGTCAGACACGAATGATTCTCGTGATCGAAGTCTAGATGATCCCAACATCCGACGCATCGTTCTAACAAGATGGGACATAGTTCTTCGTTCACGCAGATTGCGTATGCTCTCATCTGCATGTTTAAAAGAAACCTCGCTCTAATAGTCTGGGAAGCGCACATGATTTACGTATTTTGTTTTATTATCTATTCGATTTGATATATTTATTTTTTAAATAACTATTATTTATATTTTTTTTCTCTCCTATATATATCGATCACTTTTTTTTTTTTTATTTCCTCGGGTATTCCCCCCACTCACGTCAGAAATGGAAGCGTTCAATAGTTGTCTGTTAAGTTTTTTTGGAAAAAGTCCGGGTATTCCCTCCACTTACGTCAGAAAGGGAAGCGTCCAATAGTAGTCTGTTAAGTTTTTTTTGGGAAAAACCCACTGCCTCAAAACGATTGCGGATTCTAGACCACTGGTCTAGAATCCACAAACCGTTTTTTTTTTTTGTGCTAGCTCAGAATTTTGCTCGCGTTCACCAACGATGGATCGATGGTCTGATCTGCGATGGGAACGTTGACAAAAAATTTTAAAAGTAAAAAAAAAGTGAAAATGTACAATTTCACTTTTTTTTTTAAAAACGTGTAACATTCAACGTTCACCACGGGTATTTGAACGTTAAAAGTGCGATCTAGGAGTCACAAAAAAACACCGGATTCAAGAACACTGGACATTTTTGTGAACAAGCGTGCAATTTAACACTGAATCCCACGTTGGTAAACGCATCGTGTACGTATTCCGTACACGTACATGTACAAAGTGGTCGTGAATCCGCAATTATCACCTACTACCATCGATGTGTAGTACGCGTTAGTACACAATACCATCGTACCCCCCCCCCCCCCCCCCCCCCCCCGCGTGGGCAATCGGGATTAAGTGTCTTGCCCAAGGACACAACGCAGGGATTCGGATCGAGTACTTTCCGGCTTGCAGTCTGGATCTCTACCTACTGAACCACCGCGATCCCTACAATTGTAAAAGTTTTATAGTATTGGCTCCTGGTGTGATACGCAACGAGTGGGATATTGCTCGATGAAGGTCCTCAGCCCGATACGATACAACACACCAGAAAACATTACTGTACTGATAATCTCTTTTTATCTTAGAATTAAACCATTTTCCTCTTATACAAGTTTAAACAACTGGGCTGGTATAAATTTGTATCAGCCAGAATGACTTCTGCAAGTATGTTCGATTATTTGATTCAGAAAGAGAAAAGTCGAGGTCACCGTTTTGATACCAGTAATTACATGACAAATAAATCATCAACTCAACAAAATTAACTAGAGTTGATAATTTTTTGCCATGACGATATTTTTATATAGGCCTACCATGCGTTAAAGCTGAAAAATAAAACCAAGAAACACTACTTTTAACTTCGGCGGTTATAGTACAAGTGGATGAATGAATGGGGATTACGTTATGCACAGCTGAAGAACGTAATACGATGACGTCATAATGTTTTCATTCATAATATATTGCTCGATGAATTGGTCATTACCGCCAAGTGGGTTTCTGAGATGGTAACAAATTTGTTATCACCACTAAAGGGCTCGCCGCGATTTTTAATATGAAACAAGTTTTTCGACAACACCTAGTGGTGATAACATATTTACACAGCACTGTATATATCGAAATGCACGAGATTGACGAGGCTGACGAGTCTGACTCAAATTTATGGAGAGATTCGATAATATTTTACCCTACATGACTGTAGGGTTAATTTATCACTGACCCTCCTTCCCAGCTAGGTATTTATTGCGTTGTCTATTCATGGATTGTTAACTCATACATTACGCAAAAATCCATGTATATTATTTTAACCCTTTATCCAACGCAACGGCAAAAACCGGCCAGCGCTATTCATAAAAATCGCCAAATAATTTTCATTATTTTTTTCCTTTTTTGTCTTAAAAACATAGGTTATGACCCCTCTTTGGAACGAGCTCGTCGAGCTCGTTCCAATGACGGGTCATAATCTATGTTTTTGAGACAAAAAATGAAAAAATTAATTATTCAAGAATTTTGTTTGCAAGTGTCGTCTGCTTTTCATGTTAGGTTAAAGGGTTAAAGCAATTGATGTTATCCAGTTTTAGACTCCAGAAAAGTACCTGGCTAATTATGAACAGCTTATATGTCCTCCACACTTTACATTATATTGTTAAATTGATCTCTCTAAATTGTTGCTTGTGGATGGCTCAGGCTTGTGAGAGTTCACGATTTACATTTTTAACGATAATAATTGAAACGAAATTTCTAAGCAACTGTTGCATGTATCGGCCATAAGATTTGTCGTATTTTTTTTTCATTAAGGGGTGGTGTTATTTCCGATATGCAAACCATAAGATTGGTAGCTGTGTCTTGAAGACAGAAAAATGCCTAAATTAATGGCATCAGAAAGGTTTTTTTTTTTTTTTTTTCGAGTCGACGTTTGGTTCCGTGGGGTGGGCTGGGCCCACGGGTAATGATGTGTACGTGTAACTACTGACTGACACCACCTGCCAAGTGAATTGATAAACGAAAGAGGGAGACGACTTACATAAGCTGATAGCTTTCCGTCGAATCCCTCTCATATACAGCGATCTATCTTTGTTTACCTTTGTTGTTTTGTGTACTGTTGTACATTGTGTTGCCTTGTTCTTCTTTGTACCTGTTCCGTACTGTATACAAATAACATAATTTCAAATAAATATTGTTTAAACTAAACCATAAGATTAACCCATCTACAAGAAATGTGTCCGAGAGTTTCCCGTCTGATATCTCAAGTGCCAATTAAAATATGAAATTTTACAAACGTTTAGCGTTTGAATGACATATAGCATCCGTGTTTCTGTGCATGTGTGTGCAGCTTGAAAGAAGGCTGAAATTTAAAACATTCTATGGGGATAGTCCTTTGCAATTTTATACTGAAATTGCTTTTAATGACCAAAAGTATAAAAGAAAATTCAAAGTAGGTTTTCACAATTAGTTTCGTTGAAAATAGCAGTTGACAGTGACATGTATAGCTTGGAAATCATGAAATTTCCAACAGAAACTATTATTATTAAATGGCAAACAAAGGAAAGCTGTATTTAAAAAAAACTCAGCAGATGTTTGTACACCAGAGGTCAAACGAAATCAACTTCTAGAGTTAATTGAGGAATGTTAAGTCACTTACTTTCATTCCACCGGACATGTGACACCATTGACTTGTGCTGTTTAACGACAGAATCGACGACAGTTTTGACTTCACCATCTAGTTCCACCTACGACCCGTGGCGACGTTTTGTATCGTTAAATGCCACTGGAGGTCCTATGGACCTGTATTAAGAGAGGTGTCTCGACTTAACAAGGGAATATCATGGAAAATGGATAGCTCTCAGGGCTACGAGTATAATTCAGCAAGGAATTGGACGCTGAAATGATCTGGGATCAGTCTAGCCCTTAACTCTTTCAACACTAGAGGCCGCTTTTCCAGTCCAGGAACAAGATACGTCATAATTTCATTAAGTTGGATGGCTACTGAGTGAACATGTGTGGTAGAACAATTAATATTTTCAACGTGCAGCTTTCAGGCTGCACGTTGAAAATATTAATTGTTCTACCCCCAAATAATGTATATGGACTCTTCCAAGTTCCGCGATGTAACTGGCATGGAAGACGCCATCAGTGTTGAAAGGGTTAACCCTTTACCCAACGCAGACGATACCAAAATTTATTATTTTAAATATAATTTTTTCAAATTTTTCAAAAAATGTCAACAAAACCATATCATGTGACCCCTCGTTGGAACGAGCTCGTCGAGCTCGTTCCAACGAGGGGTCACATGATGTGGTTTTGTTGAATTTTTTTGAATTTTTTTTTTTTTTTCAACTGCTGAATTTGCATATTACGCAGACGGATGCGACCCATTCGTTGGGTAAAGGGTTAAATAGTCAATTGCCTATGTTTATATTCATTTAGTCGGAATGAAGAAGCCGTAGTTTTATGATTTCGTCGCTTAGTTCCACTCACTGTGTTAATATTTTGATGGTTTAAATGGTGAATTAAATGCTTATTGATTGCAATATCTATAACTAGAGCACAAAAGACTATATGTATATCTCTGTGAGTGAAGGTGCATCAAATTACATCAAAGTCGCGCAAATTATTTATTTATTTATTTATTTATTTATTTATTTATTTATTTATTTATTTATTAGTGTTTAAGGTCACATATTTCTGCACAATGGCTAATCATGACCATGACAGTTTTATGGGTGGAGGAAGCCGGAGTACCCGGAGAGAACCACCGAGCAACGGCGAGCAACTGTCAGCTCCCCAACATACCAACTCCACACAAGCAGGGTAGGCATTGGTTGAAGACAGGTGCACCATCTACGTGCAGTACGCCTTAGTGCACAACGCTACCGTGAGTCGCGCAAATTACACGAAAAAATGGGTAAACAAACACCCCCACGGTCAGGCCTGGCACTTTGAGGAAAGTGATTTAGTCGCTCTACTACTGCTCGCCTTAAAAAAAATAAGGAGGGCGAAAACTAGCCCTTCTGGCCTAAGAAAATAATGATTACTATAACCGCCTATACCTAAAACCCACATCTGTTCAGATCTCTGCTCTGTTAGTGATATCTGTAAAACGGCCACACTGCCCCTCCCACGTCTCCGGACCTTGCCGAGGCCCGGAGGTTTGGGAGGGGCAGTGTAGCTGTCTCACAGAGACTACCTTGTTAACAGCACCAAACAAAATGTACAAATCCCACTAGGCAGTATTAATTAATAGTAAAACTTCATTTGCCATTTTTAGCTTTTGTAAGCTCGAGGAGAGCTCGTCGCTCGCCTAGGCCATGCGAGGAGATCGATTTTTAGCCCTCGTGCATTTTTAAGAATGCCAGGCTTGTTCGGCAGTGTCGAAATCCTTACAGAATAATTAGACTGGTGGCATGAACGCCTGAATGCATGCTTAAAGTGCCAAATGTACTTCACAATAACTGACAATTGGCAATGCAATTATGTTTGGTACGGATGGTTCATCGTGTAAGAAAAACAATTGGATAGAACACTATATTCACTACAAATCTTTGGTGGTTAGCGGCCGCTCATCAGCTCTCAGCTCTACTACCCCTCAGACAGCCGACATCGTTAAAAGTGTGGTTATATCTTGATTCGCCCCGTTTGACGCAAATGAACAAGCAGCAATATCAGACAATGCTGTTGAAAGAAAAATCAGATATGCCTCATCAAGGCATTAATGTCCTGCGGAGCCCGACAAAGAACACTAAACACTTGTATCAGGAACGATGTAACGGAAAGAATAATTAGAATTAACATAAATAAATAAATAAATAAATAAATAAATAAATAAATAAATAAATAAATAAATAAAGTAAGTAAGTAAATAACCTCAGTTATGTAAAATATTTATTTATTGGGTTTTAACGACACTTTCGACAGCCAGGGGCACCTCCTGTCGGACAGTTTTACGGGTGAAGGAAGCAGGAGTACCCGGAGAGAACCACCGAGCAACGGCGAGCAACTGTCGGAACACCCAACACACTAACTCCACACCGTGCCCCCACATGGGTAATCGGAATGAAGTGCCTTGCCCAATGACCCAACGCAGTTACCCCTGGCAGGGATCGAACAATGGACCTTTCGGTTTGAAGTCCAATGTTGTAACCACTGAGCAATTATGTAAAATACGAAGTTTCCGATGCTTGTGTTGGATAAACAATGCATACGCCAATTTTTAACCCTTTAAACCCTGGTGGTATCTTTCATGTCAGTTCATATGCAGCAATTAGAAGAGTCCATATTCATTATTTGGGGGCAGACCAATCAATCTTTTCAACGTGCAGCCTTAGGGCTGCACGTTGAATATATTGATTGGTCTACCCCACCCTTAACTTAGCAGGCATCCTTCTTAATGAAAGTATGACGTACCATGTCCGTGGGCCGATAAAGCGGCTCTGGTGTTCAAAGGGTTAATACAGAGTACCGAGGACCTCAGTCAGCAAGGTGCGTGTTTCTAAACCATTTTACAATAAAACCAAACATTCAAAGATAGATTATTCGGAAATCTTGACAAGCCAATAACTCTACAATGATAAGACAATTAAAAAACACTACCCACTGGAATTTGAAAATCTATCCATGTACAAAATGAAAATTGAACTTCGAAAAGTCTTCTGCTAGGAAGGCTGTGAAGTTGGCTAAGAAGGAGGCCATCAAAAACTTTGAAGTCCAATTTATTTATTGATGCTTAACCCTTTACCTAACATGAAAAGCAGACGACACTTGCACACAAAATTCTTGAATAACTAATTTTTTTCATTTTTTGTCTCAAAAACATAGGTTATGACCCCTCATTGGAACGAGCTCGACGAGCTCGTTCCAAAGAGGGGTCATAACCTATGTTTCTGAGACAAAAAAAATTTTGAGACAAAAAATGAAAATATGATGAAAATTAATTGGCGAGCTTTTTGAGAATACCGCTGGCCGGTTTTGGCCGTTACGTTTGATAAAGGGTTAACGCCACATTAGCAACTAGACTATTTCATGGCGATCTAAGTCTAATGACTTGGACACGGAAAATGACATGATCGCAATTAAAAATGCGCATCTAGGGAATCATAAAAATAAGTAACGATAAGTCCAAAACGGTATTGATCAAATTCAATGACATTTACCTCTTTCACTTTCAACACTGAGCTTCTTCGTGGGGTTGCCGAACACAATACTGAGTATAAAAATTGGACAAATCTATGTTGTTTGCGTTGGGAGGGTCGATGATAATTTAATCCATCAACCCTGTGGTGCTGTTGGATTATATAAGTACCGACCCTCCTCAATCATTCTTTGTCAATAACGTTGTTTGCTAACCGGCTACCGAATTTTCTTTCACGCAAACAAATATGTGTACTTTCGGGTTCGTTACTTATGCCATTGGCAAATTAAGGGCCAATATAGTAATGAAAGTTTGTTTATTTTGAAAATGCTCACCTCCGATATTCCTTCAATTCAAATTAAATATACACAAAATGTACATCAAAATGAAGGTTGGGATGTATAGAACACGAAACACGTGTGTAATCAACTCATAGAGTCGACGGTAGACACCACTGGTTCCTGGAAGTCTGCTGCCGTATTCGCACCAGAACTGATAATTTAATAATAATTCACGAAAACAAATTGTAGCCAAATGTGCTTTACATATTCAAGAACAAAGCTAGGGGATAAAAATTCTTCAAAACACGGCGACAGAGCTGCATTGGGGTAAATTCGAAAGCCTTTGCTTTTGTTTACGTAAAAGCATACTTTCGATTTCCGGTCGACGTCATCGGACAGAATACTCATGTAAAAACAACGCCGTCTAAAACCAAATAATGAAAAAGATCGCCTTCATACAGTATACTGTTATTAGATAGAGATTACACAGTTGCCATATTCAATGCAAGGTATCATGATACCAGTTGAAATTTCTTAGAATTACGATTTTGTTTTTTGATGGAAATTCGTGGTAACGAGTGATTTGCGCATGTCTGTCGAACACGGAAACCATCTTCAATAAAAAATGCAGACAGTGTTGTCCTTTTCCAAAATACAGACCTATCGCTGTATTCGAAAGTGTTTTGAATGCCTAGCTTTGTTCTTGGATATATGAAGCACATTTGGCCACAAGTTGTTCTGATGAAATATTATTTTATTATCAGTTCTGGTGCGAATACGGTAGCAGACTTCCAGGAACCATAAATGGCACACTTCTCCAGTTACCTAGGAAAAAATGGTACTGGAAAAAAGGCACATTTTATCATTATTTATTTGTTTTTTCAAAGAAAAGTGTAATATTAAACTGGGAATGAAAGCAGTATCAGTATTTGTTCCCCAATATTCTTTTAATAATAATAAATACAGTGGATCCCACTTAATTGGATATCTCTTAACTGAATAACCCTGTCAATTGAATATAATTTCCCAACATAAAACCATTTACCATACCTCCAGTACAAATTTTACCTGCTAATTGAATATAGGTTATAGTGTAATCTCCTGTTAATTGAATAAAAAATATTGTAACCTGTCGAGAAATTACCCTGTCTGGTCCCTGTGTTCCTTTGTTTGTAGACCGATTTGGCCTTAGTACATCCAATACAGGCATTTAATCTATTATATCTTGTTTGACAGAGCTCATGGAGCTCTGTCAAACAAGATATAATAGAATAACTGCTAAGTTTTTTGCCAGTATCACACAATCCCTGTTAATAGAATACTCCTGTTAATTGAATAATTGTTGATGGCAAAGTGGCTATTCAATTAACAGGGTTCCACTGTACCATTTTTTGTTGGTAATTCCAACTCCTGACATCATTTCTTGGAAACTACCAAAAACTTGAAAATATGTAAATTTCTGATCTGAGGTAAATTAGCAAATATGTATTAGTGCTTTGTTTTAAAACCCACAAAAACATGTGCTTTGATGATGGATTACATTTGTGCTATTTTGTGCTATTGTTTCAAATCTTTCTTCCAGAAATAAAAAAAAAAAGTTGTTAATTTTGTGCTTTTATATTTAAATGGCATGTACCATTTTTTCCTACCAATTGTGCCATTTTTTCCTAGGTGATTAAAGAAGTATGCCATTTTTTCTGTGCCGTTTTTTCCTCCCATGCGTGCCATTTTTCCTACGGTGTCAAAAAGTGTGCCATTTTTTCCTGTGCCATTCTTTCCTACATTCGTGGTGTCGTCTTATGAACATAACAGCAAGCGCTTAAGGCCGAACGAGAACACTAGAAACCTTATCGGTGGGTTCTATCGAAATTCATCAACAATTACGAGATTCGGAGCAATATAAAAATGTGAACGTCAAAATATCAATCACTCTGTATTTTTATCACACATCGAACAACACGTAATATAAAAACGCCAAGGTAGTATTTGTGTCTTGGGGAGACAAAGGTTGTTATCGAAGAAATAAAACAAATGAATCGATCTTGAGTCCACTCATTTGCATACCAATAAGTTATAAGGCTTTGATTGCCTTGCCTGTCCAGTGATCAATTTTTGTGGAGCAAATTCTCTTTAAATTAGTAATTTGGGTGAGATAAAATAGAACAATCAATTATTCTCTTCCTGGCCGACACTTAAACGTGCAACAAAACACTCAATCTGATTATCGATGTTCATTATGCTGGGGGGAAAGGATAAGGGGACAACTCCTCATGTCAGAGCTTTTATCAATAGATTTAAAAAAATCAATTTCAAGAAAACTTGATACCCTGTAGGCCTGTGCTTGAGAAATAAATGTCAGTTTAATAACTGCACCGACCTGTCTTATCAGCGACAACACTGATCTCCGTAGCAATAGACAGAATGGCATGAAATTGTAATTCCCGTTTGGACAACAAGGGAAGATAAAATGACTCAGTCAACTGAAAGGCTAAATCATTTACCCAACGCAACGGTGAGAATCTGACAGCAATTCACAAAAAATCTCCTTATTTTTCCCAAAAAGTGTTTTGATTCTCGGGCAGTCCCTTATTGAACTTCATTGGACATTTTTATTGCCTTTCAGTGTCTTCCAATATTATTGCAAACTCAGGAAGACCCGAAACTTTTTACATATTTTGATTGATGCATATTAACTAAGTTGCGTCTCCAACGCATTGTTACAATTTTTGGGAGAGTGGCTATAGGCACTCTCCAATAAATTGTAACGAGGCAAATCCCCATAGATTAAATACTTTTACTTCAAAGATAATATGAAGAGCATTGAAAGAATATGAAGCCTTTGAATTGCAGTACCTACAGTTTGTTTTTAGAGGAATGTCTTATTTTCCAAATTAAAAATGAATTTATTTGTATAAATATGCACTTTCTATATTTCTGTGTGTAAAAAGAAAGTCGAAATACTCTCCATGTTTTCTCACTTTTTGTAAAATAAAAATTTAAAATAAACCCTCCCCCTCACTGATTTGAAAAAAAAGTTGCATGAGAATCAATTAATTTATTTTGCATGGCCTTAGTTTATACTTTTTCGGGTCTTGTCTCAAAAACATAGCTTATGACCCTTCCTCATTGGGACGAGTACATTGTGCGCGATCCAATGAGGATTCACAAAATATGTTTCCGAGACAAAGGATCCACAGTTTCGTTATTCTATATTTTGTTTGCAGTTCTCGTCTGCTATAAATGCTGTGCAAAGAGTTAAGAGAGAAAAACGCCTGTAAGAGGTTTATGGGAACACTCACGTGGCAGAGGGTTATGAGCCATTTATAATGCGGCAAGAACATAATTTCGCTAAACCAAACAATTATACATAGTTTAGTGGCTGTATATTGTCGTACACAGATGCACAACATAATCGAGCAATGTCATGACACTGGATGCAAGCAGAAACAATATTGGGTTGGTCAAGAGTGGATTCCATGCACTGTGTTATCTCTCACTGATCCTGTGGAGCAAAACTGATGTTTCACAAAATCACTTGCTTTTCTAATGCTCAGTCAGGATGGATAACACAGATGGAGGATGGGGAAGTTCTCACAAGAGATCAAAAATCTATAAATGAGCTGAGACTGAGAATATAGAGTTGCTGCAGCCGGAAGAGTTATAATCATGGTGGATGGGAGGCCGGGGTATACTGTTTTGAGACCGGTTGAGGAATTAAGAGAAGTCAGTATCTGAAAAAGCATGTGGCGTTGTGGAGAAATTTAGGCCAAGGTAAGTGGAGCTTAACCCTTCCACCAGCTCAGACCTAATCCAAATTTATTATTTTAAGTATCATTTTTTTTATTTTTCAAAAAAATTCAACAAAACCATATCATATGGCGCCTCATGGGAACGAGCTCGTCGAGCTCGTTCCAATGAGGGGTCACATGATATGGTTTTGTTGAATTTTTTTTTTAAATAATATTTTTTCAACTGCTGAATTTGCATATTACGCGGGCGGATATGGCCGATTCGTTGGGTAAAGGGTTAAGGCGAAAGTTGGTAGTGCTCCCAATGCTTGGCGAAATAGAGACCCTCTCACATTTTCTCTAAGGATATCCAAAATAGGACCCAATAGAATAAGATTAATTGGGAATTGGGATGAAAAGCAGGATAGAAGGAAAAACGGTAAGTGGGTAAATGGAAACACAATAAAGAAATTCTGTATGCTTGCCTGTTCGATTTGGAAGGATTAAGGGATGTCATCGAATTATCAAACTGTTTTTTTAAAGAAGCATTGGTTTCGAACATTTTAGACCAATAACATTTGTCAGTAAGTTCCCTAAATATGCGTTAAACTGCATTCACTAGCACGATGTATGATTTTTTCAAATATTTTTCCGGTGGTGGTGAATAAGAGGTTGCAGTGTGAGGTGGCCTGTACTAAACGTTCAAGAAACACTAAATGTTAAAGTAGGTTGATTCTGTAACGAGTAAAATTAAAACCAATTAAGTTTCAACATCGATCTCCAAACATATTTAGACACAAAGAGAATCGTATGTTGTTTCGTTGAAATAAAACCTGCATATTGTTCTGCGTTTCTCTGGTAATGCATATTTGATCACCGTTGAAGTGGCTTAATTTGCATTTTAGAGAAATTTAATTTCTTGTTTACTAAAATGTCAGAAATTACTTTAAGTTGTCTTGAACAAAAAGGTCGAAGATATTACGAAGGCAATTTCACAAAGTTCATATGTTGATATAACTCACTCGGTTCCTCTGAGCGTTTTTGAGATATTACGAAATCTGAAAAATAATTATGGCCTTCGGCATAAGACAGACATGATGACAATGGCACCAGATCTCACGAGAGAAGTTCCTAGAGATATACAGAGAAATGGGTTCTGACATAAATTGAAATACCCTCAAGTATAATAGTTAAAATACTCTAAAGTACAAAGCAGAAATCTTTATTTCTGAACGTGAATTTTAGAGTTAATACTTTATCTACCACTTGGCGTATATATGGACCAAACTTCATTTCATGCCACCGTTTCAGAACCCCCCCCCCCCCCCCCGAAGTTGTAAAAATAAAGGATATCTACGCTGTTTAGTGAATATCGGGAATTATTTCATGGGTGTGGACCTGAAAGTTTTATTTTTCACGAGTGCTTGCGAAGGAGATAATTCCCGATATTCACTAAAACAGCGTAGATTTTCTTTTTATTATATGCTATGTGACATTTTAATGCGCTCTATTCAGCCCAAATTGTCTGCAAACAGTTTGAAGACAATAACAAAAAGATGCTGATAGTTCCTTGATGGCTACGTTCAAGGTGAAGTTATGCGCCGAAGCGCATGAAGCTACCGAAAAAAAATCATCGTGTGAACCTGAAAGTTTTATTTTTCACGAGCGCAAGCGCTCGTGGAAAATAAAACTTTCAGGTCCGCACGACATTTTAATGCGCAATATTCAGCCCAATTCGACTGCAAATAAGACAATAACAAAGACCTGCCGATCCTTCCTTCAAGGCGACGTCATGCGCTGAAGCGTGCGGTCCTGGAAGTATTATTACATTTTTCTGACAATAACAAAGATCTGTTGATCCTTTCTTCAAGGCGACGTTTAAGGCGATGCCATGCGCTGAAGCGTGACGTCATTTAGGATGTCACTGAAGGATATTTCTCGATATCCATCGAGCCGTCGATTGATATCGAGAAATATCGTTTAGATAAGGTGTGATAATTCACAGGCTAACAAATAATAAAGAGCTTTATTGAATCCAGCACTATTTTGTAGATACAAACAACGTGTGTGTCATGTTTACTGTAAGTCGGTGATAACCAACATAATGATAATAACACTTTGGCCAGCCGCTGATTTGTCGCGGTTCTCGGACGAGAAGGCCATGGTTACCCCTGTACTCCCAATCTCTCCGATTAGCATATTAACCCTCTCCTTTGAGTCTCCCCCTGACCACATGTCCTTCATTCTCCCATCCCACTTCCCCATTATACTCCCAGTGAATCTCATTCTTTTAGGCTGATACTTTGGGCATTCTAGAAGAAAGTGTTCCAGGGTCTCCACCATGTCCAAGTTACACATCTGGCACTCCCTTTCACCGTCTTTCCCAATTTTTCCCCTCAGTTCCAAGGATCGCGACCTTAGCTTGAACAACAGTGACCCCAAAGGTGCCATCAAGGTACTCTTCAAAACCTGGCTTCTCTTTATCACGCAGGCCACTCAAAGACCTCTTTGATTTGACCCCTTCTCGCCAATTACGGTTACAATCCTCCATGACCCTTTCTCTGACGATTTTTTTACCCTGGTTTGCCCCAACGTCCAGGTCCGAGATCTCCAATGAGTAGTTCTCTACTAGCTCCCTCACTTGGACTATCCACCCCGTTTTGATATTTGAGTTGAAAATTCTCAGGAACATTGCTTTACACCATCGGCTGTCGAGGAGATTTACCAAATAATTAAGATAACCGAGCTTCAACAGGTCTATCCTGTCCTTGATCCTCATCCACCCAAGCTCACCCCTGATTGCTTCTAGCGCTGCGGCATTACTCGACCCCGTTATCCATCGGCCTGCATCGTTCTGCAGGATTTCCAAGCTCTTTACGGCCGTCTGGTTTAGGGGTGCCACTTCCGTACCGTATGTTATACTTGGCAGCCCCACCATTTCCCAAATGGTTTTCCCCACGAAAACCTTATTGAAACTGTTTCTCCCTATAAGTTTCATTTGGTTAAGGATTCGCTTCCCCTTCAGAATCAATTTATTTGTGTGGTTCCGGTAGATGCCTCTTCCTGTAATGTTTATATTTACCCCCAAATACTCGTAATCACCTGTCTCTCCCACACTGAGAAGTTTGCTGCTCCCTTCCGGAATGCTGAACTCACCTACTCTCCACCTTCGAGTGGGGTCCACTTTGCGGCCCACAGGTATAATTTTGCTCTTGCTTTCATTAAGTTCGAGTCTCCATTTGCTCCCATATTTCCCAACAATTTCTAGCACTTTCGTTAGCCCCTCTTCGCTTTCTGTCACTAGAACCATATCGTCTGCAAAAAATAGCCCTGGGATCTTCAAGTCCCCAACTGCTACCCCCTCCTCGCTACGCAGGAGTTCATCTCCTAAACTTTTGATGTACATTGCAAACAGGATCGGCGAAAGGATACACCCCTGTTTTAGGCCTATCTCCATAGGCACACGTTTTGTTGTAATGTTCCCCAGGCTAAGTTCACTCTGTACATCTTTATATAATGCTTTCATAATTCCAACAAACTCGCCTCCTAAGCCCATAGCCTCCAGCTTGCGCCACATACCTTCACTCCATACTCTATCGTATGCCTTTTTGATATCCAAAAAGGCCATAAACATCTTTTTCTTTTTTGCTTTCGCGGATTCTATCATTTGGGATAGTGTAAAAAGATGGTCAGTAACTCTCCTTCCCTTCCTGAAGCCATTCTGGATTTCTCCCAAAAAACCCTTCTCCTCAATTACCTCCTCTAGTCTCCCATACAGGACTTTACAGAAAACCTTTCCAATGTTGCTACTGACAGAGATCCCTCGATAATTATCCAAAACGTCTTTTTCCCCCTTTTTGTGAATAAATGTCACTTTACTTTCTCTCCACTCCTTTGGGACCTCTTGATTTTCTATGGCTAGATTGAATAGGGCAGTTAGGCTTTTCACGAGTTCCTCTCCCCCTTTTTTGATAAACTCGTTAGGAATTTCATCCACTCCTCCCGCTTTTCCATCCCTTAATTTTGATATCACCTTTCGCACCTCCTCCGTTTTAATTTCGCTGCACACGAAGCTCGATAGGTTTTCCTCGACCTGATTTGGACACTCTGGCCGGCTCCCCATGCCCCATCGCTTATCGTTTACCCTTTCCCAGTGCTTGACTAGTTCTGATGCGACTTGATCTTGCTCGTCTGTAACTCTGCCATCTACTTTAATACTCTGTGGGTTACTTCCTTTGTTACGTTTATTCACCCATTTCCAAAATACGTTCAAACTCGACCCCCCTGTCGTTCTTATCGTCCTAATAAGACTGCTATTTCGTACTCTCCGATTATCGTCTTTAATCTTATTTACTTTATTTCGTGCTTGGTGGTATTCTTCCTTAGCAACTGTGGCCTCATTGCTTTCCGCCCCCTTAAGTTTTCTACTTCTCCTGTATGCAGCACATTTAGCTTTTCTTCCCTTTATGGCCCTTTTTCAGTTCTTCGTTCACTCTCTACCCAAATTCCCGTGTTGGCACCCTCACCTTTCCTACACTTTCCTTTCCTGCCTCCACCAGGCTCGCAACTATGACGTCGGCCATCTTCTGGACACTGCCCCTCTTGGGTACGGTTGCAAGCTTTGGTTTCAGTTTTTCATTGAACTTCGCCCAGTCAGCATCTTTTTTGAGTTCCCAAATCTCCTTAGAGCTTCCTTTGCTTTTTACTAAAGTTTTGGCCCTGATCGTCACTATAATCAAGTTGTGGTTACTATCCACCCCCATTTTACCCTCATCATCCACTTCTACCCCTATCACCTCCCTCCATAAATTAATATCTGTGAGGATGTAGTCGATTATTGATTTTCTGTCGTTCCTCTCCCAGGTCCATTTCCCCTTACACCTCGCGTCCCTGTTCAGAATCTTCAGACCGAGCTCGTTTGTGAAGTTCAACAGCTTCCTTCCATTCCTGTTGACTTTATTGTCCCCACCCTCTATGCCTTCTTCATCATTACCTATGTGGCCCATCAGAATTATACCGAGCCCCTTGTTTTGTAATTAGGTGATATTGGACCTCAGTGTTTAGTATATCGAATCATTCCATTCGGGTTTGCTTCCCTCCACCGCACAATACACAACCCCAAGGGCAATACTTTTGTTTTTCAGACTGATCCTTACCCATCCAATTTCTTTCGATACCTCAGCCGGGGTGCTGATGTTTTCCAGGTCTGTGATCAGCGATGGTTTTAAATCCTCTTTAATGTACATGCCTACCCCTACCTCTTTTTTCTGGCCTTCCGTTCGCCCTACATCTATCCATACGTACCCCCTTACTTGGTCTACCCGCTCCTCGTGTCTTACCCACGTTTCGCTTAAGCCCATGACGTCAAACTCCTCTGCCTCAATCAATGTAGCAATTTCACTTACTTTCCGGTGGAGACCCTGGATGTTGCTATAACCCACTTTCAGGGTATCAAGGTTCATTGGCTTCCGCCTACTGGTCCCTTTATTATCTAGTCCCTGTATGTTTGTATATCCCACTTTGTGTACCTGTGCTTTACTTGGGAAGCTATTCCTATTGATTTGGATTTTTGGTCCCTTTTCCTTATCCCCCTTGTCCCATTTTTTACACCTATGGTTCGTGACACAATTTCTGTGATTATTCCCCCCTTCACTGACCCCCCCCCCCCCTATACCAAAAAAGGCTCCACCACCTGCAACATATTTCTTCCTAAAACCTCTGTACCCCTTGGGCTAAGATGGAGACCATCCCTTCCATATAGGTCATTTCTGCCCCAAAACGATCCCCAATTGTCTACAAAGGGTATCCCAAGTTCCTTACAATATTCCCCCAGTTCCTCGTTGGTCCCAATGATCCGCGAATTACGCTCGCCCCCACCACCTAGTACTGGGAGAAGCCCCGAAACCACTACCTGTGCATTCTTGGCATTCAGTTGAGTTATTAAGTCCTTGTAAGTCTCAATAAGCTGAACTGATTTTCTCTCCCTGATGTTGTTGGCCCCCACGTGTACAACAACCACTGGGTCTGGGCCTGACCCCTTTACTAATCCATCCACTCTGTCCCTTAGGTCCTCCACCCTAGCCCCCGGAGAACACACATGATTATTTATTTAGAGGGTGTATGTAGCAAAAACAAAAACGGTGAGAAACTTCAGTTGCCCATCAAATTGCATCATTCATTTTTATTTCTTGTCTTCCTTAATACATTTACAGGCATTTTCAGCGCAAAAACAATAGTAGTATATCGAGCATACTTCTTGCCTCATCGTATGGACCCCACTTATGGACCCCGCTGCGTTTATCAGTTTCTATGGTGACACGTAGTTGCTTTAATTTAAATAGGTTGTATTCTGAATTTATGTTTGCTTGTATACGCCGAATTATCTAAACCGAACTGACAATAATTCCAAAACAACCCGCCATACATCTAAAACTATCGGCCAAAAAAACAGTGCTATTTTTTACTTAATCTAAAAAAGTGGCCCTCTGACTTATGTACTGACTTGGAACAGGGCAGATGATTTAAGTTCACCTGAGTGTATTACCACCTTCTTTCTTCTTGTTATTCTTCATTGAAGATCGGTTTGTTAATAATCTGTAGGAAGTGACCCTCTGCCTGCTGTACTGATTTGGGAAAGGTCAAGTTATCCGACCTCCACCCAATAGATAAAGGTCGAATAGTGCATTCCCACCCCTACATTAATTATTTTTCCAAAGTTATTTTAGGCATAGGATATCCTTTGAAGTATTTCAATTGATCTATTTCCTTTGACGACGCTTTCCTTCATTTTTACACCTAGAGAATTTTTTAGTGGTTATGATGGCGCGATATGATTTTCAACAAGTTTCATCTGGTTGCAATTGGGGTAGCCTAAACCATACCGTTAATCCTCAGATTGGTCGTATGATGATGAATGATTTTCAACAAGTTTCATATGGTTGCAATAGGGGTAACCTAAAGCGTACCGTGAGTCTACAGATTTTATGATGTGAGAAATATAGAAACAAGTACTGACTTTAAATTCGTCAAGTGTTCAACATTAAGGAAACCATCATCAAAGATAATAGAACATTTGAAATACGTTAAAGGAAAGTCCATGCTTAAAATGACTTAGAAAAAAATCATGTTTTATGGGATTTTTCGGGAATAATTTAAGTAGGATGTTCTTTTTACTGTCAATAAGGAATAGAGATCGGTCGTCTTTTTATCCAGTGGTTTAGTCGAGACACCATCATCTTGAACTTTTCTTTTGGGATAGAAGTAGGATAAACCATCTTTGCTCTGTGTATATGTAAACATTCTGTTGTCATTTATTCTGAAGCCTCTGTTGATTCCACTGCCTCACTGTTGGGTTTTGATTACATTCAGATACTTTTCTTTGGTCAGTTCATTGTGGCGTTTGTTGATACCTTTACAGCTTAACTTGTTGGATGCACCAAAACAGTAGTAAGTCTTGCTACACAATCCAATAATACCACCACCCTTCCATTCGACTTGAAAAAGTCCGGGTGTTCTCTTGTCAAATTTTTGTCTCCGTGTACAACAGGGATGAGGTGTCCAGGTTCCATCTTGTACTTTCGCTTTTACAAAGTCATCTTTGTCAACATCACATGCCTCGGATGGTAACCATTCATGCCATAGTCGGTAAAATTGTTCTTTTTTCTCGGGACGGAAATACCTTTGGCACAAAAATTATTCATAACAAAATTATGAGATGCTATTTTGTTAATTGAATAATAGAAATGTGGCTGTTATTGGAGAAAACTATTTGAGCAAATAGCTTCAGCATTAAAATTAATGAAAGCAAAATTAAGAGATGCAGTTTTGTCCATCACACATACATTTACCAGAAATAACGACTCAGTGAAATATTATTACCTCATGACAAAATACTGAGAAAAATTCTGAAAATTATTTAAGATTTAGATAAAATCTAAATGGAATGAACCCACATGGGAACATAATTTGTAGTTTATTACTCAACAAATCAGTCATAACAGGAAATAGCTGAAGTACAGTACGTGAGGAGTGGGTTGTAACTAAATCACCCGCGGAGTGGAGTTATCACCCAAGCTATAACTTTCAAATTTTGTACACATCGACAGAAAACAGAAGCAATGTTTCAGCCAATGGACCTCCGGGTTTAACCCGGAGGTCCATTGACTGAAACTTTGCTGGTGCTTATTATACTTTGCAATAAATTTGCAATTATTGCTCGGGTGGAATCTCCACTCTGCGGGTGATTTATTGATAATACCCTCACCACGTACTGTAAATGAGTTTGATCCTTTCAGTACAGTAAATCGCCTAATTGAAACTCAAATTGGACAAAAGAAACTAAACATAGTTTTAGATTAAAGTGTTATACCCTAATTGAAACTGAAATTGGACAAAAGAAACTAAATATAGTTATTCGGGAATTTATTTTGGAAGCGTTGTATGCTATCCACGTTCCGTAAAAGGGTTAATTAGTGATATAAATTTATAACAATCTTACCTTTAGATGCGATAGAAAGTTTGATGAACATTTGGATGATCCAGAAATAACTTACGTGCACCTTGCTTTTATAGTTCCTGTGGCCTTATCTGGTATGTCAAAATGCAAAGTAAAACTAGACATGTTTATAATGAAACACTAAGTGACAATGAGTATAATGCTGAATGAAAGTTTTCATCGCTCCAAAGCAGGGATGTGGATAGAGGGTTTCAGCTGGGGGAGGGGGGGGGGGGTGCCACCGGTGTAAATGCCATCTGTGAGTGGTTTCGATAGGTAGTTGCACTGCAGCGCTGGGTGATATCTTTTAACCCTTTATCCAACGAATTGCCCGCATCCGCCCGCGTAATATACAAATACAGCTGCTGAAAAAGTATTATTTTTCGAAAAATTTCAACAAAACCCATATCATGTGACTCCTCTTTTGGAACGAGCTCGTCGAGCTCGTTCCAAAGAGGGGTTACATGATATGGTTTTATTGATATGCTTATGAACCCTTCTGAAAATTTTCACTAGTCCTGAAACGGAAAAAGCATCATTTATAATGTGCCTGGGTCAGAACATTTACCGGATTAATGTCAGAGTCGAAATTTTGAGGTCATGTCAATTTTAGAGTAGGGAATTTGAAACTCAAGTTTCCAGTTGGAAATAAAAGATCAAAATTTCTCATCATTAAGTTGGAATTTTAATATTTGTCATGAACAATGTTAATTTATTGAATTTCCAACTATTTGTGTTTTTACCTCGGAATTTCCAACTATTGAAAAAAATACTCCTAGCTGGAGGGGGGGCACCCCTTCCCCACCCCCCTGTCGCCACATCCCTGCTCCAAAGGTGAGCAGGGACGATGTGGGATTGAAATCCCTTGCGACCTGAATAACTTAATTAACTTTATAACTTTGTTTGTTTATGAATCCACGAGAGTCGGAAGCGAGAGGTAATAATTTTATTTGGTTTGAGTGTGCGCTCTGGCAGTAGGGTAGTGGGTTTCAGACCCCCGAGAACCTCGAACTGGAAGATAACTAGGAATTGTGCATAACTTCAAGAATTCTGCACTGTGTTTGCTCAAAGACGCGGGCATGTTTATGGTAATACTGAAACTGCCGTTTGATGGTTGTTTTAGAAAAAAGAAAATGAAGCCCGAACAGTCGCTGGTTTGGGAGCAGACCCAGCATATTATCCATAACGGTTACAAAAAGGGAAAAAATCCACTAATATGTGTTTTTGAAAGCTGGGAGTCATCCATCAGCTTATAAGGGAGAGTGGATGCTGAGCCTTGGCCATCTGGTCTGCCTTCCGGGGGATCAGATTACGAGGTGATGGGAGGGAGAAAAAAATATATACACACCACACACACCCACACCCACCGACAGAGTCTGTGGGTGGGTGTGGGTGTGGGTGGTGTGTATGCAGACACACACCCAAAGACCTTAAAAGGAGCTGTTATATCTTCATTCAAATGTTTATTTATTTAAAATGTACACTAGTTTCAGCCAGGTAAGCTTGTTTCAATGCTTGCTTTGTGTTTCTTGGTTTCTTGTATATGTTAACAGAAAGGTGGGGCGCGGTGGCGTTGCGGTAACCGGTTCTCATTAGATTACCGAAGTTAAGCAACGTTGAGCCCGGTTAATCCTCGGATGGGTGACCGACCGTCTTAGCGATCGATTTGGACTCCCGCGTTGTGTCATTGGGCAAGGCACTTAACCCCAATTGTCCACATGGGGCACGATCACGCCGTGTACTAAGGCGTTCTGCACGTCCATGGTGCACATGTCATCAACCAATCTAACACTGCCTGTGCTGCAGTGCGGAGTTACGATGTTGGGGAGCTGGTGGTTCTCTCCGGGTACTCCGGCTTCCTCCACCCGTAAAATTGTCAAGGTCATGGTTAGCCATTCGTGCATAAGTATGTGACCTTAAACACAAATAAATAATAAATAACAGAAAGGTAGGTTGTTCCAATTTCTCCTACGCCACGTCTACAATTCCCATGTGTCTTCTTGATAGGACTGTTGCAAGAAAATTTGAGAGTATTCAGTTGGAAAAGTAAGAGGTAGATTATCTAAACATACCCCTGCAAACAATTCATCAGACAAACCTCAACACCAGAGATACTAGTCCTGTTAGAAGAAAGACATAAATATTGAAACACACTCCAAATGTACTGGGGATTTTTGAACACTGAATGTAACTTTTGAAAAACATTTTTTGAAAAGAAATTGAAAAGTAATTGCAATTACAGGAGAATTTTCAATGTAATTAATTACATTATAATTACAAGTAATTGAAAAATTCCACAATTACCAATTACAGCCAATTACAGTAAAAAAAGTAATTAAGTGCAGGTAACTACAATTACCAATTACAATTACCCCTGTCCTGACACTCGCGGCGTCTCTGGCCTTCCGCGTTGCAGGAACCAAAGTGCTTTTCAAAAGAAATTCGATCTGCATTTTTATTCATTTTTCTCCTGTGTCGAGCGGTCGGTCTCTATCACCTCGAAATATTCGTAGTCAGAGGTCTTTGCTCAAACACCTAAGTCACCAGAATTCAAATGACTGCGTTCGATTTATTTTTAAAGTTTGTGTGACTTCGGCATCTTTATCTGAACTCTTCGAACTAATGTGGCACATTGCGAAACTTCAAGGCTATCTCAATTATTAGATGCTTCATAATTCATTGAGCCAAACCTTAAATCACTCATATTCAGAACGACTGTATCGAAGTCGATGCTTAATTCCTGTTATCATGGTACCTGATTATCGTGCTTGTCAAAGAAGTCGACAGCAGACGTAGGCATGTCGTCCCCTGAGTTCCAATGTGTTCTATGTGCCTACTGGCAGCCTACTGTCACATAGAACACATTGGAACTCAGGGGACGATGTGCTAACTGAGGTTTACATCATATATCTCAGATGTACATGTATGTTTTCCATCAAAAATAAAAAAATAGAGAGTAATCGCTTGACTGGACTGGTTACGTGAAATAATTCAAGAGAGGTGCGGGACGTTTTACAAACACGAGTGCGCGAATGCGCACGAGTGTTTTACAATATAGTCCCTCGCCTCGAATGAATTATTTCACGTAACCAGTCCAGTCAAGTGATTCCTCTGTTTAGTACTTTTCATTATTAACGATAATTATATTAATTAACCCTTTACCTAACGTAACGGGCCAAACCGCCCAGCGCTATTCTCAAAAATCGCCAATTAATTTTCATTATTTTTTTCATTTTTTGTATCTAAAACATAGGATATGACCCCTCATTGGAACGAGCTCGTCGAGCTCGTTCCAATGAGGGGTCATATCCTATGTTTTTGAGACAAAAAATGAAAATAATAATTATTTAAGAATTGTTTTTTGCAAGTGTCGTCTGTTTTTCATGTTAGGTCAAGGGTTAAAAAAAAGCAAAAAAAAAAAAAAACAATGAAGTCCCCATTACATCCACGGCAAAGCGCCTTCGTTTGCGCGCACGGATGCATGACACAATTGTTGATTGCATAATTCACTTGTGAAGTTATTGTTTATAATCAAACCCAGAAATCCCAGTAAATCACACTTTGGAAAGTAATAAAGCGTCTTTGTTTCAATTCTGTGAAATATAAAGATAATACCCCATTTAGAGTGACTTTCTGTGCCAACGACACCATCACAGTTGACAACGTTATAACTCTAAACATGTTTATCCACACTGAAGATAAATCTTTATATTTTCACCAATGACGATACGATTTTTATCTCACTGACATGTTTCGTAATTTTATGATATTTTCCGAGAAAGCATATAATACAAGTGTCACTTTGATTCTCACGTTCTGATAAAGTATTGGCAATTACAGGTCTTTATCTGCAAAACTTACTTACCTCCAGATGTTGAGTGAAATGAGATATCAAACTTGAACCATATAACATTCTTTAATTTCACCCAATTTTATTTGTCTTTTAGTACCCTCGGTGACCTCATTTATTCCCCCCTAATATGAAAATACGTGACACGTAATGGTGCACACCCAATATTGTTAATTTCGGTAAATATTGCAGGCCCCAAGCAAGATTTTTCAGGAAAGAGATGGTATATATCGCAGAAATAGCAGCGGTTATGTGAAATATAACAATTTGCCAAAACGTGTTGTACAGCGACATGTAATAAACACAGAACCACACATGTATGTTCATATGTTAATGTGGCGACAAATATGGCAATCGAGAAATTTTGAAAGCGTGCGGAAGGATCAAACTTCAGACAAGCTATAGTAAAACAAACCTTCATTTTTTAAACTGACAAAAGATCATAATTCAATGGCAAATAGGTTAATTAGGGTTTAACAACACTTTCAAAAACCAAGGCTATATTATAAGCGGGATTGTACGTCAATTTCAATAACTAAGGTTATTATATCACGTTGTTAGTTCTCAAGATCCTTCCCATCCTTCGATACCTGGACGAGCAAAATAGTCGTACGTGGAGTCACTCGTTCAGGCAATTACTCTATGGCTCATTTGTTCGATGGGATTCTGGTGGTTCGAGCAATCTGAGATGGCTAGCAAGCCAGTACTAGTGCTAGTAATTGTACAAGGCCGCAAGAGTGGAAGAAGACTGCGGGATTTGGTGACTACTGTAAAATCTAATTATAGGACAGACGATGGCAATATTGGGAAAATCAGTAATAGTGGTGTTGGGGATATGAAGATCATGGAGAGGTCTAGAACTGTGCAGATGCTAGGAGCTAAATTATCAACAGGTATATATAGTACTTCATCATCATATCATAGGTATCCTCCTATACCCCGATGAGCATTAAGAACGGTAAAAGAAAGAAGACTGACATTTCACATCATGTGTTTGGTGAATCATTTGCATTTTTTTGTAAAAAAAAAGAAACAAGAGGCCCCACGGGGCCTGAAGCGCTCATCTTGAACAGAACACAATTTAAACAGAGTCCAAGATTGAGTCTTCATTAAGCAAGCCATCTCCATAGGCTACACTGTCAATTCTTGAGTCCCTCAGGAGTGACAAAAATAATCTGGGCATCATGCCTTTTCTTCGGTTGATCATAAAGTAAAATGTAGAGCTCACCTACGAATCCCCTTGATACAACCTATGTGGATTAATCTTAGTTACACACCTCTAGAGGGTACTGAATACAAAATTTTTAATTCTTCAGCAAAATGGCCAATTCCGGCTCACATAGAGAGCCCAAATATTACCCCAGGCTCTTGATTTGATGACAGTTGAATCTGACTTCCCGAGAGATGTTGTGTACCGAATATGAAAGCATTATGACTGTTGGATCTGAAGAAGAGCAATTGTAAAGAAATTTCTTCGAATTGCACTAAGTTCAAATTTGGGCTACCATATCGAGCCCAAATATTAACCTATGGATCCGATTTGAACAAACTTGAATCTGACCCCCTAGAGATGTTGTATACCAAAATGTGAAAGCATTCTGACGAGTGGATCTCAAGAAGAAGATTTGTGAAGAAATTCATATTGTACCAAGTTAAATTTCATGTTCCCATATGGAGCCCAAATATTAACCTAGGCACTCGAATTGAACAACCTGGAATCTGACCCCCCTAGAGATGTTGTATACCAAATATAAAAGCATTCTGACTGGTGGATCTGAAGAAGAAGATTTTTAAAGAAACTTACTCATATTGCGTTAAGTAAATTTGGGTTATCATAGTGAGCCCAAATATATACCTAGGGATCTGATTTGAACAAACTTGAATCTGACCCCCATAGAGATGCTGCATACCAAATATCAAAGCATTCCGACTGGTGGATCTGAAGAAGACGATTTTTTTAAATTACCCTCCATATTGAACAAAGATAAAATTTGGGCTTCCGTAGGAAGCCCAAATATTAACCTAGGGAAATGGTTTGAATCTGACCCTCATAACAATGATGTATACCAAACATTAAAAGATTTTGACTGGTGGTTCTGAAAAAGAAGATTTTTAAAGAATATTCCCCATATTACCCTATGTTAAAACTTCAGGCTCATGTAGAGAGCCCATATATGAACCAATGAGCTTTATTTCAACAAACTTTTATTTGCTCTCCCCACCCCTCCCTCCCTATGAATGCTGTACACCAAATATCAAAAGATTCTGATGATTGATTCCGGAGAAAAGATTTTTTTTAATTTTTGCAAATATGCTGACTCAGCATTTTTTCGATGCCCATTACAGAGCACCCTAACATAACCGATGGCAATTGTTTTTTACCATTCAGTTCTACTGGTCCTAAGGATGCTTCATACCAAATAACAGCTCTCTGTTCCGTGTGGTTTGGGAAATATGGGCGTTTGAAAATATTTCTATTTTTAGCTCCCTGGGTTCCCATGGGGATGCGGGAATTTTTTTTTGCTTGGGTCAAGTACTTATGACCTAGTAATACCACACACCAAATTTGGTTCACATTCAGAAAATAGAAATTTTGGCCGGGGCCAAAACACACTGGTTCTTGAGAAGAAGATTTTATAAATATTTTGGAGCATTTTCCCCCACTCCCTCCCTATGGGAAACTGAGAGTGTATGAGTTGAACAAAAATGAAATGCCCCTTTGGGACCATCACTCACAAAAACTTTTACTTGAATTGGCCCGGTGACTTTGGAGGAGAAGACCAAAACATGGTGTTGACGGATGACGGACGGAGAGAGCGATGAGATTAGCTCAGCTTGACTTTGTCAAGATGAGCTAAAGAAGCCAATTTTCCCAGTTAAGGCACCGAGAGTCATTGGTATGGTACTGACAAAAACATAAAACACTGCTTTTTTCAACAGTATGACCAGTACTGCTCATGTGGTATCTCTTAGCACTGTTAAAATGCCTAAAAACATCCAATATTGATTCTGTGGTGCTGTGCTTGAGCAGCAGGGCACTTTCACAACCTTAGATTTAATCCCCACAAACACCCATTCTGATAAAAAGTGTGAAATTGTGGAAATATGTTTCCAAGGAGGATGAATGAGATATTTGCTTAAAAAATTTGTTTTTTTTAGTGTTTTGAAAGTCTACACAGAAATAAAAACTGACATACAATAGAAAGTTTTGTTAGAAGAGCCAGGACAAGATTGTCAAACGGAAAAAAACCTCAATGGACCCTGGGTTCTGCAGTATCTAAGCAAATCATAAGAAACTGAGAGTGTATGAGATTGACTTTAGTTTCCAAAACATACTGTACAGTCTTTCCAATTGTTTCTCATCAACTGAGGCTTCAGTATGGGCAGGTGGGTGGGGGACTTGATTCAAGGAGAGAATAATATTTCACAGCTGTTACTGTAGTTTTGTGCTGTAACATGGGAACTGTGACAACAACGCTCGATCTGAACAAAATTTGATCGCATCTCTTTAATTTTGTTATTCAAATATCTTTGTCAAGTATAACCCTTCAGAGAACTTTTTCCGACCCCAAAACAGGGGGGTCGTGCATCAAATAAGAGGGAAAATTTAGTACTAGATTACTTTATTAGTACTAGACTGTGCACAAATGCCATTCACTCACGTTTGCAACTTTATTGCGTTATTTTTTCCACTGTACCCCACCCCCAAATTTGTGTTCTAAAATACTCTTTTAACGAAGAAATTATTTTCTAACACTTTTTAACCCTTTACCAAATATAACGGTCAAAAGCTGCTGGTGCTATTCACAAGTATTGCCATTCCATGTTCATTATTTTCTCGTTTTTTGTGTCAAACACATAGCTTATGACCCCTCATTGGAATGAGGTCATTCCAATGGTGTAAAAAGTCATGTTTTTGACACAAAAAATTAGTAAGTCAATAAGTTTGTGGGCAAGGGTAATCAGCTTTTCATGTTACATGTAAGTAAAGGGTTAACAGCATAATTCAGGCAAACATCTAAATGCCAGTAAATAAAAGTGCAATATGGGTTTTCTGGCTGTGGGTTTGAATGGTGATTTGGAAGAGGGTTGGAAGATTGGAACCCCCCTTTGTCCCTAGTACTATGATGGTGAACCATGGTTTAATTACATTTATTAATACATGTGTACATGTAGGGTAAAATAGGTTGTTATTTGGCATTTGCTGGGGGCTGTAGTGTGCCACTGGAGGCTACACTAGCTCAAGATGTGAATTTGCTTGCAATATATAGCCCTTATTGCTGATGATGACAAAAGCATACTTTTCAAAACAATAAAAAAGTATTGTAGGGTGTGTGGTACCCCAATGAATTTTTAAATGTGAAATAATCTCTCAAAATAATAATTAAATCAGGTTCGGAAGCCAAATTATGTATTTTCTTTATCAACCCCAATCCTATCAAAGATACATTTTACCTCTTTCATGTGACAAAAGAGTCATTTCTGCATAAGAATTCAGCTTTTGGCTTCCACTGAGTTAAAACATGGGAAATTTGTTCTTTTAAAGAAAACTGCCCAAACTGTGTCAAATGGTTTAAAAACTGCTGTTGCCTCCAATACATTTTTCTACTCTGCTTTGCTCTGTTACCTAAAGGAATTCATGTAGATTTTTTTGAAAACTAACCCAATCCCCAAATAAAACTAAAATCTGCATCAGCATGTAATACTTTGAGGAAAAAATTGTCTCCTTTAACCATACAGCAAGACAAAGAGTGGTGTTCCAACCCCATGAAACCATATAAATGTCAATTTTGATTCAAAAATTGGGTTGCAGCTACATGTATATAATTCCCCAATATCAATAGACAGTACCATTTTTTCCTAACAACTGATGTAAAATTTTCTTCTACATACTGATGTGGCAAAATATAGCCTTGAAGGTGTCCCCCTAGTATGCCCCTTTTTATAAAACTATAATAAAATTCATAAATTAATTGATGTTGACATATAACAAACCTCTTGTGATATTAAATTTCCCATTTGTGATAATTTCTAAATCACATTCTGGCTTCTGAAGATATTTCACACTGCGCTTCATGAATGTTTTGCCATTCTTGTGAAAAAAGCCTTACTTTCTCAGTTACGACACCCAGAGTCATTGGTATGGCACCGACACAATATTAAACACTGATTTTTTTCCAACAGCATGACCAGCTGAGCACTGCTCCTATGTTATAGCATAGCACTGTTAAAATGCCTAAAACCATCAAATAATAATAATTTATTATTATTATTATTATTATTATTACCATCAAATATTGATTCTGTAGTGATGTGCATGTCCCACAAGTACATGTACCCACAAGAGCTCGTTTACAACCTTGGATTTAATCCCTGCAGGAACCCATTCTGATGAAAAGGGTGAAATTAGGGAAAATACATGCATGCCTAGTATCCAGTGAGGATGACTCAGATATTTGCTTCAGGAATGTAGTGCTCTTTAATGTTTAATATATTTGTGTATGTGTGTGTATGGGTGTGTGTGTGTGGGGGGGGGGGGGTCAATTGCCAGTTACTGACAATGTAGAACTGTGCAAATGGAAACAAACCAACACTTTGCATGATGGACAGACAGACATGCAATCACATATCTTGAAAGAGACAGTCTACATGTACATAGGAATGGTATGATGGACAGACAGACATGCAATCACATATTTTGAAAGTGACATTCTACATGTACATGGGCATACTGACTGACATACAATGAAAAAAATATAGCGAGAAGAGCCAGGACAGGGTTGTCAAAACAGAAAAATATTCAGTGGACCCTGAATGTTGCAGTACCAAAGCAAATCATGCTGTTAACTTTCTCATCAGCTGAAGGGTTTAGTATGGGTGGTAGAGGGACAATTGTCAATGCAGTTTTGTGCTATAACATGGGGACCCTGACAGCACTAGTATCAGACTACTATATTGGCAGCTGTGCACAGAAGTCATTCATTCACTTTTGCAAGTTTGTTACTTTTACCACTGTACCCCACCCCTTTCCCCAAATTTATGTTCCAAAATACTCTGTGAATGAAGAAATTGTTTTTTAACATTTTTAATCATTCATTCAATGTAATGGCCAAAAACAGGCTAGCACCATTCACTGAAACTGCCATTCAATGTTCATTATTTTTGCACCAAAAACATAGCTTATGACCCCTCATGGGAATGAGCTCGTTCAGCTCAATCCAGTGGGGGGTCATAACTATGTTGTTGACGCAAAAAAATGAAAAGAAATTAGTTATTCAAAACTGCTATCTTCTTCTTTTCATGTAAGGTAAAGGGTTAACATCATAATATGGAGAAAGCTTCTATTAATCATTCACTCAATGTAATGGCCAAAACCGGCTAGCACCATTCACCAAAATTGCCATTCAATGTTATTTTTTTTTGCATTTTTTGGCATCAAAAACATAGCTTATGCCCCCCTTATTGGAATGAGCTTGTTCAGCAAATACAAGTGAAGTATGGGTTTTCTGGCTAAATGTTTGGATGGTGATTTGGGAGAGGATTGGAATATAATTGGAATCCCCTCTATCACAAGTACAATGAGGGGAAAGCATGGTTTCATTAGATGTGTTAATAGGGTAAAGAAGGTGGTTACATGTGTACATGTATTTGTCATTTGCCAGAGGTTATAGTGTGCTTCTCAGTTCTGGATGCCACACTTGCTCAAGATGCATTTAACTGCATTGTTTTTGGCAATATATGGCCTTTATTGCCGACTGTGACAAAAATATAACTTTTCCAAAAATAAAACAGTATTATTCAGTCTGCGGTTCTCGAATGAACATTTAAAAGTGAAATATGTGTAATATCCAAAAAATATAATTAAATCAGTGTTGGAAGCCAAAATACATGTCCATTTACAATGTACATGTACTTATTTCCTATAATCAAACCCAAACCTTTCGAAGGGTAACCTACAAAACTTTTCCCTGACAAAAATTACCCCCCCCCCCCCCCCCACAATCATTTTCATACAATGTGCAAAAATCCCCCCACACCTTGTTCCTCCCTCCATAATTTCTGGTGAACAAAAATCCCCCCCACCCCCTAATTTTTTAAAAGTACATGTATATTTAAAGCCATACAAAAATGTCCAAAGCTTTTTACCACTTGAGGCCGAGCACTTGTCGCTTCAATCAATACTAACTTTGCTTGTGTGGAGTTAGCACGTTGGATAATTGCTCACTGTTACCAGGTGGTTCTCTCAGTGCACTTTAGTTTCCTCCACCCATAAAACTGTCCGACACGAGGTGACACTGGCTGTTGAAAGTGTCCTTAAACTCCAATAACTAAATAACTGTGTTGATAAATAGTTATTGAGGCAAGTTTTCTTGTAAATAGTGATGAGTGTTTATGTAATTTACAAATTAAATACATAAGTTTTAAAATCCTTTTGGACTGCCTTTTAACCTTTTGGTGTGAGAGGCCGGGAGGGGGATTTTTGTACTGCTCTTAAAATAATGTGAGAGAATGTGGTACTACTCAAAAACTGTGGGAGGAATTTTTGCTAAGTGTGTAAAAATGATTGGGAGTATTTTTTGTAGGGGGGATTTTAATCTACATTCCAATCCTTCCAAAGATACATTTTATCTCTTTCATTTGATAAAAGAATCATTTCTGCATGAGAATTCACTGCTTTCTTTAAAAACTACTCCAATCCCAAAATAAAACTAAAATCTGCATCAGCAGACAATAGTTTTGGGAAAAATCTGTCTCATTTAACCATACTGCAAGAGAAAGAGTGGTGTTCACCACCACCCCCCCCCCCTCCCCTCCACTCCACACAAAACAAAATGAATGTCAATTTTTATTTAAAAACTGGTGTTGCAGCTATATAAATCACCAATATCAATAGAGTGCCATTTTATCCCAACAAATTATGTCAAATTTTCTTCTACATATTGATGTGGTAAAATATAGCCCTGAATGTGTCCCCTAGACCCCCAGCATAACCACTTTCATCACAAATTATGATATAATTCATAAATTAAATGATGTTGACACAAAGCAATCCTCTTATGATATTAAATTTCACATTTCTGATAGTTTTTAAATCACATTCTGGCTTCTTAAGATATTTCACATTGTGTTTGATGAATATTTTGCAATATTTGTAAAAACAAAAAAAAAATTTAATACCACACATTTCTTAATTAAGGCACTTTGAGTCATTGGTATGGTATGTCTCTGATAAAACATTACACATTGATTTTTTTAATATTTTTCCAACAGCATGACAGTGCAGGTCATATGTTATCTCATAGCACCATTAAAATGCCTGAAACCATCAAATATTGATTCTGTAGTGCAGTGCCAAATATTATTTAGAGGTCGGTTCTGGGGAGGTTGGTATTTAGGCTTTTCAAAAGTTTTTTGCCATTTTTGGAGAAACATACTCAAGTCTAAATATCAGAATCCCCACCTCCAGATGTTGGTCAGACGAGGAGGGCGACATTGACTAGTTTGAAGATGAATTCAGTTCTATTCTTGTTGCAATGCCTAAAGCATCCAGGAATTAAAACATTGTTTACCAAAACACAGAGGAAGTGTGCATGTAATTTAACTGGGAGTTCCGAGTGATTCTGGTATTTAGTCTTCAGGAAAACACATCGGATCACAAAATTGGCTGGCCGCTACACTGCAATTCTGACAGTCTTAAACTGACATTGTATTGTATCATTGGTAAAAATAGTTCATAGACTGGATCCAGTGAACTTGTGAAGAAAAATCTAGCAAATAAATGAATAGGTATCGCTGTTCGCGTGCATGTCTGTTTCTGTAAAATTTTACTACAACAAAGAACAAAGAACAAAGATTTCCCCAGACCTTACGTCAACATAACTTGAATTCATCCGAACTCCGGCTGTTTCTAAGAAAATCGCGCCAAGTTCCCCACAAATGAAAAAGGCCCACTAAAAGTGTCAATAAATCACTTGTTTTATTTTTTATTCGTTGCCAACAATTTGTGAAGTGTACGTTCTCAATTAAAATTGAAACTGGGCTTTAAATCTGACGAAACCGGCAACGGACGGCATTGGTACTTCGAACTTCCAAACAATACCTAACTCGCCAACAACTACCTAACTGCGAAAGTCACTTCATTACTTGATTATTTATCATAGTTTCCAGCATTCTGCAACAATATATTTTACATAATGTCCTTTGAAAGGCCCAAAACAATTCAGTATCCGTTACAATGATTCTGGGTTTTTTGCCAGTGGGAGAGCCACGCCGCCAGATGGCACCCCAAACTCTGTTGCATGGTAGAAAGAAAAATTATAAAATCATGGACACGTACCCATTACCTATGTGCGCACACGCCACTGCGTGGGTGTGCACTAAAAGGGAACAGTCCAGCTTCGAGCCTGCATAGGTTGTTTTATTATTTTCTTGTAAGAAAAAGAAAGAATCGCGATAAAGTTTGAGTGACCTGCGGTGCTTTATTTCGGGACAAGACTTAGTGTCTGTAAATGCTTTAGGTCTACAGGCACATTTCCCGAACTCAAAGTGCAGCAAGACCCCCAAATCTTTATCTACGGCATGGTGTTTTCATGAAAATCTTAGAAAGATTTGAAAAAGTTGTCCACTGTGAAATAAATAATATGTGACGTTTTGATCAAACGTGTGTGACGTTTTGACCAAAAGGTGTGCGACGTTTTGACCAAAAGTATGTGACGTTTTGACCAACAGTATGTGACGTTTTGACCATAAAATGAGACGTTTTGACCATTTTGAAATGTGACGTGTTTACCTGTTCCCTTGTCTCCGGATATGAGATAATTGTTTGAGAATGTATTGCCTTAATTATATGTCGTTGTACTCAAGGAGCCAATACTATAAAACTTTTACAATTGTATCTTCTAGAATTGTATTACCTGCCTATTAATATAACTGACTAAATGAATCATTAGCATTTTAAAGGATATGGCAATTTGCCAACTGGCAAATTGCCACATCTCTGAAAATGCTGATAGTTCATTTCAACCCATTTAAGGTCATAACTAGAAAATACAATTCTAGAAAATGCAGTTGAAAAAGTTTTATAGTACTTGCCCCAGCTGTTTATCGACCTCGTTTTTACAACAAAAAACTATTCTTTTTGGACCCCAATTGTAAAAAAACGTTTCTTCAGTACCCAGTCTAATCTTTGAAGAAAATAAAATCACTGACTGTAATTTACTTGGACCACACCAAGGATACCACATGCCAGCGACGAATCAAAACGAGGGGACTTGGCCTTTTTATCACTTACAGTACATGGAGAGTGGACTGTTACTAAATTACTCTTGGAGTGAAGTTTCCACTCAGCCAAAAATTTCTTAGCTGGAAAAAAACAGTAGAACGACGAGCAAAGTTTCAGCCAAGGGAGCTCCGGGTAGAACCCAGAGGTCCCTTGGCAAAAACTGTGCTTGTCCTTTTCATGCATTCCCACAGGAATTGACTGTTATTGCCTGGGTGAAAACGTCACTCCATGAGTGATTCAGTAACAATCCACTCTCCGTGTACTGTATTTCGTTGTTCACCAGGCATTTCTCTAAGTTACTTCTTGACAACGTGTCGTCTGACAAAAGATTTGAAATAATGTATCATCCGTCATAAAACTATTCGTACATTTCAAAAAATATGGAATTCTTTACAAACCTGCCAACAATTCGGATTTTATAAATGATTAAAACGTTAACTGAGAGACTGTAATTTATCATTTAGGTCGGGTTGTTGTTAAATATTACAAAATATTCTGGAATCATTTCTCAATGTCTCACCAGTTTCACATCTGTCATTTTAATACGGGCCACACTACAGATTTTAAACAAATCGATAGCCGCAAATACGCGAGTGTATCATCCTAACAAACTAACCAATATATTGATAAGATCTTCATTGGTCGTACAAACTGATCGAAGTTGTTTCTTCTGTAGAAAGCAATCCTATTTCATAGAATAATAAAAGGCCATCAAAGAACCATTTTGGAGGCGGGCATCGTAGCAGCCAGCCTTGTTTCCGCGGAACAGTTATGAAAACGTCAGGAGTCCACTAACTGCAGAAGATAGCCTCGAATAGTTATTTGTGAAACAACCATTATCGAAGCCTCTTCAGGTTAGTATATATTTTTTAAGTTTTAAGCTTTGAGCTAACAGAGTGGAAGAATCCACCCACTTCAATCATCTCACAGGAACGTTCATGAATTCTTTTATTCTATTTTTTTCAAAACATTGCTATTTCTCCTGCATCGTAGCAAACTTCCCATGTTCTTGAAGGAAAAGCTAAAATGAAAAATTCCAGATATGAGCGTCGATATTTATACCGTGGGGAGCTCCATTGCCTCGAGTTTGCTCTTCCAAAAGCCCATTTTCTGGTGAGCTATTCAAACTCTTTTTCCAGCTAGATGAAAGTGTCTTCCAGGGGTATTTTCTCCCATTCGGAATGTTTTATAGCTGATAAAACTAAACTTAATTTTGTGATTACAAAATACTAAAAGTTACCTTGTTCCAGTGAATAACCAAATGATCATTTAAATAAAAAATCATTTTCAACAAAATAATAATATAACTTGTTATATTTTCGTAGAAGTGTTGTGATTATTGGACAAATATTTAATTCTCTTAAATGGCTAATATAAATGTGGGCGAGGGGTTCTCTTATTTAATATAAATGTGGGCGAGGGGTTTTCTTATTCATTTATTTATTTATTTTTATTTATTTATTTTTAAATAAAGTTTCCACCCAGACAAAAATTCGTTGTCTGGGAAAAAGCATTAGAACGACGAGCAAAGTTTCAACCAAGGGACCTCCGGTAGAACCCGGGGGTCTCTTGGCTAAAACTATGCTTGTCCGTTTTAACCTTGTTCGTTAAGTTTAACGACACTTTCAACAGCCAGGATCACCTCGTGTCGGACAGTTTTATGGGTGGAGGGAGCCGGTGTACCCGGAGAGAACCACTGAGCAACGGCGGGTAACTGTCAGTTCCAAGTTTTAACACAGAAATTGTGAAGCAATGGTGCGCCGTCCTTGTCGTTATTTTACCTACTATTTTATGTAAATTAACCTTTAGCTACACTGTTTTTGTATTGATGACTTTGAAATTTAAATATAATTTAATAAAAAATGCTAAAAACGAACTGATAATGGACAGTGTACCCCTAACTCATAATACATTTGGTTGATTCAGTCTGAATTAATTCCCTTATGCAGTCGCGTCATGGATTTGAGAGCCAAAGGAGATTGTCATAAATAAGACGCAAGATATAATAAAACTGTGTCTCACAGCACGCGTCCAAATGAGCTTCTGTGCAATTGAACTTAATGATGTAACTGGGAACTTATTTTACAGACATATATTTTTAAGACTAACTGCCATTTGACCCTTTACCCAACGTAACGGCCAAACCCACAAGCGTTATTCAGAAAAATCGCCAATTAATTTTCATTATTTTTTCATTTTTTGTCTCAAAACATAGGTTATGACCTCTCTTTGGAACTAGCTCGTTCCAATGAGGGGTCATAACCTATGTTTTTGAGACAAAAAAATTAAAAAAATAGTTATCCAAGAATTTTTTTGCAAGTTTCGTCTGTTTCATGTTAGGTAAAGGGTTAACACTGTGATTTTATCGTTTGATCTAAAACTTTTCCGGGTTTTATAAGTGATGGGGGCTTGAACGACTGAGTGCTACGATTATCAAATATGTTGAGACGACTTGGTAACTAGATCAGTTTTATTGTTAAACACCACAGTAGGGCGCTTATTGGGGTAACATAGCTACTGCACAGAGTTACCATACAATCGGGCTAGAGCAGATATCTGTTGCGTTCAATAAATTGTTTATAATTGTGTGACAATAACCTTTAATACCCATTAGAAGAATGGTACAAGAGTTGGGGATTTCTCAATTAATCTATTCACGAAGAGTAGTAGAAGTAGAATATTTTATTTAAGTGTCACATTTCACTACACATACATAATATATACTAAACAAAAAAAGAAACGCAACACTACATTTTTCAGACTAATTTAGGGGTTAATTAAGAAATAACTGTTGTTTTCCTTCGGTTTATGCGATATAAACCGAAAATTTTCAGCACAAGCTTCATAACTCGCGTAGCTGTAATATTAAAAAAAAAACTATGTGTACGTGAACGAAAAACTTTTAATTTTCGCAAAAGACAACAGTCAAACTGAGGAAAATGTGCCACAAACAGGTCACGTCAATCATTGTCAAATTGTTTGTTGTTTTGATTTTCGATCGCAGACAACAGATATTTAACAAGTCACGTAACAATATCATTAAAAACATTTTTTTTAAGTTCCCCCAAAATCATGTTTGGATGTATGATCTTTTATTCGTCTTCCACTTCGGTATATTTTATTAAATTCAATTGTTCCCGAGAAATTATCATTATATTCTCGCTGACTGGAGGCGATGAAAAATCGATCATTGATCTTTGTTAACAAGCTTGTTATCCATCTATCAGTCTGCCGTCACGCCCTCACTGTGACAATTGGATTGAGTGGGTGGGGCTTCCAGAGTCTTCAAAGTTGGATCGGATGTGCGAACGTGTAGCGACATTCCACATCATGACGTGATTTGGTTTATACCATTTTGACGACTTTCACGTTGTATGCTTTCAACCAATCAAACGCAGAGGCCGGGGAAAATGATTAAATTATTCAAGAATACGACAAAAGAAACTTGATTGCTCATTGTTCGAGTAATTACCCGAGGTGAATCATAGCAAATGTACCCAGTTTGGCCACTACGTCACGCTCTAGTGATTGAATTGTGAAATTCCGTGCTACACGGCCTACAACATCAGGGGGTCACATTTCGGGTTTGGAATTGTAGGAGTCGTCCACAGAGATTTCGTTTATCAAAAACCAATATTCACATTTTTACATCAACGCAACTGCGCCATGCCACGACTACGTCAAAATGAAAGGGACGAAGCGGTAACCATGCTAAGGCGGGGAGATTCTCATTCTGAGATTGCACGATATTTTGGAGTGCACAGGACAACGGTCACCCGTCTCTATACATGTCTAGCTACAACAGGAAGGATCCAGGACCGCCCCCGGTGTGGACGTTCACGAGTGACGTCACAAGAACAAGACCGTCACATCAGATTGTCACACCTTCGCGACAGATTTCCATCACCTGTTTTAACAGCTGCCAACACACCAGGTCGCCACAACAACCGGATCAGCGCACAGACTGTGAGAAATCGACTTCGTTCCTTTGGACTGCGCGCCAGACGTCCGTAGGTCGGTTCGCCACTCACAGCCCCAAGACGAGAGCGACGGATGGCATGGTTGAATGCTCATGACCCAAGAGTATGGACTCGGCAACGATGGTGACAAGTTTTGTTTACCGACGAATCTCGATTCCTCTATACCGCTCAGACAGACGTCAAATAGTATACCGACGTGAGGGAGAACGTTACGCTGATAACTGTGTGGTGAAGCGTGATCGATTTTTTGGCGGTGGTTTAATGGTGTGGGGAGGTATCTCTCATGGCCGGAAGACATCTCTCGTGGGTTTGGAAGGAAATCTCACAGCTAACACACACACACACACACACAGTCTTGTCTACCCTACATACCGAGGTACCCCATTGTTTGTCCTTTGTGTGGACTAACGGTTTCAACCTCGTTTTGCCGGTACAGTTCTGGGAAAACAACCGAGGTAAAGGGTTTCTTTTGTCTTTTGTACCTCGGTAAGGCGAAACACGCAAACTCTTTTGTCTAGTTACCTCGTCAAGTTGGTAAGACAAACGCACACACACACACACACACACACACACACACACACACACACACACACACACACAGTCTTGTCTACCCTACATACCGAGGTACCCCATTGTTTGTCCTTTGTGTGGACTAACGGTTTCTACCTCGTTTTGCCGGTACAGTTCTGGGAAAACAACCGAGGTAAAGGGTTTCTTTTGTCTTTTGTACCTCGGTAAGGCGAAACACGCAAACTCTTTTGTCTAGTTACCTCGTCAAGTTGGTAAGACAAACGCACACACACACACACACACACACACACACACACACACACACACACACACACACACACACACACACACACACACACACACACACACACACACACAGAGTAATATGTAGACATACGCCCACATGCACATGCGTATACTTTCGTGTAGTTGTTAGGTTGCTGCCTGTGTGTGTGCCTGTGGGCGTTTTCTCGTAGACTGCAGCGTATCAATTCTATGTGAAAAATTCATAACTCCAATATTGTAATATCCAACACTTATTATCGGGAAAAGGATATTCCACAAATTCCATATTTGATAACACTGATAGAAGCTCATTTTGTACAGCAGCATTGGATGAATATATACTTCTCTCCCGGTTTCTGCACGTCGGCCGATATGCACAACACAAATATTCATGATATTTGTGTTTGTTCCCACTAATGGATAATATTGCCCGTGGTGAATTTATTCAGTGGTGAATGAAAACAATTAATGAATTTGTATGTCCACGACTATATTGACGTCGATCATAGTGTAAGTTTAATCACACCGGCAGGAGATCGCAAGACTAATCTCGTCAAAAAATATCGGGGTTCGGCATTTATCAAGGGAATGGTTTGTATAAGTGATAGGTGTCAGCTGATAATGCTTATACTGGTAGTTATTATGGCTAGCTGCAGGATAATTTTTACTCCCGTGTTTTTACACACATTATAAGATTTTTCTGTTTTGAACGGTTCAAGAAAAGAAAATGAGCTGCTGTTAATCGTGTCTCAAACTGGAGCTAAACGGTTAGAGTGGTCAGCAATTCTTTGACTTTTTCCAGACACTATTAACCTTTGAACCCTGGTGGTATCTTCCATGTCAGTTCAATGACAGCAATTGGAATAGTCCACATTTATTATTTGGGGTGGACCAATTAATATTTTCAACGTGCAGCCGTGGGCTGCACGTTGAAAATATTAATTGGTCTACTCCACACATTCACACTCAGCCATCCTACCTAAGGAAATTATGACGTATCATGCTTCTTGGCCAGAAGAGCGGCCGCTTTCAAGGGTTAAAAGAATCAAGAGGCACCACTGTCACAGCCTTTATTCGCGTCCTTCATTTTTGCCGAACCGAGTTTGTTTAGTGTTGCCGACATATTGCGGCTATTTTTGTAGAGTAATTTCGCCCAACTGAGGTGAAAAAAGCTTTTACACTGTCACATAAATTAACTTTTCGCTACACAGTTTTTGTATTGTGGACATTTCGGGGCCCCTTCGGGGCTCGTTAACAAATTGTTTTCCATAGTCAGATTCCCGAATGTCTAACTCAACAAGAGACGTTTATCTCCATTGTAATTCATGTCATCGTTAGAAATGATAAAATTCTCCAAACCCGTTTTTTTTTTATTTGAAGAAAAACAATCAAAAAATATCATTTTCAATCTCGGTCTATTTTCCATGATCGAATTTACAGAATGTGTTCGATTCGTGACATAAGAGTTCACAAGAGGCAAGGAAGATCGCGACATGTTCTAACTGACCCGCTTCCGGTAATTAGAGCACGGTAAGAGTGAATTTACCTGAGATTAGAGAACGGAGCCGACCGGCTCCCAGCCAATCAAATTATGGGTTCCGAAAGAACAACGAGGTCAAATTTAACTGACGAATTTCAATGAAATTTGTACAATAATTAGATGACAAAGACTGATCACGAATCACCGAATCAATCTACACCAATGAGCGAGAATTGGTATATGTAACCATTCGCGCCCGGAACAACGCAGAGGCATTACCATTTTTAATTTCGAGCCGGGGGTAGTGTTCACTTTCATTGAGAATGACCATATTAACTCTAGCGTGCAGCTGATATTATATAATTGACAAAACTTTGTAACTAGTACATCGGGGTTTAATTTTCTTTGATGTGCAAAAATTTCGATTTTCATAAACCACACTTTGAAGTGCGAATTAATATGGGTGTTAAAGCATTTTGTAAAACGTTTTAAAACTTACTTCGAAACTCAGCACGTTGACTTTTCTCACTCAATTTGACGACATCCTGATATTTATTAATTTCACCTGTTGTAGAATGGTCCACGAAACTTTCCCAATCTCGTCCAAAACTCCTCTTCTCCTGGCCGGTATCTGACAGACGGACAGTCTGTACCTCCTCCCTGAAATATGGGCACCTTTAAAATTCGCGACCTATATTGTACGATTATGTTAACACCGGCCGATACTCCTGTGCAAATGTAGATTTAGGCCTACTGTTGTCCAAATATATGGCAACAATAAAACATAAAATATAATAATAATAATAATAATAATAATAATAATAATAATAATAATAATAATAATAATAATAATAATAAAAAATAATAAAAATAAAACATTAGTCAACAATCAAACAATTAAAAGCCACAGTTTGAAATATTTATCTGGAATTGGAAAGCATTATGTCAATAAGTCAACAGCACCGATATCTATGCAACTGGATTGCTGAAAAGTCAGCAAAAAACATCGCAAATCAGTCGGCCATCAGCTTTCCAATGTTGTTGGTAATAACAAAAATATGTTACAAATATTCCATTTCGTTTACCACGAAAAATGTGGCTATCCTCAACATATCCATTTTTCATGAACATCAAAATCTATTCTTTAACTGGTTGAGGGCTACATTATTTTTGGTAGTCTGATTTGTTCATCAAACATTTGTTTTATTACAAATTATGGAAGAGTGCCCATAGGCACTCCTCAATAATTTGTGATAAAACAAATTTATATAAACAAAATATTTTTTTGTGTTTGACTGAATATGAAAATGAGCAAGGAAAATGTTGGCTTTTCCTTTGGTACCCTCAATTTTTTTAAAGCACTGATAGTGGCTTGAATGGCTTCTAGCGATCAACCAGTTAAAAAGTGATCAACGACTACAAGCCACATCCCAAATCAACCAGTAACACAACAAGAACAGGTCGAATGTGTTTTAAAGCGAGGCGGAGATATGCTGAATGGTGGAACTGTCAGTAGCAATGTGGCTGTGTCTATCCCTGCAGTTGACAGAGGACGCGGTGAAACATTCTGGGTGTTATGTGTTATCCTAGCTGTTGACAATGGCAATATACAATTGGTTGCCGTTCTGGTGTCTTGAAGAGAAAGTACAGCAGGTATCAGTTTGACTTGTCTGACCCAGTGGCGCTTTCCTGTGGGAACGCGGAGGAACTTCGTTCCCTACTTTTTCTGAGGGGAAAAATAATTGTCTAAATTGACCCAGGTAGACTTGACGTGTTGCATTGAAAATATTAGATATATCATCCTGGTGATATCTTCCTCAGTTACAAATAAGGCGCCCCATGTGTTTAACTTCTAACCCACTGAGTATTTTTAAGGTACTATTTATCAAATGTAGTCATGGCTGCTGTGAAGCAGCCATGACTAGATTTGATGAAAAATTAATTGAAATTTAACTAACGGATTTGTTTGTTGAGTATTGTTTATTTACCGTAATATTCATCCCCTCCATAGATGACGATGGTTGAGACACTTTTCTCTATGTAACCAAGGAGCGTGCCAGCAATCCAGCGTTACAGAGATCAGTGATCGAGAGAAACAAGAGACATACACGACACACACTTGTGAATGGGTTAATCGATATGACACGGGTGTCAGCACGTAAGGATAAAACGAGAGGCCGCAAGCCTGGAGGGTTATCGTTCCGCGAAGGCATAAGTACCATATCGAGCAACCCATTCACGCACTTGTGTCATTCTGTGTTTATTACACGCCTTCACGTCTATAAAAGCAATTATTAGAAGGACACTCAGCAATTCATTTGACAACTCGTTCCCTGAGTTCCAAGGTGTTCTGTGTGTCAGTAGGCTGCCAGTAGGCACGTAGAACACATTGGAACTCAGAGGACGAACTATCAACAAGAAGAACACATTTTATCACCAACCAAATTTGCGAGGGGAACCTGTGTTACTATTTTTAGCTATAGATAGCGATTTAAATTGTAATTGCGGAGCACGATTTGTAGAAACTTCCAGTGAAATTTCGCTTCTATTTAAAAATAGTCCGTCAACAATTTCCGTTAAGCACATGAGTGCGGAACGGATTTTCATTTTCCGCAAGGTTTAGTGTTGCTGTAGAATTTCATAGAACAGGCGTGTAATAAAATTAATTACCCATGTGTCGGAAGCACACAGAGCCTATTTTCGCTTAAGCGTAAACTGACTCTTGTGTTTCTAATTTATGTACATATCACCGATGAACTTTATAATAATTTATCAGTTTCTATTTGATCACAACTTTCATTCATCACCTTTTATCTAACAATCATATAGATTTTGTCCTGAAAACCATGAGAAACGGTACGCATCACATCATGTGTTCTGATTCCGAATCATATAGACGACTCATTCAGATTCCGTATCATATAGACGACTCGTTTCCCGTAACGCGGTGGGCTATCATAACAGACACATAAATACATTCTATGCGCGTTTCAATGGTCGACTCAGCTGATCGCTTCCAAAACAAAACGAAATTCTTTACAGTTAGCGACAGAACTATTAATAGCCAATGACCCCCCCCCCCCCCCTCCCCACCACACCCTACAATAAATAATAACTGCACAATTCAATATTACACCTACCCGGTTCCTGAGGGATGTGCCCACGTCGCACACTCGTAAATTCAAGCGGATCATCATAGGAAGTGACAAAGAGAGCGAATAATTTGACAACACAACTTTGAACATTACGGTAACCGTGTTACTCATTGTTTATTAGAGTGCATAACAATATAGTTCCATAAACTATGTTGTTTTTTTTTACTTTTTCTCGCCCAACATTATGTCACAAAACTGTATTAATAATTTAAGATTTAATCTGTTTATGTGACAGAATTGTTAGATAAATGAATTATCATGATAATGTGCATGTCCTGTGATTTGCATCAGATTCTCGGTGGTGTCCAAACTGAGATTACAACTCCCATCCCGGACACCACCTCGAATCTGATACAAATCACAGGACATGTACATTATCATGATAATCTGTGTGTATCATAAACAGGGGTAAGTGCTACACTGATCATCAAAGACAAAAGCAGATGATTCAAAAATATTTAGACCCTTGAAATAATTATTACTAGACTGGAGTTCCGCAATGCAAAAAACACAAATAAATGAAACTGAAAACATAGTTTTATAGAATCGGAAACATCTTTGCAGATAACAAAACGTTTGGATAAAATCATAAGTTCTGAGAAGTGGACTTGTGACACAAAACGATAGAGCCTAAATTGTCTCATAAAAACGAATTAACAAACAGAAACAACTCAAAATGAAAACTAAACCGAGAAAACAACCACCACCTGCTTCCGCGACATTCCCAAACCTCAAATACATTCACGCCACCATTCACCGATAATATTGTTCGTTGAAATAAGACCAAACACCGAAGGGCGTCAAGTTGTCATCTTAATTTATGAAATGGAGTTGGGTGGAGTTGGGGAAAAGAAATCGGTAAGCGGTCATCATGCAATAGTAGAGAGCTTTCGCACAATGAATGGCGACCGATAAGAATTTCGAATGGGCTATTACGTCACTGGAATACATGGTCTTCCTATCAGCTGTAGTTTTCCCTTAACTTATTCGTAATTACCATTACGGCTTCTCATCAACACGCGCAGATATGTCATATAGCAAAATATTCGAGAGCGTTTCTGAGCCCCTTTATGTGGAAGATCACTCTAAGATTGGGTCCTTGGTGTGTAGTATCTTTAACCCTTTACCTAACACGAAAAACAGACGACACTTTTAACAACAATTCTTGAATAACTATTTTTTCATTTTTTTTTTGTCTCAAAAACATAGGTTATGACCCCTCATTGGAACGAGCTCGACGAGCTCGTTCCAACGAGGGGTCATAACCTATGTTTTTGAGACAAAAAATTAAAAAAAATAATGAAAATTAATTGGCGATTTTTGAGAATCGCGCTGGCCGGTTTTGACCGTTACGTTGGGTAAAGGGTTAAACTCCTAGTAGTACGAAGTTTGAACGGTAGGATTTTCTCAAAAACGGACTCGTAGTCTTCAATTCAGTGAAAAGCTCTTTTGCCGCCCGACAAATTTACGACTTCTGTCGGGCTTTTCGTATTTTTTATCAGTCACCGTTCGTTTCGCGAAAAGTCTCTTGTATTTATTATACGACCACTCCAAATAGCTCATCGCTCATCAGTATTGCTGTATGATAGATCAATGATTAATTTTCAACCACGTATCACTCATCAAATCTGTTTTGCCGGAAACAAGAGTCTCAGCTTTTCCAAATCCATATCATGTTAGTTTCAAACGAGACTCAAGTGTCATTACTGACGAGCAAACGTGTTCGAGGCCACAAGTACACAAACACGAAGTAAAAACTAAGAGTGCGTTTGCGCTGAACATTCTTTTTAGGCACACATTGGGTGTCGTATTCAATTTCTAATTATCTACTGCCACAAACAATTATTGCAACAATCAATCAATTTGGGTGTCATATTCCGTAACGTTGGTGAGACCTCGAGCCAATACTATAAAACTTTTACAATTGTATTTTCTAGAATTGTATTTTCTAGTGACTTTAAATGGGTTAAATTAACTGTTAGCATTTTCAAAAATCTGGCAATTTTCCAGTTGGCAAATTGCCATATCTTTTAAAATGCTAATGATTTATTTTAGTCATTTATATTAATAGGTATAAAATATAATTCTAGAAAATGCAATTGTAAAAGCTCCAGATCAGCCAAACCACCTCTTGTTTGATCTTGCTGATGTGGTCTCCTCAACTCAACGGAATATTAAAATCCAGATCAATTGTTTGCTGTAGTAACCTGCATGTGTTGACATAACCATGCTCCAATTTTTAGAAAAGGCTATTGCCGTTTATTGTTTATGAGACAAAGTTTACTACTGAACAACATGAGCTATTATTGAACTGTTATACATTCACCACTCTCCACACCGATGGTACATTTTTCAAGCCATTAGCAGCCATTATTGACATAAGTATAGTAACTAGAGGACTGCACCACCACCTGAAGTATTCCTTGGAAATTTGCAGACCTGTTGGGCAGTTCTCAGTACAAATAGTCTTATTAAATATATATGAAACTAAAATGGACGATATGGAGATAATTGCCAGCATCCTCCACCTGGAATCACAGATATTGAGTTTTTTAGCTCCCGATTTAAAAAATAATACTTCTACGCGTCAATACTTTGCATTGATAATTTTTGGGGGAAATTCTGTGGCCACGCCCTACAACCAAAAACAAATTTATACCATGATTACCTATTCTACTATATATAAATGGCCTATGACATAAATGTTAGCTTTACACACCAACCATGGTGAACACGCCATGAATAGGATTTCAATAGTTAAAGTTTACACCTACAGTGGAACTGCATCCAAGATGACCTTTGGTGACCTCGACCTGAATGGAAACTTGCATAAATTTATCGCTCGTCACCCCGCGAAGAGTGAAATGGAAGTGGCAATTATTTATTACGTTTTAAATGAGTTTACTGCAGAAGATACCAAAATTAACGAACATGCGTTGTCTCATGTTAATAAAGCATCCATAACTCGAAATTGTATGTTATTAAAATGAAAAAGAACCCGTGATTGTTGCGTTTCTTTTACAATTTCGCTTCGGAGATAAAATTGACAGCGGAAGTACCTCTCACCGGTGCTCAAGTAAACAAAAACAGATTCGCACGTGTGTACGTCTGCTGCTTAGTAAAATCGAGAAAAAATAATAGCGACTCTTAATAATCTGACGATCATGGTATAAATAAAATATACTTTATAGCTTACTGTACCAACTGTTCACCACTCGTGGTGAACATTTGGTACACCAAGCTACTGTGGGTATATACTATATATCTACATCGCTGTATTCCGATACTTTTCAGTGTGAATATTCAGCATTAGGTTGAAGAAAGTAAATAATCTGAACATTCTGTTTTTTTCTTTTCTAATAATTTTGTGAAAAGAATTTGTTGTAGACGTCATAGTAAACTAATATTATGTTTTGATTGGGTCAACTGAAGATTCACTTTGAATACTCAATCACAAATATACCTTTTTCGGCCAAAACTAACAACGGGGGTAGTGGGGTTTTCTTCGATACGATTGGGTAATATTAAATTTGCCGTCAGTATTTTCGAGAGATACTGGATGGATGTGTGAGAGTCGGGTGAAAGAAAGTATCAAATGATGTAGGTGTTCAATCGCTAAATCGATAGAATTTTAATTCCCTTCTATGCTCATTTACTAATTCACAAAAGTTGAAAAAGCAGACGATATAATTATTGAGATCAATGGCGGCTCATCATTAGTCATTATTGAGTCGGTACGAACCACTGGTAACAAGTCTATCTATTATACTTCAAACAATTAGCTTTGAGTTATACAGAGGGTGTAGCATGTTTCCATGTGAGCTCGTATTCGTGGAGAGTCGGTGGGAGCTCACTGGAAATAGGAACAGAAAGGTACAAATATCTAAGACTCAGTGGAACTACCATGGTTTAGCAACGTTTGATTTTTAACCCTTTACCTAACCTGAAAAGCAGACGACACTTGCAAAAATAATTCTTGAATAACTAATGTTTTTCATTTTTTGTCTCAAAAACATAGGTTATGACCCCTCGTTGGAACGAGCTCGACGAGCTCGTTCCAACGAGGGGTCATAACCTATGTTTTTGAGACAAAAAATGAAAAAAATAATGAAAATTAATTGGCGATTTTTGAGAATAGCGCTGGCCGTTACGTTAGGTAAAGGGTTAAAAAAGGATCCACAGAAATACCATTTTATTGATTCCCAGGCATTGATGAGTGCGACGGAAGGAATTCAAAAGTGGGCGTTGTGGGAGAGAAGAGATTAATTCCTAAACATTAATATATATCATTAACAAGTCATTTAAACAGGGTACGAATGAGGGTTGCAAGAGACGAACACAGCTTTACAAACTATGGGCCAATTAGCATTTTTGCCTACCTTTTCAAAAGTGCTGGAAAAGCAATGTCACATAGTTAACAAACGTTTTTGACAAATTCGATATCCTTCACTACGGTCAATATATCCTATCTTACAACTTCTGAAGATGTTTGCAGAACAAAATAATAAACACGAGACACTACTGTAGCATTTTCTCCAGATCTTTTGATAATTTTTGTTACTGCAAACAAAGACATTGTGCTTAGAAAACTGGCATGTAATTAGAGTGTAACTAGTTGTTTTTTGTTGCTATTTAGTACACGGAACCCAGTATGTTTCGTTTGGAGAAAATAAACCCGACTTGAATGAAATTATATGTGGAGTTCCAACGGGCTCAGTACTTTGCCCACTGTTATTTGGGTTATGTATAAACCATATTCAAAACACCATGTCATCAAACGTAGTCTCATTCGCAGAATATACCACGACATATCGAGTACCGATTTGCTAATCACCAAAGTTAATTGCAAACTTTAAAAAATATTTGAATAGTGCACAGAAAAGAGAAGGCACTATATGTGATATTCGAACGATCTCCAAAAACTGTTATTCAAAACCACAAGGAAATAATTATTAACAATAAAAACTAGAAAGGATAGGAAACAAAGAAGCTACAATATATTTAAAATTTCTTGGTTTAACTATTCATGGATTCTTAACAAGCAATGAACATCATATCCCAAGTGTGCTGGAGGATCTTAAGGACTAACTTTGTATTAAATAAAGAAAAACATGTTTTCCCTCTTAACGCTATGAAACTATATTACTCACTTATACATAGCCATCTCTTATATAGAATATAAAAGTTTGGAGCAATTCAAGAAGATTTTCATGTAATAAACTGCAAAATATCAAAAACGTGTCCTTCGAATACTTAATAAATACAGCATGGCTTTGAGTTGACTATGCCAAAATAGTGGTCCTCGAGGAGAGGATAGTCCCGACGCGTAGCGGAGGGACTATTCTCTCCTCGAGGACCACTATTTTGGCATAGTCAACGAAAAGTCATGCTATATTTATTATATTAGATGTGTGTGTGTGTGGGGGGGGGGGGGGGGGGGGTCTTCATCGGTCATATATGCAAGATAATATTCTTATTCACAGCCAAAGAGAAAAGAAAATGGTTCAGGGTTTAAACAGGTAAACTAAGTTAATTCTGCCGCTCATAGTTCTGGGATAGAGAGGTAGAGAACCAAAACCCCAAGAAACACAGTACCATTATTCCATTAACCCCCTCCCCGCCCCCAACATTACTACAAACATCACTTTCGATACACATATTTTTATTTCTCCAAACTAAATGTAATAATGTATATGGGACGAGATGTCTTGTAAAGTATTTACGCTTCAATGGAATTTTCTAAGCGAATTCGAATGTTACTATTTATAACCGTGCACTATTACCGTGCACTATTCTTTTTTCAAAAATGATAGTAGGTCTGTGCGATTTCGCTGACGAACTATCGGAAAATAGGGTGTTTTTGTTCAACCAATCAGAACGCGGGAAAGTCACGTGACATCTAATATTGAACAATAGAAGACGCATCACTCTTGCATATCATCGTTTCCATGTCGACAAAACTCTTAAGGGGACCGATCTTTTCAAACTAAATGTTTTAAGAAAATATATTTATTACACGCCTGTTCTATGAATTCTCCATCTACAGCAACACTAAACCATGCGGAAAATGAAAATCCATTATGCACATATGTGCGGAGAGGAAATCGTTGACGGACTACTTTTATAAAGAAACGATATTTCACTGTTATTTTCTTCAAATCGCGCACCGCAATTACAATTTTTATCGCTAGCGATAGCTAAAAGTCGTCCACTAAGTTCCAATGTATTCTATATGCCAGTAGGCCCAAAGAGCACATTGGAACTCAAGGGACGAAATAGTAACACGGGCTCTCCTCGCAAATTTGGTTGGCGATAAAATGTGTTCGTTTTGTTGATAGTTGTCAAATGAATTGCTGAGTGTCCTTCTAATAATTGTTTTATAGACGCGAAGGCGTGTAATAAACACAGAACGACACGCGTGTGTGGATGGGCGAATCGATATGGCACTTGTGCCATTGCGGAAGGATAAAACTCGAGGCCTGCGGCCTCTCGTTCTATCCATCCGCGCTGGCACTCGTTCCATATCGATTAACCCATTTACATTCGCGTGTCGTCCACGTTTGAAAGAGATATCAATATCGATATGTAATATGTTCTTTATTTATATTTTTATCATTTTACCCCTTAACCCTTTACCTAACATGAAAAGCAGACGACACATGCAAAAAAAATTCTCGAATAACTAATTTTTTTCATTTTTTGTCTCAAAAACATAAGTTATGACCCCTCATTGGAACGAGCTCAACGAGCTCGTTCAAATGAGGGGTCATAACCTATGTTTTTGAGACAAAAAATGAAAAAAATAATGAAAATTAATTGGCAATTTTTGAGTATAGCGCTGGCCGGTTTTGGTCGTTACGTTGGGTAAAGGGGTAAAATACAATCATTCTTTCCTCTACAACTCCATGTACAATATATTCTAAATAAAACTCTGGAAGTCTAACCGCAGTACATTACATTACTTGGAATTAATTTGGTTTAGAATTAAAACAGCTTCGCCTAAATTGCTTTCTATGAACCTTATATTATTCACTACTTATTTTTCATTTAATCCAAAAACACTGCTGGGTGCCGTCAGCTGAGAACAAAAATCAGAATATGTAAAGAGACGTTGTCTTTCTGAAATTCCTAATCCTACTATCTCAGCAAACAAAAATAAACGATGGAATCATTGAATCGACAACACCTTTACTCTAATGTTTAGTGCATTTTTTGTGCACTTTCAATCCTGAGCACCAAACCTAGTGGTAGTTAGATCTTTCTTGTCAGGTCTCTCATGCGAGATGTCCCGCAGTCCATCAGTTGGAAAGTTCTCGACGTACCTAAACACTCTTTGGTAGCATCCATATCGGCCCGGGTCGCAAAATGGCTGTTCCTTGTACGCAGACATTCCATGTAGACTTTATATCCTTTCGTATTAACTGAGAAGAGCGAGGCACCGAAGCTACCGTTCTGGAGCTCATCGTATAGAACCCATCGTTTGAACCAAGAAAAGACATTAATATAGATTGAAAAACTTGCTTAAGCCAAGTATGGTCATCTGTACTATCACATAACATGACGATGTTGATATTGTTAATTGTATTCGAGCAGTTGAAAAACTTGTTAACGAGTTACACATCCCACTGTCACATGTATTACAAAAACGTTATCAAAGTTCATTCAAACCACTATGGCTGGTAACCACCCTTCTTCTCTCCTCCCATTTTGTGAAGATATGACCAAACGCTTTTTCAACATGCAAGAAGAAATGCGCAAAAATGTTCACACAAAGAACGTTGCGTATACAGATCTATCATCAACATATATCTTATAAAACTCACTATATTAACCCTTTGAACCCTAGCGGCCGTTTTTCCGGCCAGCAACATGATACGTCATAACGTCTTTAAATAGGATGGCGTTCAGTAAATGTGTAGGGTAGACCAATCAATATTTACAACGTGCAGCCCGAGGCTGCACGTTGAAAATATTGATTGGTCTACCGAAATAATGAATATGGATTCTTCTAATTGCTGCCATTGAGCTGGCATGGAAAGTACCACTAGATTTTAAAGGGTTAAGTGTTTGGATACATTCAACAACACCGAAAACTACTAATCATGTTTAACGGTCTGTGCCTTCTATAGAAACGGAACATACCGCCACCGATTAGTTCAAAATATTTTCTCCAGAGTCCACCTTTTGTAATAATTACACAAACAAGTGATATATAATATGCATACAATATGCAATACAATATTGATCATACAATATGCATGCTGACTTTATGATCATAACAATTTTTCGATATGATACCCGGATGTTTTAAAATATGAAAGATCATATCCATACATAGCTTTACTTAACCCTTTACCCAACGCAGACGATATCAAAATTTATTATTTTAAATATCATTTTTTCAAATTTTTCAAAAAATTTCAACAAAACCATATGTTGGAACGAGCTCGACGAGCTCGTTCCAACGAGGGGTCACATGATATGGTTTTGTTGAAATTTTTTGAAAAATAATAATTTTTTCAACTGCTGAATTTGCATATTACGCGGGCGGATGCGACCGATTCGTTGGGTTATGGGTTAAATCCGTGAAGAGCTTTGTCGTTTCTCTGCTTGTATCCACCAGATGCTTTGTCTGAAATGTGACTGACGCTGTCACAAATACACGAATAAAGAACTGTCTGGAGTCTTTGAGCAAACATTTGCACAATAAATGCAAAAAGACCAAACGACCTAAATCATCTCCTCTCTCCCATCGCAGCAAATAGCGTTGTCGGTGCACACCATCTGGAATGCTCTGTTACACACAATATGAAACATGAGAGACTGATCAAAATCAAAATAAGAATTAACTGTTCACAACAATATCAGGGAGTAAAAATACATTTATCTAACAGTGTACATAACTACAGTAATTACACACCAAAAATGATTGAAATCACATTTTGTGCATCACAACATACCAAAGTGTATCTGCAATTCAAGTTTTAAAAGAATCGATTGAAACATTTAACGAACTATTGCATTCACAACAAGATCGTGGAGTAGCAGAAACACTAACGAAAAGGTAAAAGAAGCATAACTCCAGTTATTACGAAGGATGATTGTTAAACATGAACTTCATCAGGAACAAACAATATTTATATCGTCCTGCTAAATTTCAAGGGAATCGATTGAAAACTGAAGTAATCCCAGTGTTCACAGGTGAAGAACATAACGATAAATGTAAGTAAAAAGTACTTAACTTCAGTAATTGTGCACAGAGAATGATGAAAATCGAACAGCACCAAGAACGTCCTAACATTTCGTCGCCTGAGTGCTAGAATGTTCTATGTTCCATAGGGGACAGAGTACTCCCATAGGGGACAAAGTATTCCCATAGGGGACAGAGTACTCCCATAGGGGACAGAGTACTCCCATTGGGGACATAGGACATTTTAACACCTAGGCGACGATGTATCAATACGTCAAATCTGATATGAATCAGTGCAAAAATGCAATGCAGGCGAAGACTTGTTCTCAAAAACGGGAAAGGAAACGCGGACGCCCGGCTATTCAAAGTTTCTATTGCGTCGCCTGAGTGCTATTTCTTTAGTCTTTAAGGCAGGAAGCAATGAATACGATATCACAATCTTTAAGCAGCATTTGCATTAAGACGTGAATATTCTGCAAAAACTGATCAGAAATCAAACGAGTGACTTTAGAAGCGCAAAACAATTAAATTAAATGGACTAAATTGGTTCGTGGGTAATAGGAATCTTTGACTGGACAGACAAAAGTTAATTTCTTGATGATTACTGACGACAGTATCAGTTTATTGGTTCGATCATTATATAATTATTATACTTCAGATTACTGGTATCCCCAACCTTCATGAGAAGTATCCGTACCAATCCAGTTACCCAGCGTAACATGAAACCAGACGACGTCATTACATTCTGGACGAGACGACCCATTTAGAAAGACAAAGTGTGAATAAAAGTCATTTAAAATACAATTCATCAATATTAATTTCGCTTTGGGGATATGACTCCCAAAAATATTTTGCATGGTCGAAGGAACTTAATAATCTACATTAATTTGGATAATAACCCGTCTGCTATATGCTATTCCCGGTAGACTATAATGTAATTTAATTAATTGTTACGTACTTGTTAGACTGTAACGGAATGTATTTTACTGGACATCTTTATAAAAGTCGCGAACCAGTGCTAACATAATACTGAACATTTCAGACGGCTTCCAATATGGGAAGGTTTCGATAATAAATAAGTTATTTGTACCACAAGGAACATGGGTTGAATTACAAAATAATGCTCTGTCTGTGTAAATCTTTTTCTCTGAAGCGTCACCCCTCGGGAATCAGAACAGAAGAAACTAAAAACTCACAGAAAAGTTTGTTTATTTCTCGTAAATACTTACACTTTTAGGAAAAAGTATATGTGTTTTTGTGATACTTTTTCTCAGGTGGAGATTCTTAGATGGGAAACCATATAATTTAGGGTGACGGTGCTTATAGTATCACTGTACTAAATATTTGTTTGAGAGTTATCTGCCTTGAAATGTTGCACTCGGACGTTTATTTATTGGGTTTTAACGACACTTTCGACAGCCAGGATCAAACCAAGTCGGACAGTTTTACGGATGAAGGAAGCCGGAGTACGCGGACAGAACCACCAAGCAACGGCGACCGTCTGTCAGACTCCCCAACGTACTAACTCCAAACATGTAGAGTTAGCACTGGTTGACGACAGATGCACCATCAACGTGCAGTACGCCTTAGGACACACCCCACCGTGCTCATACGTGGGTAATCGGGATTAAGTGCTTTGCCCAAGGACACAATGCAGTTACCCCTGGCGGGGATCGAACTGTGTACTCGGATATGATATTATATTCGAAAATAAGGCACCAAGAGAAAAACGTATTGCTTGAGAAAACTGTTAAAGCATTTTATTACACGCTAAACGATAGATTATCGAAGAAATTGTGGAAAGATAGAAATCGTATCCCCACTGTGAAGATATAGAAATTTTCACTTTCACGTTATCAATCAAACTGTCGGTTTCACAGCATCACTTCAAGGTGAATACGAAACAAATCATCACTGGAAATGACCAATTTGTTCTAAAAACGTATAATGAAAAGAAAATCTAGTGTTTATGAGTGAATACCGATCATTTCCAGAAATAATTCAACACGTATTCACCTTGAATTTATGCATAAAACTCGTTAGTCCAAACATGGCCTGAAAGTTCGTAATATAGGTTTTTGGTATCGTACGTCCTTTAAAAGGACTAGAAACCCGCCAGCTGAATCAGATCGCAAGATGCTATCTGTTCCGAGTATCGATCAAATCACTTCCGCGTTTCAATGATTCAATGCGCTATTTACTTTCATGCATCAATTCAAGGCTGAAACAAATGGAATTATCATATTCTTATGAAAAGCGTATAATAAAAAGAAAAACTTGTGACCGAGACAAATGGTTATTTTCGTTTGCGCAAACGCTCGCGAAAAATAAACATTTGTCTCGGTCACTCATGAGATAATTTGCGGTATCCACTCAAAAACACTACATATCCTCTATTTATTAGGTGTTAATGTCAATGCTGAATACTCCACATGGAAAAGAAGATGATCTGAGTATTTTCAGGGTCTAAAAAATGTAGTTAAGTATTTCTGTACTTTTGTTGGAAAATCTCAGAAAAATGGGGTTCAAGGACGGACCTTCACTTATTGGTTGCATGAACCCCCACCCCTCTCCGACTTTTTCTGGCCAAAGAAAGTTATGTGAAGGTCAGTATTTTATGTAGATATTTGAAGATCTAATTCTAAGATGCGATCATATTTTTTTACATAATTATTATAACGGTTAAGAGGAAATACATATTTTTATTTTTTTTTTTTTGGGGGGGGGGGGGGGGGGGCTTTCATATCTGATTTCTCATCATTATTCTATCATATTAAAATGATCATTGGGGAGGGGGGGGGGGGGGCACACCAGTCAATATTGTTTTATTGCTTTTTAAAATTATTCTTTTAAAAATTATACTTTTGTCACAGTCAGCAATAAAGGCTATATATTTCCTAAAATGAGGGTTTTGATGCAAGCATATTCTCATCTTGGCCAAGTTTAGCTTCCAGAAACACACAATAATCTCTATGAAATGCCAAATAACAGCACAATCTACCCTGTTAACAGATTTATGTAAGCTTTCGTTTCGTCCTATACTCGGGGGGGGGGGGGTAGGGGTGGGGGCGGGGGGTTAGAGGGTCATTCCAAATTATCAAACCCCCTGGAAATCACGAAAACCTATATTGTACTTCCATTCACTTATATTTGGAAGAGTTGACCAAATTATGCCGTTAAAAACTGTTTCTCGACTCAATGAGCATTTTTGAAACAGTTGGGAGGAAAAAATGACATAATAAAATGACGCATGCGAATTTGTACACAGCTATCAATACAGATGTGGAATACTATAGTGCTGGCAAGTTTGTCATGTAACACCACAAAATTGCAGTAACTGCTGTGAAGTATTTTTCTATCTCTGATGCTAGCACCCCCCCCCCCCCCTCCCCCCAACACACACACATTCCTCATGCTGGACCACACAGCCCAGGAAAACCCTTAAGTGAGACTGTACATTACGTTTTCTGAAACTGGTGTTAATCGCTTAACTCTGAGAAGCCGGGAGTCGAGTTTCCTTGCCTCTGACGTAATACGGCAGGTAATCTGGCCGTGGCGGTTCGGCTATCTTTGGGTTGGGGGTGGGTGACTTAAACACTGAGCAGGTGCTTCTAGTCAAGTGTCGTCTGCCTAAATAGGCAGGCGACACTTGACTAGAAGCACCTGCATACTGTAAGTTTTTCGCGGTATGTCATGGTCAATAAATTCATTCTGATTCCCCGGCTTCTAAGAGTTAAATTTTCGGTTTCATGTGATTTGCTTTTGTGCAACACTCATGGTGCACTGTGTTTTTCTATCTGATAGCTTTGTCCAGGATTTTCTTTCTGTATTTTTCAATTTTCTAATCTCTATTTCCAAAATGTGTTATGGCTTGTTATGAGTGTCCATCCGTCTGTCCATCTGACAAAGTGCTTCTTTCTTTGCTTTTCATTTGCTTGGTTTTACATTTTCAATTCTCGGCAGCAGATCCTCAGTCCACCCCCCCCCCCCCACCCCCACACCCACCCATCTCATCTTCACATTTATTAAACAATAATCAGCATTATCGCTTGCTCCTCCTGAAGCAGACATCTGGTTCATCTCCTTGGAAACATTTTACTAAAATGTCACCCTTTTTCTCAAAATGGATGTTTGTAAGGATCAAAACTTAAGTTGAGAAACTGCAATTATTGGTACTTGCAGCTCAAACAGAGCAGTGCAGAATCCAGATTTTGGAGTATCAGGTATTTTAACTGTTACGAGATTGCACAAAAGCATCATATGTCAAATGGTTGGATAAAAAGCTGTGTGTTTTTGTTTTGTCTGTGTCATATCAATGAGTTTAGGCGCCTTTTCGGAGAAAATTGGTGCTTTTTCTACTAAAATTGCAAAATAATTCATCAAACGCAATCTGAAATTTTTTTCAGAAGCCAGGATGTGATTCCAAAACTATCACAAATACATGTAAGAAGATTAATATCATAAGAAGCTTGTTTTTTGAAAACATCATTTGAATATACCTTTTGGTGAAACGTGGTTTACCGGGAAGGAGGGGGGGGGGGGGGGTGATTAAAAGCAGGTCAATATTTTTACCATGTCAGTGGGTGGAATAAAATTCTACATGAATTTTTATAACATGGGGACCCTATTGATACTGATGAATTATATAGCTCTAATTCCAATTTTTCAAAAAACAAATTTGAGATTCATGTACTTTCGAAGGGTTCAGAACACTATTTTTCTTGCCTCTTGGGTAAATAATTTTTCAAGAAGTATTGCGCGCTTATACAGTTTTTTTAGTTTTATGTTGAGATTAGAGTTGTGTTCAAAGAAAGTTGTGAGCTTTTATCTGTCACAGCTTACTCATTGTGTTACTAAATTTTAGGTGATGTGATCATATTTTTTTCAGATAATTGTTATAATGGACGCCTATGGGGAAATATGTAGTTCTGTGATACCTTATGAATGAACGAATGAATGATTTATTTGCCATATACAATACATATACAGTATAACAGTAGAAAGAAAATACAGTTACAATTTTTTTTTTTATACATATAATTTGCAGTTTATTGTCACCCTATTGTATATGGAATGTATGACTGGGAAGAGGCATAGCCACAACGGCTGTCTTACTGCCAATTCCCACATGGACATGCGCCAGCCTGGGAATTGCGACAAGCATCTTCCAAGATGCGTTCTAAAGTACGGAGCCCATCTCCGTCGGTATTCAAGTGCCTTATTTTAGTAACGGACACCACAACAGACCCTTCAAGATATAGTATACGATAACGATAATACGATAACGACAGCTCGTAAAGAGCTTGCCGTGGGCTTAGCAGGATACGAGAGACACGAGTGACGTAAACATCTATGATTAACTAAGATATGTAAATATTAAGTCTCATGGGGAGGGGGGGGGTCAAGTTGTGGGATATGAGATTCAGTTTGTGAAGACAAAGACTAAGGTTGTCAGCAACCCTGTTATGAACTTGATTCTAGTCTGCTCATAACAAAGGAATTATTTTCCCACTTCCAGGGCACTGGCCATTTTGCGCCCTTACATAGGTTCCAACTCAGTTTTATTTGCAGTGGCCCAAAGGCCGGAGGAAAGTCGATTAGTGAATAAAGACACTGGCCATGACTCTCCGTTGAAGAGCTCAAGTAAACACATTACCAAAATTCCGTGAACCTGCATGCTTGTATCCAGTTTATCTTCCGGTAGCACGAGGATGCGCCCACCGTTTGTGGATATCACATTGCAGAGCACAATCGTAACAATGCGCATATACCCTACAATATCTCTCTCTCTCTCTGTCTCTCTCTCTCTGTCTCTCTCTCTCTCTCTCTTTCTCTCTCTCTCTCTCTCTCTCTCTCCAGAGAGTGCAGTCAATCGTTTATAACCATGTTACCCATCTAGAGGAGTTCCACCCCAAGCATTGGTGACCGAATCATATTTTGCCAATAAGGTCAAACAAAATTAAATGATTGATTCACAGCCGTTTTTTATAACGAATGTGGGAGGGTGGTTTTTATTTTTATTTTTTATTCTTGATGGAATGGTCGATGCCTAAAATCCAAGTGTGAGAGACTAAAATTAAATTCTAGAGCTTCCATGTTGATTTCCCTGGTAGATTTTTTTTGTAACAGCGATCACACAACACAAAATCAATATAGAACAACTAAAATGGAGATAAAAAATAATAAGAAGTTTTTTAACTGGTTAAGTGCTAGAAGGCACAATCAGGCCTTTCAAAAATTGAGGGTACCAGTGCAAAAGTAACATTTTCCTTGCCCATGTTTCGTATTCAGTTAAACGTAAATAAAGGTTTGTTTATACAAATTTGTTCTATTACAGATTATTGGTGAGTGACTGTTGGCATTCTCCAATAATTTGCAATAGAGCAATTTTTGATGAAGAAATTCAGACCACCAAAAATAATCTAGTCCTCAACCAGTTATTGTTTTTTTTTATGCATATGAGAATCGTGTCGCATTTCGCGAAGAGAATAACTATACTGTATCAATGTACACGAAATAATTCATCGCAAATCGCGATGTGATACCGTTAAAATCACGTGGTGGTTTTGTAGATTTTGAATTTTGCCTCCGAAATAAAAATGATGAACGCGGGCAGAAAAAAAACGAATGCACCGATGTCTGAGAATAAAAAGACTAATTTTCTTTAGCCTAAAGCAACTCTGCTCATTGTTGTATGTTCTTCCTCCAAGACAATATAATGATACTCCTTATACCTCTGCTTATCCTAGATAGGATAATTCCGATGTCTGTTTATACTCTTTGGTACACAGCACACTGCACTTATGTCTTACCAACCTCACTCTCTAGAAACTGCCCTTCAGATCTGCCGTCTCTCTTTACAAAGCAAAGTTGTTTTTTTCTACTTCACACAAGTGTTCTATTACCCAAACGAAAATGGCCAGGGCTTGGTTAGCCGGACGACTGGAGGATTATATAGATACTTACAGAATACGGGTGGTCCAATTCGCTGGTATGGCCGAAAGTGGTGTACATCGTAGAAGACAACTTAATCCTCACTCAATTCTGCTTATTTCCTTATATATGTGGTATAATGCAACCGGTCTCAGCCTCATACTATTCCTTACTTTATCCATCAACTGGGAACACTTGAGTAAATGCTTGCTAACAAAATTGCCTATACACACAATCAAATCTCCACAAAGCAAAATTTACATGTATCGCCAGATAACGCAGAAAGACAAACAGGAACCCGCTCTACCTATGATTATAAAAGGCAGCCAAGAGTATATGTATTTCTGTTTATATTTACGGTCATTTGTCTTGTGATGACGGGCTTGTCTCTATGGTTGTTTATCTTACACGTTATGGCTGGCAATATTGAGACAAATCCCGGTCCTGTAAATGTAACACCTTCACCCACAACTGATACATCATTTTCTTCTGTATCGTCCAGACCATCACATGGTATCTCATTCTACCATCTCAATATCCAAAGTCTGAAACCAAAAATGGACTTCCTAAGCTGAGAGATGCAATGCCGCGTGTATGTGATTTCACTGAAACATGGCTTGACGCTTTCGATAATAACTCGGATATAGAATTACCAAATTTTCAACTTCCACTAAGAAATGATCGTGAATCCAGGGGTGGTGGGGCATCCATTTACGTTAAAAATAATATTCCCTATAAACAGCGCAAGGACCGAAATACAAATGCCCTCGAAAGTCTGTCGGTCCAGCTTTTTACTAAGCAAGGGTGGATTTTGTTTGGAGTTTTTTATTGTCCACCCTACTCTCCCAACGTAACTTGGAACCTAATTTCAACGGCATTCGAAAGAGCGCTGGAAGCAAACATTCCGAAGGTAATAATAACTGGTGATTTTAACGACAACCAATTGAGGTTACAAGACGGAACACTGCACCAATTGCTTGCTGAGTACAACCTCACTCAAACAGTTAGGGAACCGACACACTTCACAGAAACATCCAGCTCCCTTATCGACGTTTTCATAGTGAACGAGCAAATACTTCCTTATATCGCTAAAACTGACGTTATTGACCCATTCTCCCCAGAGCATGTACGATATCACTGTCCAATACTTTTGGTTCTGAAAATCCCCAAACATAAACCTAACATCATCAAGCGCCACATCTGGTCGTATGAGAGAGGAGATTACGCTGGCCTTAACAATGGACTTGACAATATAGACTGGGAGAATGCAGTATTTGAAACCTCACTTACCATAACCGTCGACAAGCTCACAAATATATTACTCACCAATGCGGCTAAATACATTCCAAATAAGATGACCTCATGCAGACCTCAACAACATCCACGGATGCACAACAATATTACAAAACTAATACACCAACGAAAGCGCCTCTATCGCAGCGCCAAAAAACACAGCACTCCACAGTTATGGGAGAAATGCCGCCAGAAACGCAACCAGACTATCGCTGACATTCGGAAAGCAAAAACTATCTTTTACTCTAAAATGGATACTAAATTGAATTCCCCGAACACGCGCGACTCTAACTGGTGGAAAACATTTATCTCTACTAAACATACGCCCATTACATTGCTGGAGGTCGACAACAAAAGTGGAAAGCACGTGTTCTCTGATACCTTTGCATTTTTTACTAGTTTGCAAATAAAATATGTTTAATCTAACAAAATGATCGCCACCGACTTAGAAAAAGCAGAAGCTTTTAATAACTACTTCTGTAGCATATCCTTGGTCGATGATTCAAACCATACCCTTCCCGAGCTCCACTAATGTCCTGACCAATTGAAACTAAATTGCATTATACTGACCCCTGGTGACGTGCTGAAGGCCTTGAACTCAGTCAATGTATCTAAAGCCCGTGGCCCTGATAAAGTCAGTCTCCACCTACTAGAAAAATGTGCTTCCAGTTTAGCTAACCCCTTAACCAAGTTATTTAATATTATATTACAGAGCTCGACTTTTCAGAAGCAATGGAAACTAGGTAATGTAACTCCAAACCCAAAACAAGGTGACAGCTCCGTGTTACAAATCTACAGGCCAATTACCCTACGCAGCTGCTTGGGTAAAATCTTCGAAAAATGTGTTTTCGAAAAAGTACTTTCATTTCTGAAAACTAATATGCTTCTTCCCCACTTCAGTCTGGTTTTCTTCATTGTGATTCTACGCTTCTGCAATTAACTGATATCTATAATGCATTCAGTTCAGCACTCGGTGATGGCAAAGAAATAAGGGTTGTATTCTGTGATGTGAGTAAAACTTTCGACAAGGTCTGACACAAAGACCTTTTATACGAACTCGAACATATTGGAATAGCAGGCCCCCTCCTAAAATGGTTTGAATCCTACTTGAGTGATCGACAGCAATGTGTAGTACTCAACTCTGTGTCATCTTCTTGGGCACCGGTCAAGGCTGGGGTGCTACAGGGCTCGATCCGCGGTCCCCTACTTTTTCTTATCTATATTAACGACATCGCTGATAACATAGCTAGTTGTATACGCCTGTTTGTAGATGATACTTCATTATATTTAGTCGTTGAAAAAGGCAAAAAGGGCACGAGACATTTCTGAAGATAAAATCACAGCGCGCCAATACAAATGCTATCAAGCGTGTCCCGGGAAATAATATATTTGAAAGCCGTGACGATTAAAGTCAATCTATCACTGCATGTCTTTGCGAGATTAACGAGCATGGGGATATTTTATTCTGACTAGTAATATGCCAGAGAAGTATCCCACTGTGAATCGCCTGAGGTTAATTATTTAATTAAAACATGTGTGCTTACTACACAGAGAGAAGAAATATATACATATATCTGAACTTGAAAGTAGGGGGAGGGGACCTCCTCCCTTTTAGACTGGCTTTGCCATGACAATGTCTTCAACCAATCTAACCCTGCCTGTGCTGCAATGCGGAGTTACGACTTTGGGGAGCTGGCAGTTGCTCGTCGTTCCTCGGTGGTTCTCCCCGGGTATTCCAGCTTCCTCTACCCGTAAAACTGTCACGGCCATGATTAGCCATTGTGCATAAGTATATGGCCTTAAACACCAAAAAATAAATAAATGATGCATTGGGGTAAATTACCAGAAGAATTATGTGAAACAGTGGCTTCGCAAAATTGATTATTTTTTTAAATACCAGTTGTTACCAGGTACATAGTTAAAGAATGAGACCGAAACATCTAAATTTTTTCATATTTTAGAAACAGAGGGGGGGGGGGGTGCTCTAGAGGTAAGTAAGTGGGGAAAGCGAGAAAACTCTGCTTTTGAGGCTGCAGGGGGGGGGGGGGGGCAGGAAATGGCTGGTTTGGGCACTTTTCATGCCATTTTCCAAGTTAAAGTTGCGCATTTGACAGGACATTATTTCTTCCACATTCAGATTTTTTATTTATACTTTTTCAGATAGTTTTTAGTGGATTTGGAGAATGTAATACATGTCATGGGTTAGAAAACTAAGGTAAAGATATTGGTTTTTGAAGAGAGTGTATGGCAAGTCATTTTAGAAATGACTGGAAAACTGTGGAGGGAAACTTTACTAGCACAAAACATCAGATGTTATGTCTCCCTAAAAGTAAGGTGTAAAAATTACTATTTTTGCAGGTTTGGCGAGTGGTGGGTCCCCAATGTGGCGAATATAAAAAACGACATCCTTCCTGCATTATTAGAAATTAAACCTTTACCTAACACGAAAAGCAGACGACACTTGAAAATAAAATTCTTGAAGCACTAATTTTTTTTTTAAATTTTCGTCAAAAACATAGCTTATGACCCCTCACTGGGACAAGCTCGTTGAGCTTGTTCCTGTGAGGGGTCATAAGCTATGTTTTTGTGACAAAAAAAAAATGAAAAAGTAATAAAAATTGAATGTTGAATTTTGTGGATAGCGTTGGCCGTTGGGTGAAGGGTTAACATACGATACCGCTGATTATTTCCGAAGTTCAGTCTTGCCTCAGGATATTATTTTGAATGGAAACAAATTGAAGCATGTTGTTCAGATTTTTGACCAGTGTATGAGCCAGCATTTTAAGGAGCATTCAGTATAATAAAAAATACCCGACCTTTGTTTAATATGTTAAGGTAGACTACCACCGCCAGAAATAGTTCTTATAACAAGACAGCAACAAAGATAGACACGTTGTTGTAACAAGATATATAAGTTGTTACAAAAGATAGCCCAGTTATAACAAGATAGTTAAGTTGGTATCACATGAAAAATCATTTGGTATAACAAGATAGCTAACTTATTATAACAAGATAGCTAATTTGTTATAACAGGATAGAAACAAAGATACCTGACTTGTTATAACAAGATAGCTGGGTTGCTGTACAGAGATACTTGACTTATTATAACAAGGTAGCTAATTTGTTATAGCATGATAGAAACACAGATACCTAACTTGTTTTAACAAGATAGCCGGGTTGCTGTCAAAAGATACCTAACGTGTTTTAACATGATAGCTGGGTTGCTGTACAAAGATACCTAACTTGTTTTAACAAGATAGCTGGGTTGCTGTACAAAGATACCTAACTTGTTATAATAAGATGGCTAACTTGTCATAACAAGATAGTAACAAAGATACCTAACTTTTTATAACAAGATACCCAAGTTGTTATAACAAGATAGCTAACTTTTTTATAATGAGATAGCTAAGTTGTTCTGACAAGATAACTAAGTTGTTATAACAACTTAACATGTTTACTAGCAATGAATGTTTCAACCAATAACTACGGAAGTATATCATGCTGTGAGAGTTTCTTATGTGGTGGACCTCCAGCAGGATCTCCTGGGGAACCTAATGGGATACGCCGGATGCAGATTGTTGAGAAAGGTACATGATATTAGGAAATGAGTCAGTAGGCTGTATGGATAGTATAGTGTGTGTGCTGTGGTGTTCATAGTGTTTCAAATTGGGGGATGGGGGGGGGGGGGGGCTGGATCTGGCGATGGATGGTTGTCAGTATGAAAATGTTAAATTCTAGGGTCCCAAAGCACTCATTTCCATGCATCTGAATGGATATTTTGAGATTTTTCAGATTTATTTGAAAGATTTCGCACTTTGAGAGCCGTTAAAACACGTCGGTAAAGCATACAGGTGAGATCTATTCATCAGCTTTGGTCGTTAACAGCAATTATACTGTCTGTGGATTATTTTGTTTGGGGGGGGGGGGGGGGGATTTGGTACTTGTATGTCTGTAAGATTACGATCTATTTCAGTTAACCGATTTATTAACAGAGTGTATACATTTTAGCGTTTGCTGCCACTTTCTGCAAAAAATGATCCGAAATCCTTCGAAACGGAACCAGTACGAGGGAAACATAGCTGGCGAAAATATGAGGGAGGCTCTGGATCCGCCCCTTGTTTCACCAGTCATTGGTTGTGTTAAAATATATGCATACAAAAAACAAGGGCCGGCAAAAAAGTGAAAATTGATGAATTTGGTTATGTTTTTCGTGAGTATAACACGCTGAAATTATTAGTGTAATGTGAACGAGTAACATCACAAATAATGTAGAAATGTGTTGCAAGAATCCGTACACAAGGCAGTCGGAACACAGCAGTGGTTAGAAGAGACGACTTGTTCTGTGTGTATTTCAAACAATAGGCTGCTAGATTACAGCAATTGGAAACGACGTTATTATAATCCATGGGGGATCGATTAGGAAATTATCACAGGAGCTGTACTGTTAGACTCAGTGAATAGATAGTCGGGGACAAACGATGTGAATCAAGGAGTTTCGTGTGTTTAATGAGAACTGAAAAGTGAAAGCCAATGACATTTGCATCTCAAGAGGTCCAAAGTCAATATCCGCACAATGCATATACGGAATAATTGTTTGTTTCTGTCCATTTCTTGAACCCCAAAAAACAAAGTTCATTCTGTGTAAATGGGCATAGCCCATTTACACTATTTTTGGCCTTTGTTTTGTGGGGTTCGTAACTCAAGAAATAGAGAGAAACAAACGATCATTCCTTATAATTAAACTTGTGGGGGGGGGGGGGGGGGGGGCAATAAATTTCAACACTCTCTACTTTGCGGAGTTAAAATAAAAATCAGGTCGCATCATGCTTCCAAGTGATAACTGAATAATAAAGGCATAGTTTTTTTTTTAAATTCTGTTTGAAATAACGATATATTTCACTGAAACATGTTCTTTTGTCCTTAAAAACTTTATTGACCAACGAATTCCGTAAGTTAAAAGGAACTTCATGCACCACGCCCACACAAAACTTTAATCTCCTTTTCCACTTGACGCGAGAGTGCTGTCATTCAAAGCACTGAGTTAAAATTTAATTCTTATTTTGGCCATTTTCTGAGAAACTGGAAACGCAGTTTGTAAATGTAGAGTTCGACATAAACCCCAGATGACATGAAGTTGATTGAACTTTGTCTCAGAAAGAGTTAATTCAGGCTATTTGGAAAGTGGAAAGTTTTGTTGGCGTGAGTTTCGTTTGTGGATTATTATGAACGGCCATTGTTTACGTTTTATTTGGGTAAAACGATGAACGCAGACGATCACCTATTGCGTAAAACAAATTGAACATGGAATAAAAAACATGATAAGGATTTGATAATTTATTAAACTTTATTTTGAAAGTCTTTTTAATATGATGAGATAAATATTAATTACTTTTCATGTTGAAACAATATGAGCGTATAGGGGTTCTTCTCCATTCACACTGTGCAGCGTAATTTTTAAGACAGACATTGGGGGCGTGGTTTAGGACGGACCTAAATGCCTTTTTTCGGTCCATTGGGTTATGACAAGAAAAAAAGAAATACTTTAGCTAATCATTTTGCCTGAAAATTCACGAACGGAAAAAAGGTTTAATTATATAACCATGAAACCAGAAGAGGTCAGAAGCCAACAGTTCAGTATACTTGAATTTGTCGAAAGACACCAATACCATACAGAACGTTTCCACTTTCGAATTCGGTCGTTGTAGAAAAAACAGCAGACTACTTCCAGAGCATGTTTCGCTCGCTAAGCAAATATAAGTGAGAAACCCATGGCACATCTGCATGCCTTCCCTAAATATACAAAAAAGTTCAATAATGTCATTTGACTGTATCAAACAGTATGGGAGATAAGAGGTTGTCGTGTTTGCCTACATTTTGTGTTCTGACATATATGAAAATTTAAAGTTTCTGTCTCAAAAGGTGGTCTGGGAAATTGCAAGAATTATGTATGACGACACACATGCACATACAAATATTTTATCTATTTTATTACACTGAAGTCACTTAATATGACCAAATCATTTGGAATATTGTCCTTCGTTCATCAACTGTAACATGTGCCGCGGGAAAACTGCCTGACAATCAGGAGACCAGAACCTGAACACCTGACAGGTAAAATTATGATCACTATAATCAGGGCCGGGAGAGGGTGGGCCCGGGTTAGCAACCCCGAGGTCCGGAACTTTGAGGGCGGGCTTGGCCAAGGAGTTCAGGATTCTTGAGACATGCCTGGGTCCCCCATAATTCTGACTCCTGTGCCAAGCTTGGACCCCCGATTCCCGAGCGAAAACCAGCAAGATAAGTTACCCGTCGTTTTGGAATACTAGTTGCCACTTATGTAAAGAAGGAATGAGGTGTGTCGTGGAGATGCTCAATCTGTTATCCTTTACTTAATATGAAAATCGGACACTTGCGAAAAAAATTATTGAATATATATTTTTTATTTTTTTGTGTCAAAAACATAGCTTATGACCCCCCTCCACCCCCACCCCACCCCGTTAGAACGAGCTCAATTAGCTCGTTCCAATTAGGGACCAAATGCTATGTTTTAGGCGAAAAATTAATTAAAATCGCATGGCAATTTTTGTGAATAGCGCTGGCCGTTTCGTTGTGTAAAGGGTTAATAGACTGTTATCTGTATTCGGTGTTATCACTTCAAGAATTCTTCACTTCAAGAACTTCGGCATCTGCATCAGTATCCCGACACTTTTGAAAGGGAGCCCGTCACAGACTTAACCCTGGGGCCCGAATTTCCTCTCCCCGTCCCTGGCTATAATTCATCGTTCGATTAATTTGACGTTATGTGTCACAAAAAATATCTATCCTTAAATCCGACATACACCATTTCCAGGTATAGAATAGTTGACTCGAATATAGTTTTATCAAGGAGGCTACAGATCATACATCACATAGCTGTAGCTTCATCAAATACTAAGATTATTGCTACAAATTGTTCATATAAAAATTTATTCATTTCCAAAGTGTGATTTACTGGGGTTTCCGGGTTTGATTATATTATAAACGATAACTTTACAAGTGAATTATGCAATCAACAATTCTGTCACATACCCGTGCGCGCAAACGAAGACGCTTTGCCGTGGATGTAATGGGGACTTCATTGTTTTAGGTTTTTTTTAACCCTTTACCTCATATGAAAAGCAGACGACACTTGCAAAAACAAATTCCTGAATATCTATTATTTTCAATTTTTGTCTCAAAAACATAGGTTATGACCCCTCATTGGAACGAGCTCGACGAGCTCGTTCCAATGAGGGGTCATAACCTATGTTTTAGACTTAGAGACAAAAAATGAAAATTAATTGGCGATTTTTGAGAATAGCGCTGACCGTTACGTTACGTAAAGAATTAAATAATATAATTATCGTTAATAATGAAAAGTAATAAACAGAGTAATCGCTTGACTGGACTGGTTACGTGAAATAATTCATTCGAAGCGAGGGACTATATTGTAAAACAATCGTGCGCGTTCGCGCACTCGTATTTTGTACAACGTCCCTCTCCTCTCATGAATTATTTCACGTAACAAGTCCAGTCAAACGATTACTCTCTATATAACAATACGCCACAACCGGGTTTCTATCAAAAAAAGATTTAAAAAGAGATCGAAAGTTCAGTAGAGATGAGGATGAAATGCGTTACTGTGCAGCACATGATAAACACTCGATATCTGTCTCCCCAGCAGCACTCAGAAAAATTCAGGTTCTCCATTGCAGGGTTTGTATTCTAGAAATTCGACAGTGCTGGAAAAACAGCCCCGTGAAAGTCTTCATCGGGCTGTTTTTTTTTTCTACGCACAGGCTGGTTTAATAATTTCATTGCTAAATCCTTGTTTCAGGTTGACAGATCTTCCAACTGAAGTTGGAGAAATTTTGCTTATTCTTGTAAAATATCCAACAGAAACATAATAAAAATGTTAAAAAATTAGTCTGCCCACTATTTCCATACAGATATTTGTGTTCATCATAGATTGTCTGGAATAACATAAATATTTGTACGCCTCACTTGAAACTCGGCATATAATAAAGTATTATTTTGCATTCGAAATCTTCTTTTTCGATGCGTATTTATAGGCGAATGAAAATTTTGTAAAAGTTTGTAACAAATGTTTTTTATAGCTATGGAATTTGCGCAAAATCATACTTTACAATCGCATTCTTAGACCTGCAAAATTAGGGATGTGTTCAATATAAATGGAACTTGAACGGGAAGAACATCGTTTTGATACATATTCAGATTACGAAACAAACGCACTGTGCTATTTTATGAGCTTTAAATATATTGGCGCTAAACTGGTTGAGCACAGGAAGCCACTATAGTGAGCTGTGCAATCTACAGTAGTTTTACAAATGACTTATCAATGTTAAATACCCTTTGTTAATAAATATTAAATTGTACCATTTTACTAGAGAATGCCTGTAGGCATTCTCCAGTAAACTGAAACAATTCAATATTTATGAGCAACAGTACAGTAAACTGAAACACTTGAATATTTATGTGCAACAGGAGCTCCAATGTCCAGAATTCCTGCATATATAACACGCATGCAGACGTTAAAATAATTTAGCACTCTACCAGTTCAGTATTTTAGTGGAATATTCACAGGGCTGGTTCCCGGCCCTGTAAAATTGGCTACAAGGCTGTTTACGGGCCTGGGGCTGATCAGCCCCACTAAAATGCAAGCCCTGCCATTGGTATTCTAGAATACCCGGCCTTCTAGAATCCATACAACATTGTTTTAATAGCCTCCCTTCTAATTTCTAATTTTCGCACCCAGTAACAAAGTGCCAGTTTATCATCAAGTGCGAGAGTTGCAGTCCCCGATTCAAGCGGCATCCGAAAATGTCGTCTGCCACAGTGGAAGCGTGGTTAACCCTTTACCCAACGTAACGGCCAAAACCGGCCAGCGCTATTCTCAAAAATCGCCAATTAATTTTCATTATTTTTTCATTTTTTGTCTCAAAAACATAGGTTATGACCCCTCGTTGGAACGAGCTCGTTCCAACGAGGGGTCATAACCTATGTTTTTGAGACAAAAAATGAAAAAAATTAGTTATTCAAGAATTATTTTTGCAAGTATCGTCTGCTTTTCATGTTAGGTAAAGGGTTAAAACTTATATAAAGGAAATAAATTTCATTAAAGTGCTGTGTTGTTTCTCCTACGCATTCAGACTTGATTAGTACAATGACTTACCGAGTTAGATCAATGGCATTCATGTATACTCATTTTTGTATACTGGCATTCAGGTATACTCTTGAGATGAAGATCTCAGTCGCAGCATTCATTTCTGTGAGGATCACTTTGTCTTAGAAGAAGCTTCGTTTTCAGCAGACGTTTCTATTTTGTTTTTCCCAAAACACATTGGTTTGATATTCTGGAGTTCCTCCGTTTTAGCATCGGTAGTTAAGGTAACCTTTACTGTTGGTATTCTAGAGTACCCAACCCAACTAGTATATTTGGTATTCTGGCAACCAGTATTCCAGAGTACCCAACCCAACCAGTATATTTGGTATTCTGGCAACCAGTATTTTTGGTGTTCTGAAGTAATCAAAATGTTTTGGTATCTCATAGTTCCAATCTTAGTCCAGAATTCCACATGCCACTTAGCCTTCTTCAGTACCTTTATTTTAGTACTCTCATGGTGACGAGTACCAAAATTTGGTACACTTGAAAACCTGGATTTATTTAGAGTGTACAGGTTTTTCAATTCCAAATCTTTCTTCATGCTATTCATTCGAACAGTAAATTTGTTTTATTTTACCTTTATTGTTGAACATTCTGCTTAACCCTTTACCTAACATGAAAAGCAGACGACACTTGCAAAAAAATTCTTGAATAACTAATTTTTTTCATTTTTTGTCTCAAAAACATAGGTTATGACCCCTCGTTGGAACGAGCTCGACGAGCTCGTTCCAACGAGGGTTCATAACCTATGTTTTTGAGACAAAAAATGAAAATATTTTGAAAATTAATTGGCGATTTTTGAGAATAGCGCTGGCCGGTTTTGGCCGTTACGTTGGGTAAAGGGTTAACAAGTTTGAAAATTAAAGCTACAGCTCTACGACTTTGGCGTTGTGAAAGAGACACACGGGGTTTCCGGAAAAACGCAACGATCTTATCTCTTCAAAGACTTTTGAAGCAAAAGGTAATATTTGTGAAACTGCACACGCGTTAGGGAGCTTTCTATTGGTGATTTTTTTCAAGGTAGTCCCCCAAGTCGTTATATTTAACGACTAGGCACCAGAGTAGTGAAATGTAGCACTATACAATCCATTTCAAAGAACAACCGTTCCCCGAAGCGCACAGGCACGATTTGATGTATATTCCTAATCCTATATGTTATTGTCCTTCCAAAAACACTTAAGACAATGTATTATTGACCCAAATGTTACAAAATAGATAATGTTAGAATGTAGTAAATCTTCTTTTTTATAATGAAACAGTAAACAAATGACACGTGGAATTACAAAAACACGATTATTAATTGCATTCAATCCACAAAGGCGATGTTTCTCCAAATTTATGACTTCATTTCTCATTTACGCTTTTTCTACATTATTTATAGCGCCAAGGGCAAGACATTCGTGGAAAATGGAATTGAAATAAGAAAGTATTACATATATTAGTTTCGGAACAGTTGTTAATGGTGTTTTTCAATCTTTGGTAGAGAAGTAATCCTAGTTATACAGTCATTTGGATAAGACCAATCATAGGATCGTATTTTGTGAACCAATGTCGTCGATGTCTATCACCAGAGCGTGTACAGGCCATGATAAACTTTCGAATCAAAAAGACAAATTTACTATTATTATACTGCATTCACAATCTTCTGTTCGCATTTTGTTCAATTCAGTCTCATTTGTTTCAAACTTGGCATATTTCTTCATCGTCGTGTGACAGCAATCCTCTCTTATAGAAGTTGTTAACAAGTTGCCTCTATTCATTGTTTTCCTGCATTGTTTATTTAAGCTCTATTCACTAAGTTAATAAGGCATATCACTAAGACCCAGTGAAAGCTTACTTTAATCTTTATATCAAGTAAACTTGTTATGACATGACGCATTTATTATATTGTATATATAGCCTTGATCACAAGTAAGAATTCAGTTATAGTTTGGATTTCCAAACGTTACTCTGCTTCATTTTATTGGGAAATCCCATGAGCTATTGCTGTAAAATTGTTCGGATATCCAACAAGACTAGTTGTTAAATGTTGATTACTGTTAGACATTTGGATTACCAGATTCAATATTAAATTGTTATCATCTTTAATTTGTCTCCGAGTCATCAGTTGAACACCATTGTTTCAAAGCAGATATCGACGGCCGTTCCCCACGGTTATAATTGGTGGAGAATCCGGGCAGGACATCTTTTTAGCTTGTCCAAACGATCCAGGTACCACGTTCCAATTGATACTATGAATATAAAGATGTTCAACAAATTACCCGACAATATACAGACAATCCTTGATAATCTTCCTCTGGATAAAATGAAGATGCAATGGACTCTCCAGACTTGTGAGGATTCCACCACGTTGGTATTGTCATGGAAAAAACAACCACTGCAAAAATCCGCTGCAAATAAACTACGAGATGAGCGGCGCATGACGGACTACAACAAAAGGAAAAACACCGCACAGCTACAACAGACTTACCAGCATCAGAACATTAAGTTTCCACAGAGCTCCAACAAATCGCCAGAAGTTAGTATATGTGCTTCAAGTGTTTTTACAGAAACAGACCACCAACACATCCACAAAGACTCAGTGAGTACTCAAACTTATATTAACTCTCCATTAAAAGTCGACGTCAGTGTCAACGCAGTACCAACTTCCACCGACACGCCTGTTCAATGTTCCCCTCAGATGAAGAGCGTTTCAATTCAGACGCCGCGGGAGGAGTGTTCAGCTCTATCCCTCCTCAGCCGTCCGACAAACACTGTACAGCCAAAAAGAGTTACTGAGACTGTGGTCAGATATTGTAGGTCCGTGCAATTTGGCCTTCAGTATCTGATTAAATGGAGAGACCACTCAGATGCTGATAACTCATGGGTTAAAGACTGCGAGTTGGACGAAGCAGCCCGAGAGTACATCCGGGACAATCAGAGTAGAATTCCGGGCCTTCGACCAACTTTGTCAAGATCAGGAACTCCTGAACGTAAGAGACATCATCGGTACAAGCGACCATAATTGTTTGTATTTCGGAATTTTAGGACATTACAATTTTAATGGTTGCTGCGGGTCGCATCAATTGGAGCGGCAGAGATTATATCACCAGAGCGTGTACAGGCCATGATAAACTTTCGAATCAAAAAGACAAATTTACTATTATTATACTGCATTCACAATCTTCTGTTCGCATTTTGTTCAATTCAGTCTCATTTGTTTCAAACTTGGCATATTTCTTCATCGTCGTGTGACAGCAATCCTCTCTTATAGAAGTTGTTAACAAGTTGCCTCTATTCATTGTTTTCCTGCATTGTTTATTTAAGCTCTATTCACTAAGTTAATAAGGCATATCACTAAGACCCAGTGAAAGCTTACTTTAATCTTTATATCAAGTAAACTTGTTATGACATGACGCATTTATTATATTGTATATATAGCCTTGATCACAAGTAAGAATTCAGTTATAGTTTGGATTTCCAAACGTTACTCTGCTTCATTTTATTGGGAAATCCCATGAGCTATTGCTGTAAAATTGTTCGGATATCCAACAAGACTAGTTGTTAAATGTTGATTACTGTTAGACATTTGGATTACCAGATTCAATATTAAATTGTTATCATCTTTAATTTGTCTCCGAGTCATCAGTTGAACACCATTGTTTCAAAGCAGATATCGACGGCCGTTCCCCACGGTTATATGTTTTTTCATAATTACACAGACGACACACGCGTGTGAAAGGGTGTATCGATATGGCACGAGTGCCAGCGCGGAAGGATAGAACGAGAGGCCGCAGGCCTCGAGTTTTATCCTACCGCGATAGCAGAAGTGCCATATCGATTAACCCAGCCACACACGCTTGTCGTTCTGTGCTTATTACACGCCTTCGTGTCTATAAAAGCAATTATTAGAAGGACACTCAGCGATTCATTTGACAACTATCAACAAAAAGAACACATTTTATCACCAACCAAATTTGCGAGGGGAACCCGTGTTACTATTTCGTCCCCTGAGTTCCAATATGTTCTATGTGCACGATTTGTAGAATTCTGTGAAATTTCGCTTCTGTTTAAAACCATTCTGACAACGATTTCCGTTCCGCACATATGTGCGGAACAGATTTTCATTGTCTGCATGGTTTAGTGTTGCTGAAGATGAGGATCTCATAGAACATGCGTGTAATAAATAACCTTTTCGCTTCAGGGAGGTCGCGCGTTAGTTGTTGATATTTATAAAGGTGGATAAAAGCATGACTGACGGAGTGAAAAACAGAGAAGGCGGAGTGCAATCACAATAACTTTTTTCCTACGGGTTATCACAATGCTATATAGAGTAGCTGGCCAACGGCTTGCGATGTAAGACCTTTATTTCCAGGCCCTTTCCCCTGTACATAATGAATACACTCGGCAATTTGCTAATCAGTACGTGGAGAGTGGATTGTACCTAAATCACTCGCGGAGTGGAGTTATCACTCAAGCTATAACTTTCAAATTTTGTACATATCGACAAAAAACAGAAGTAATGTTTCAGCCAATGGACCTCCGGGTTCAACCCAGAGGTCCATTGGCTGAAACTGTGCTGGTGGTGGTTATGTTATGCAACAAATTTGCAATTATTGCTTGGGTGGAATCTCCACTCTGCGGGTGATTTAGTGATAATACACTCTCCACGTACTGTAGGTCGTGATGAGCAAATTAACACCAAATATAAATATAACATATTTACCTATCAGAGATTACAAATCATATTTGAAATTATTATCAATTCGTAGTACGCTACCTTCGTGTTAATACTAATTTACACAGCTTGGGGGCATAATACACTTGAAACAATGATTGTAAAACGTAGCCGGTCGCTAATGCCCACTTTTAATCAATAGCGTCCGCGGATTGGGTAGCACGAACTGACGTTCTGCGCATGACGTCATTTCATCTTCCTGGAAACTGGTGGTGTTGATTGAGATAAATATAAAGTGTTCTGTCTTAAATTGCTTAATAAATGCGGTTTCACATTAATTCGTTTCATGAAATAACATAAATCCAACAAATGGCGAAAATTTTTCTTATAATTTCTTAGTATTGATAATAATAATAATAATAATAATAATAATAACATGATTTTCACAGGTGTCGTTTGGCTTCATTATTGGACCTCCATCTGCGATTGGTTTAAACAATATTTTATTCTTTAAAAATATCATATGTAACAAAAGGTTTTCAAAATGTAAAGAAGTAGGATGAGATATCTTATATAACATTTGTTCAACAATGTAGAGTAACAGAATAATAGAGGGATTTGACAAAAAGTTGAAAGCTTATGTGCGTCATCTCCCTAAACCATGAAATATATCAATTATCTGAGGTGGTAGGAGACACTACTTAAACTTGTCCAAAGCGACCTAAGATCATGACACATATTCAAAATTATAATATAGTCTGATCAGGTGCCCAGCTAACTGGGTGGGGCATCGTATCCATGGACACAACAATGTATGGGTGCAATTCCCCGGCCAACGCAAGGCTAATAGTATGATCAAAGTTAGCTTGAAGCATAGGAAATTAAACGTGAGTAGTCAGAACATATGGCGACTATACCTGATATTGTTTAAACCATGAATGTGAGAAAAGTAAGAAAGATGGAAAAAAATTAAAGGGAAGTGAGACAAGAAAGGACAGAAAAACCAGCTTGAATACGATTGCCTATATATTCGTAACAGTTATTATTACATGCAGCCTATGCAACTTACGTGGAGATGGGGCGGGGTAGAGGTGTTTCACAGTGTGATCGATACAGAGAACGACTTTAAAGAGAGCAGAGAAATATTCATCTTTGAAGAAATGCGATTTTCACAGTTAGCGAAAACGTCCACTTGATAAAATAAAGTCATGAACCACTTCAAAAACAAGCTGGTTCCCCTGGTTATTAAAAAATTTAGATCCAAAAAGAAGCGTTGGTACGTCAATTGGGAATGGTAGTAGCTTAATGGAATTATCACGAACATTTGTGAAGACTGGGCAGTGGAGAAAATAGTGTTCCACGGTCTCACACAACTCACACTGGCATAAAGAGGTAGGCGATAGGTGATCTGAATACAGATGGGAATTGAGGCTACTGCAACCCAGACGTAACCTGGTGTGGTAAATTTGAGCTTTGTGGGACTTTGCACCACTATAAAACTTAGGAGGCCTTTGATTCCAAGCACTTAAAAATATCTTGAAGTTGGGCAATGAAGAGTTTTCACGCACAGACATGGGCAGGCTGTTCCATTGCTTCGTAACGCTGGGGATGAAGGAAGACTGATATAATTGTGTCCGGCAGAAAGGAATTCTGTGGTTGTTACATGACCGGAGATTTTGCGGTAAATTTGATGATGAGATGATTGGATGGACCTTATTGGCAATATACGGGGGCGACATTCGATGGTACATTTTGAAATATTGTAACAATTTGTGTTTGCGACGTCTTTCTTGCAAAGAGTCCCATCGTGTTTCAGTATTAAGTAGACGCTTACTGCAACTAACTGTTGCCCCGGTTATGATTCTCGTGGCTGCAGTCTGTATTTTCTCTAATTTTTCAGCTTCGGTTGCAGAACAGTTGTCCCAGGCAACATCCGCATATTCAAGTAATGGCCCGATGAAGGCAAAGTAAATTTTTTATAGGACGTCACGATCGAGGTTGAATGTCTGTTTTCTTAATAAGTCTAAACGAACCCAAGCTTTCGAGCAGATGTGGTTAATGTGATAGTCCCACGTACAAGAACTGTTCAATATGACTCCTAAGAGTTTATGATTTTTTACTTCAGACATCAGGCGTTTTACTAAAGAATAGTGGTGGGTGGGAAACAGGGATGTTTTTGTGCGATATCAACACACTCTCTGTTTTATGGGGATTAAACTCTACCAGCCATGTCTTGGCCCAAGTCTTGGCTGATTAAATGCGAGGCTTGCTCGGGATTCTCTACTATTAAATACAGGGGAGTATCGTCAGCAAATAGACGTATATTACTGAACAAGTTTTCGGTAATGTCGTTGATATAGATCAAAAACAGTATAGGGCCGAGTATCGAACCCTGCGGAACACCAGCATTAATGGGTCTCCATGTTGAGGCATCGGATCCTATTACTACCCGTTGTGATCTATCTGAAAGATATGATTTTAGGAACGACAGTAGTTCACCCGCGACACCGATTCTCTCCAGCTTGTGAATAAGACCAACGTGCCATACATTGTCGAAAGCCTTACTGACGTAGCAGAAAACTACCCTAACCTCCTTTCCGTCATCAAGAGCTCGACAGAATTCGTCATATAGGTCGGTCAACTGGAGGACAGTCGAGTCACCCGGCGTAAAACCTGATTGGAATTGACTAAGTACATTATTACTGACCAAAAACTCCCACAAACACATTTTTTAAATATTTTACCCACGCAGCTAATCAATGATATAGGACGATAATTAGTAATTGAGTTTGAGGGTTGTTTTTTTAAGATTGGGGATACATTTGCCTTTTTCCACAGTAGAGGAAGGTACGAGTTATTCAATAGCACATTGAACGAGATTGTGAGGGGCTCACATAAGGATAATTTGCACTCTTTGAGAAGACGAGGACTGACAAGATCGGGACCTGACGCCTTTGATACTCTTAATGATTTCATGGCTTCGTATATCTCACTATATTGTAAAGTGATACTATCAATAACTTGTGGGGCGTTAGATGAAGAGCTGGGTAGGGAAGCGTTCTTGTCATCAACTGTTGAGATTGAGCTGAAGTGCTCATTTAAAACCTCAGCTTTCTCAGTATTAGAGGGTTAAATTTTATTTAGGTGAACAAGAGTTGGGGCAGTTACTGCTTTATTTGTGCAAATGAGCGTTTTGAGTATCTTCCACCACAGTGAAGAAGACGTGTTGCTGCTTCTTAATGCAGCTTGGACTTTGGAAATATACGATGATTTCGCCTTCCTGGCAGCTAATACGACTTCATTTCGTTTACGTTTATATTTGTCCCATGCAGTCGGAAGGCTGCGATTAGCAACCCCACAAGCGTGGAATCCAACCTACGTGTAAGATCGTGATGTAAGAACGCTTTTGAATGTTCGATGTTCGTTATGCATCCGGTTGACGTTGAGTGAAAAGCGTCCAGTAAAGTGACAATAAGCTAGTGGCAGTGCGACAGCAGTGTGAGAGTGACATTCCTTCACTCGTTAGACGCAAGTCGATATAGCAAAGTGACAATACGTTAGTGGCCGTGCGACGGCAATGGTATAGTGACATTCCGTCACATGTTAGAGCAAAGGCGTCCGATGAAGTGACAATACGTCAGTGGCTGTGCGACGGCCGTGAAATAGTGAAGTGAAAAGGCGACCAAGGATCAAACACCAGCAACCAGGAAAGGAAACCAGCGACAACAGAGAATGAGAGCCCTCGAGTGACTCAAAAACTGTGTGGGTAGGGGGTGATTGACGTTCTGTTTTTTTATTGGATTTAATGTAAGTCACAAATTACCATATTCTTATATATATATGTATGTATTAAAATTGTTGTTTTTGGTGAACCCCTGTTGATTTATGCTTTTTGACGAAAAGTCACTGACCCCTTCAGGATCAGAACCACCCCAATGAAAACGAAGGTGGGCGGGTTCGTTAAAGAGACATACGTTCACACACTGGTTCAGGCAACACTCCTTGAGTTTTGGCTGAATACGCGACGTGAATTTATTTCCCCCAGCAGCGTCAAAGCCCAGTTTCCAACACAAAATTATTGAATATATATTTTTTTTATTTTTTTGTGTCAAAAACATAGTTATACCCCCTCATTGGAACGAGCTCAAGTAGCTCGTTCGAATGAGGTGTCATATGATAAGTTTTTAGACGAAAAAATAATGAAAATCGAATGGCAATTTTTGTGAATAGCGCTGGCCAGTTTTGGCCCTTATGTTGGGTAAAGGGTTAATAGACTTCATCTGTATACATGTACACTAGATCCGGTGTTATCACTTCAAGAATTCTTCACTTCAAGAACTTTGGCATCTGCATCAGTATCCCGACACTTTTGAAAGGGGGGGCCGGTCACAAATTTTACCCTGGGGCCCGAATTCCCTCTCCCCGTCCCTGGCTATAATTCATCATTCGATTGATTTGACATTGTGTATCACAAACACAATATCTATCCTAAAATGCAGCATACTCCATTGCCAGGTATAGAATAGTTGACTCGAGTCTAGTTTTATCAAATAGGCTACAAATCACACAACACATAGCTGTACATGTAGCTTCATCAACGAAGGGCAAATACTAAGCTTATTGTTATAAATTGTTCATATATAGAGATTATTACCATTATGTGGATGTAAAAAATATGTATCCGAGTCGAGCTCCGGGTTCTAAGGGCAGATCACGACGAGTCGAAGACGAGTCGTGATCTACCTTAGAACCCGGAGCGAGACTCAGATACATATTTTGTACATTCACGTAATGGTAATAATCATTTTAACTTACAATATATTGGGGATATGTCAAGAATGTAGACGAATATATAACGAACTACTTATTCGTGCGGATGAACAAAAAGAAAACAAATGGAACTCACGCGAAAGGAACGTGCTTGTATCCGACCCCCTGCTACAAACATCTGTATCAGGGGGTCGGATACACGACGGTTGCGGAGTTAATACAGATAAAATACATGTTGATTGTAAGATAAAAAAAAATATAACAATACACCGCAACCGGGTTTCTGTCAAATAAGGTTTAAAAGAGATCGAAAGTCCAGTGGAGATAAGAATGACATGCATTACTGTGCAGTACATGATAAGCACTCAATATCTGTCTCTCAAGCTACACTCAGAAAAATCCAGGTTCACCATTGCAGGGTTTATAAAATAATAATTCTATAAATTCGACAAGCCTGGAAAAACAGCCCTGGGAACGTCTTCACGGGGTTGTTTTTTTACGCACAGACTGGTTTAATAATTGTATTGCTAAATCCTTGTTTCAGGTTGACAGATCTTCTTAATAAATATTAAATTGTATCATTTTACTGGTGAATGCCTGTAGGCATTCTCCAGTAAACTGAAACAATTTAATATTTATGAGTAACTGTTCAAAGTTTACAGAGAAATTTTACATATTCTTGTAGAATATCCAACAGAAACATAATAAAAATGTTAAAAAATTAGTCTGCCCACTATTTCCATACAGATATTTGTGTTCATCACAGAGTCGTCTGAAATAACATAAATATTTGTACGCCTCACATGGAACTCGGCATATAATAAAGTCATATTTTGCATTCGAAATCTTCTGTTTCGATGCGAATTTATAGGCGAATGGACATTTTTTAAAAGTTTGTAACAAATGTTTTTTATGGCTATGGAATTTGCGCAAAGTCATACTTTTCAATCACATTCTTAGACCTGCCAAATTAGAGATGTGTTCTATATAAATGGAGCTTGAGCTGGAAGAACATCGTTCTGATACATATTCAGATTAAGTAACAAAACGCACTCTGCTATTTTGAGAGCTTTAAAAATATTGGCGCTAAACTGGTTGAATGCTGGAAGCCATTATAGTGGCTTTTGCCATCTGCAGTAGTTTTACAAATGACTTATCAATGTTAAATACCCCTTGTTAATAAATATTAACTTGTATCAGTTTACTAGAGAATGCCTGTAGGCATTCTCTAGTAAACTGAAACAATTGAATATTTATGAGCAACAGGACAGTAAACTGAAACACTTGAATATTTATGTGCGACAGGAGCTCCAACGTCCAGAATTCCTGCATATATAACATTCATGCAGACGGAAAAAATAATTGTCCACTCTACCAGTTAAGTATTTTAGTGGAATATTCACAGTGCTGGTTTTCGGCCCTGTAAAATTGGTTACATTACTGTTTACGGGGCTGGGGCTGATCAGCCCCGCTAAAATACAAGCCCTGCCATTGGTGTTCTAGAATACCCGGCCTCCTAGAATACCTATGACATTGATTTTTAATAGCCTCCCTTCTAATTTTCGCACCGGGTAACAAAGTGCCAGTTTATCATCAAGTGCGAGAGTTCCAGTCCCCGATTCAAGCGCCATCTGAAAATGTCGTCTGCTACAGTGGAAGCGTGGTTAAAACTTATATAAAGGAAAAATTTTAAATTTTCATTAAGGTGTTGTGTTGTTTCTCCTACATATTCAAACCTGATCAGTACAATGACATACCGAGTTAGGTCAATGGCATTCATGTATACTCATTATTGTATACTGGCATTCATGTATACTCATCAGATGAAGAGCTCAGTTGCACAGCATTCAATTCTGTGAGGATCACTTTGTCTTAGAAGAAGCTTCGTTTCCAGTAGAAATTTTTATTCTGTTTTTCCCAAAACACACTGGTTTGATAGTCTGGAGTTCCTCGGTTTTATCATTGGGAATTAAGGAAACCTTTATATTCCAGAGTACCCAACCCAACCAGTATATTTGGTATTCTGGCAACCAGTATTCCCGAGTACCCAACCCAGCCAGTGTATTTGATATTCTGGCAACCAGTATTTTTGATGTTCTGAAGTAACCAAAATGTTTTGGTATCTCATAGTTCCAATCTTAGTCCAGAATACCACATGCCACTTAGCCTTCTGCAGTACCTTTATTTTGGTATTCCTATGGTGACGAGTACCAAAATTTGGTACACTTGAAAACCTGGATTTTTTTATAGTGTACAGGTTTTTCAATTCCAAATCTGTCTTCATTCTATTCATGGGAACAGAAAATGTGATTTATTTTACCTTTATTGTTGCACATTCTGCTTCACAAGAGTGAAAATTAAAGCTACAGCTCTACGACTTTGGTATTGTGAAAGAGAAATTCCCAAGTACACTCCAAGCAGGGTTTCCCGAAAAACGCGACGATCTTGTCTCTTCAATGCTGTCTCGAAGATTGAAAGCTGAAAACCGGTACATGATTATTGACATTAACGGCAGTGTTCATGAAGGAAGATGTGATACTTGGATGACTATGTGGAAGGCAACCAGCGGCAGTTGACAATGGTGGGTTGAAGGATGAAGAAAAGTTTGACTGACCCACTGAAACTGACATCACAGGGAACTGGCTGGGTTGAGATCCACTGAGAGGTGGCACATATGTAATTGGCACAGACGTAGAGTTTGTGGTTAACGTGGTACTAGCCGAAATGACTGTAGAAGGCATCGATGATGTAGTGGTGAAAAGTTGAGACTGAATGTCTGTCACATGTGTTGTAGCCGGAGCTGAAATTGCAGAGGTAGATGCAGCTCGCCTTCTGCCCCTCCTGGGCTTGTAGATCTCCGATAGACCATCTGTCAAAGATGCTTTGCGTTTCCGTTTTGGAGGCATATCTGCAAGAAAAAGTAGAAAACAGCAGCAACTGCCAAAAATAAGTACAAACACCCAGATCTCGCCCCCCCCCCCCCCCTCGTATGTCGGTTCGGGGCCGCTGCTACCACAAGATATACAGAAGTCCGACAAGAAAACACTCGCACCGGTCCATATACCCTCAAAAGTAGTACGAAGTGGACCGCGAGTACCGGACAATAGTACAACACAAGCACCGGCAAAATACACAGCATAGGCTGAGTCAACAGGCACAATTGAAAAAAAAAATAGAAAAGTAGCGGGATATGTGCCACAGCCACCAAGCCAGCAGAACTGGCGAAGTAGGTGACGAAAACCACATTCTGATACGCCTGCTCAAAAACGGTGCAACATAAAAAGAAAAATAACATGTGGGAAAACAAACGACCAGAACCTAAGAACACAGACTCGCTGCCATCCCAATGGGATTGTTACGACAACACAAAACACACAATGAAGCATGTAATAAGTCTTAGTGCCCAACGTGCCGGCCCAACTCACAGAAACATCACATGTCAACAGTAAAAGCAGCAGCGGACCCGAACCCACGCCATGAAGCCGCGCACGCGGAGCGAGATTGAGTACAAAATTAGAATACAAAATGTTTTTTTTTTTTGTTTTTTTTTTGTTTTTTTTGTTTTTGTTTTTTTTTTATGTTTCGTTCATGGTTGTGTAAACCCCCATACATACATCCCAATCTAGCCGCAGGGAGTTGGCAAAACGATGAAATTAACCGATGGCAAGACCGAGCGCCCCCAAAAAATTTTACGTTCAAGTGCCGGAATGATTTAAATGATGCAAAATGGCCCTCCGAATACTGCGTAAATACCGATGCAGCCCGCGCTGATTGAAGTGTACACCATCATATAGATACTGAAGAGCCACCCCATGAAGGCGGTGGTGCGTCCAAAACCGAAGTTTGGACGAAATGGAAGGCAACACAGTTTGCAAATAATGAGTGAGCATATCCACCCGGGCATTATAGGCACTGAGGGTCAAAGGACCACAATGATAAGAGGACACTCTGGCCCGGTGGAAAACCTGACACACACAAACCGACTGCACGTTGAAGTCGTCAATCAAAAGGGATGCGAATTGATCAATGGAGCTGCCAACTGAGAGCGGTTGCATGGAACAAAGATCATTGGACCCAATTTGCAAAATAACCAAGTGCGGACGAAATGTACGAACCGCACTCAGGCCATTTTGGCTCAGATCATTCAGAGTAGCACCGCCGCGTCCATGAATGCGACAAACAATTTTTCGTCCACCGTGGGAGGCCATGTTCAAAAAGGGTGCGAAGTCAAAATCAGGCTGAACGGGTACATTCCTGTGAACAGAATCGGCTAACCGGGCGATAAAAGAATGACCCAAGATTAAAATTGTGAAACATTCAGGGTCCATGTCAAGAATACAAGAGAACAAACTCACCTGGAGAATGATGAAGAACTCAGTTTTCTTGGAGTGTTCTTTTTCCAAATAAAATGGCGACTAGATGGAACGGAGCAGCGTCCTGCGATTTTGACCTCGTGAGTGATGAGGATTAGCCATCCGCAAGGAAACGACGACTAAAACAATGAACTGATTGGTTAATCTTAAGTAGTTCGTGTCCGAATTCGGACTCTGTGTTGACCACTTGATATCGTTGCGCGAGCATTCAATCATGTGACCGACCAGAGTGCATTCGTTTATTTGACCGTTCACGTGCGCAACATGGGAAGTTTAACCCTGTTCCGAGTGGATCGCAGCTGAAGGTATTTATAATTAATTTTGCTTCTATAAAGGTGGCTAAACCTAAGGTGTAGCCACTTATTTAACGACCAGGCACCAGAGTAGTAAAATGTAGCATTATACAATCCATTTAAAAGACCAACCGTTCCCCGAAGCGTATAGGCACGATTTGATATATATATATACATCATCAAGACCATATGCATGTCTTGTAATTTGTATCAGATTCGAGGTCGAGTTTACAATCAGATCGCAACGAGCCCGTCAGGGTGAGTTGTGATCCGATTGTAAACACGACCGAGAATCTGATACAAATTACAGGACATGCATTTGGTCGCGATAATACATTTATCTAACAATCCCGTAACATAAAGCCTGTTTTTACGTTTTTCAGATAAATTGGGTTGGAATTGATCAGAATTTTGAATTTCATATTTTAATGCGTTTTAGCAATTCAAATAATGTTATTATTTGTCATAAGGCGGTGTTTACCGGAAGTTGAATCTATGTGATAGGGAATCAGAAAGAGTCGTCTATATGATACGGAATCGGAACACATTATGTGATATGTACCGTTTCACGTGGTTTTCAGGCCAAAATCTATATGATTGTTAGATAAAATATATTCCTAATCTTCCATGTTATTGTCTTTCCAAAACACTTGAGACAAAGTATCATCGATCCTAATGTTGTAAAATAGATAATGTGAGAATGTAGTGAATCTTCTTTTTTTATAACCAAACACTAAACAAATGACACGTGTAATTACAAAAACACGATTATTAATTGCATTGAATCCACAAAAGTGATGTTTCTCCAAATTTATGACTTCATTTCGCACTTACGTTTTTTCTACATTATTTATAGCGCCAAGGGCAAGACATTCGTAGAAAATGGAATTGAAATAAGAAAATATGATATAAATTAGTCTCGGAACAGTTGTTAATGGTGTTTTTGAATCTTTGGTAGAGAAGTGACCCGGGTTTATACAGTCATTTGGATAAGACCAATCATAGGATCGTCCTTTGTGAGCCAATGTCGTCGGTGTTTTTTCATGCACACACGGAACGAAACACGCGCGTGAAAGTGTAAATCGATATAGCACGGGTGCCAGAGCGGAATGATAGAACGAGAGGCCGCAGGCCTCGAGTTTTATCGTTCCGTGATGGAAGAAGTGCCATATCGATTAGCCCATTCACACACGCGTGTAGATCTGTGTTTATTACACGCCTTCACGCCTATAAAAGCAATAATAAGAGGGATACTCAGCAATTCATCTGATAACTACCAAAAACAAGAACACATTTTATCACCAACCAAATTTGCGAGGGGAACCCGTGTTACTATTTCGTCCCTTGAGTTCCAATGTGTTCTATGTGCCTAATGGCACATAGAACACATTGAAACCAGGGAACGATTTTCAGCTATTGCTAGCGATTGAAAATGTAATTGCGTTGCACTATTTGTAAGAAATTCCTGTGAAATTTCGCTTCTATTTAAAAATAGTTTGTCAACGACTTCTGTTCCGCACATATGTGCGGAACAGATTTTTATTTTCGCATGGTTTAGTGTTGCTGTAGATGATGATATCATAGAACAGGCGTGTAATAAATAACCTTTTCGCCTCGGGGAGGTCGTGCGTTAGTTGTTGATATTTATAAAGATGGAAAACAAGAGCAAGACTGGCATAGTAAAAAACAGGGAAGGCGGAGAAGCATCGCAATACCCTTTTTCCTACGGGTTACCACAACGCTATATAGTGTAGCTGGCCACACTACGATGTAAGCCCTTTATTTCCAGGCCCATTTCCCTTGTAAATAACGAATACACTCGGAAGTTTGCTATAGGTGAGCAAATTAACGCCAAATATAAATATAACACATTTACCAATCAAATTTTGAATTATTATCAATTAATTGTGCGCTACCTTCGTGTTAATACTAATAAATTTACATAGTCTGTAAGGAGGCAGAAAAAACTTGAAACACTGATTGTAAAACGTAGTCGGTCGCTAATGGCTACTATTAGTCATCAGACCCAAGGACGGCTAGCACGCGCTGACGTTCTGTGCATGACGTCATTTCATCTTCCTGGAAACTGGTGGTGTTGATTGAGATAAATATAAAGTGTTCTGCCTCAACTTGCTTAATAAATGGTGTTTCACACTGATTCTTTTCACGAAATAATATAAATCCAAAAGGGTCGAAAATCTTTCTTATAATTTCTAAGTATTGATAATAATAATAATAACATAATTTTCTCAGGTGTCCTTTGGCTCCATCACTGGACCTCCATCTGCGATTAGCAACCCCACACGCGGGGATTCCGTAAGATTCTGTAAGACTCTGATTCTGTGAGATCGTGATATAAGAACGCGTCTGAACGTTCGTTGTTCGTTATGCACTTGGTTGACGTTATAACGTGAATGAATGCTTTGACGCAAAACAGCGTTAAGCAAGAAAGTAAACAAACCCCCGAAGGTCGATAGGGGCAATGTAGAATTCTGCAGATTAAACTTTCTTTCATTTAGTCAATAAGATATACTGCAATACGTTGTTAGATAAGGGTCACGGGATGAATTACACCAAAGTCCTTCATTGACAAAAACAAAAACACTCTACTTTATCATATCAGTACCATAAATAGATCCGAAATACGGCGGTAATTTGTCTATTTTTGACTCATCGGAAAAAACGAGAGTCACGACATTCCAAATCCGTATCACGCCTGTCTCAAATCAGGCTCAGGTGGCGTCAATAACATGCACAGATTTTCAATGCGATAATTTTACAAACGCGAAGTAAAACCGCAAGTACAATGAAACCCTGATAATTGAATAACCACTTTGCTGGTAAAGATTATTCGATTAACAAGAATATTCAATTAACAGGGATTTAGTATCTGTTCTGTATTTTAGAGATAAACTGATAATTAATTTTGTATAACTTGTTTGACAGAGCTCAAAGTATTTCCATTTTTATGCCCCCGAGAACCTTTCGGGGGGGCATTATGTTTTCACCATGTCCGTCCGTCCGTTAACTTTTAAATAACTAAAAACCGCTTAATTGATCAAATGATAATTTCAGAGGTCACTTGTGGGTGACCAGAAAATGCTTCCTTTCGATTCTGGTCCAGTCTGACAATTCAATATGGCCACCATGACAGCCATATTGAATTTGGTTTCCGGCCAATAACTAATGAATGCTGACTCGAATCATATTTATTTTTTTTTATTATGCATTGTTTGTGTCTAGAGGAAGCGTCTTTTCGACTTTGGACCAGTCAGCTGAACTAAGATGGCCGCCAGTAGCCAATTCATTATGGCGGCCATCTTGAATTTGGTTTCCGTCCAATAATTAATGAATGCTGATTGGAACCAATTTCATTTTTGGTTATGCTTTATTGGTGTCTAGAGGAAGCTTCGTTTTGATTTTGGATCAGCTAGCCAATTCAAATGTTGGACCAGCTTTTCGATAAGCTAGCCAATCAAAATGGGCGCCATTTGATTTTGGTTATGCTCCCGAAAAACATACCTACCCTTTTATGACATCGCCGGGGGCATATACCACACTTCGCGTTGCTCTTCTTTAGTTATAATATATTGTCTGGTTTATATAATTTCTGTTTTCATTTCACGAGTCGTGTTTAATTACTAAATATCCACCGCCTTGTTTGTTCTGGTCTCGTCGACTAGACGCAGTACGACGACCCGTTCCAGATCTGGCATTCTTAAAAATGCAGGTGGGATAACAATCGCTCCCCTCGCATGGTCTAGGGGTGCGCTTAGCCTTCCCCCTCAAGCTTACAAAAGCTACGAGTGGAAAAAATAAAGTTTTAGTATTAATAAATTCTGCCTAGTTTGCTTTCTACATCTTATTTGGTGACAAGGTAATCTCTGTGAGGTGGCTACACTGCCCCTCCCACACCTCCGGACCTCGACAAGGCTTGGAGGGGTGCGAGGGGCAGTGTTGCCGTCCAACAGAGACCACTAACATAGCAGTGATCTGAAAAGAAGTGGGTTTTAGGAATAGGCTGTCCTGGTAATCATTATTTTCTGAAGCCCTGAGGGCTCATTTTCGTCCTCCTTAATATTTTTAAGGCGGGCAGTAGGCGAGCGAATAAATCTCTCTCCTGAAAACTCTAGGCCTGCCGATCAAATGACCGTTGTAATAATCTGTAATAATAATTCTATAGCCTTCCGCTGATTTGTCGCGGTTCTGTAATCTCTATCACTATATACAAGACCATTTTCCAAAAAACAATTGAAACCAGAAGTCCTGTCATGAAATGCGCACAAATAGCACGTCGATCTGCGCGTTAATCTACGCGTTATGACCATAGTAGGGCTATCAAATTTTGTACACTTGGCCTGTGCACAAGCAATGTTTCAGCCAATGGACCTCCGGGTAACCCGGAGGTCCATTGACAGAAACATTGTCTGTGTTTGCTATGAGCAACCAGGAGAACCTGCCGTGCACTGGATGCCATTCGATATGGCAATTGCGCGCAACTCCTACGCGCTTTTAAGCTTAGATAAGCCCACAGTTCGTGACAGGACTTCTAGTTTTAACTGTAGTTAGCAATTTAATACTGAGACACTTCGAATAAACGTTCTGTTATTTGTTTAAATGGTCGAATAAAATAAAATCGGTCGCGCTGTGTCTTTTGAGGCGAATGATAGGCCAACAATACGACAATTTGACTAATTTGTACAGCCCCGGTTTTGATATTATTCCGCATATACGGCTCATAGAGAGGACGCGTCGGGTACACAAACATTTTTCGAACAAGAAAATAACATCAAATGTTATCAGTTACACCGCAGCAAAGAGCAACGTTGCAATACTAAACATTATTTATTTATTTATTTATTTATTTATTTATTTATTTATTTATTTATTTATTTATTTATTTATGATTAAGATCACACAGTTTTGCACAATGGATAATCGTGACAGCATTTTATCACATATCGCACACGATTTAATTTCGCAAGTTTTCAAGAGGACCATATTGTTTCTTTATTTTTAACGCCTGACGTGCATGTGGCGCGTCTGAGATTTTACAAATCTCTCTGAGTGTCCGGAATAGAATCTTAATTTTTGAATCTAACAGGGGGGTGGGTGGAACATTTGCAAGACATTGGGTATGATGAGTAGGTAAGTACCGAGGACCAGACTACACAAACCACTAGCAACTTCCTGTCCAAGCTGTCTAATGGCAGGAGGACACAATTATACACGCGGGAACCACATATTGGCAGTAGGTAAAACAGAGAGGTCATCAGGTTCACCGGAGGAGGACCTCAAGCTATTGGAAACCCTAAGACTTTTACTCAGGGGTGATATGTGAGAACTAACGTTACTACACCTTTATGCAGATATATTTATCATTTTGGATTAAGATTCATATTTCTATTCACCATAAGCCTGTGAATTCAATGTCCACACAAAATATTCTAGTCTTCATTTAATGGTCATGTTCAATGTACACGAACTTATTATTTCATACTACAACATCAATGGTTTGTTTGGTCGACTTGGCAGAGAGCGGATTAATAAATTAGATAACCCAGCATTTCTTCAACGCTTGAACAGTGACTTAATCTGTCTTGCAGAAACACACGCTAACGAATCGGAAGCATCAAAGATCTGCGTTGAAGGCTACAAGATTACGTGTTCGTGCAGAAAGCAATGCGGTAAAAAGCCCTACGGCGGTCTTGCCATACTCATCAAAAATGAGATAAGGAAGGGCATAAAATATAATCCGATCGTTAATTCAGATATTGTTTCCTTTAAGTTTGTCGGAAACTGGGCTTTGTCACTGCTGGGGGAAATGGATTCACGCCGCGTATTCAGCCCAAACTCAAGGAGTGTCGCCTGAATCCGTGCGTGGACGTATGTCTCACCGTGACGAACCCGCCCGTTTCACTTTTGATGGGGTGGTTCTTATCCTGAAGGGGTTAATAACTTTTCCTCGAAAAGCATAAATCAACAGGGGTTCACTGAAAACAACAATTTTAATACATAAACATATAAATAACTAGAGAAACAGAATTTACTGCATCCAGTAAATTCAAGTCTGTGTGAAAAGGGTTAAAGTATCAGGAATAAACTCTACAGAAAGAGAATTTGTGGAGGCTTATCTTCTGGTGTAAAATATTTCTTAACAAATCAGAAATGGGTTTTCGTTAACAGTATTTACAGATATTCATACAGGAATCAGAACAATTTTTATAAGAAACCAGAAAAGGCATATATGTGACCAGCATTCAAAGGGTTCGATACACGAATCAGAAATGGACAATTTTGGCTTTGCCCACTAATTTGAGTGATGAAATACATTCATAAATTTTAGAAATACATTAAGGTGTAAATGCATTTCCCAGTCTTTCTGAATAATATGCACTTGATGACCTCATTCAGGTGGACCGTATATTGAATCTCCAGCACTTTTTAACTCAGTCGGTGTAGTCCCATGTCTACATCTACACTGAAGAATGAGCGCAACCCACTTTGAAATAATGGCTCCACCAACTTCAGATCTGTCATCTGTCATTCAGATGGAAAGGGTGAAAAAAACATAGATGGGTGCAAACTGGTATTTGTTAACCTGCATGCCAAAATGCATTGAGATAGGACGATCCGTATTTGAGTTGTCGCGCTGACAAAGGGTGCACAGACTCTATGTCGGAGATATTGTCATAAAAACCTTAAAAACCCCAAGAGCTCATTTGAAGGCCTGCTCATAAAAGAGCATCTAGTGACATAAACAAGGCATACATAAAACTAGAACTTCTCTAATAAATTAATTTTAAACAGTCATAGCACTAACACAGTTAACAGTACAGTCAACTATGTCAGTATTGCATATTTTACCAGCATCCTGACAATTACATGTACACCAGAATTCTTCATGATCAAGTTGTTTGTTTTTATATTAACTTGGTTTGGGAATTAATTCTGCACAATGAGATTAAATAAATAGATCATGTTATTGTATGTGACAGTCACAGCTTTCTCCCTACTGCTTTCTGTGAAATTCTTTCATAGAGAAAATATTCATACAGGAATCAGAACAATTTTTCTAAGAAATCCGAAAAGGCATATATGTACACACCATTTATAGGGTTCGATCAAGGAATAAGAAATGGACATTACTGCCGCTGCCATTTGTTTGAATGATGAGATACATGCATAATCTTCAGAACTGCATTAACTGGTATAAAATGAAATTCCTAATAGGTCGAAAACGTATGCATTTAATGACCTCTCTTGATCGCATAGAGGTGGACCACAGTTTGAACCTCCAGCAAGTTTCAACTCATTTGGTGTAGGTACCATTACTATAGGTCATACCAAACCTGATGTATGAGTATAAACTACTTTATAAATATTGGCTCCACCAACTCCGGATCTGCCATATTTGTAGATGATGGCAAATGTTCATATTAGCAAGGCAATGATGAAGTGCATGCATGGGACCTCTGGAAAATATATTGCAAGTAAAAAGGTTCAGTAATGTTGGAATGCAGACGTTGAAAGGCCCTAAAGACCCCTCGAGAGCCTGTCTGAAGACTTATTGGCATTGTCACACACTATATCCATGTGTGTTTAGAACAACACTGTGAGAATGGAAATGGTTTTCATTATTCTCAATGATTTTTTCGAAGAGAGGTGCACCATCGAAGTGCAGTACGCTTTAGTACACAGCGCCACCGTGCCCCCATATTAATATCTTCAGAGGGTTAAAATATTCGCTTTAAATATTCCATTTTAATCCTTTAACCCTTTACCCAACGAATCGGCCGCATCCGCCCGCGTAATATGCAAATTGAGAAGTCGAAAAAATATTAGTTCCAACGAGGGGTCCCATGAAATGGTTTTGTTGAAATTGTTTGGAAAATTTGAAAAAAATGATATTTGAAATAATAAATTTTTCTATCGTCTGCGTTGGGTAAAGGGTTAAATGGGGGCGCAGTGGCTGAGTTGGCAGAGGTGCAGGCTGCAAGTCGAGCGGTCCTCACTCTGTCCTTGGGCAAGACACTTCACCCCATTGTCCACGTGTGTGCATGGTGGCGATGTGTACTAAAGCGTACTGCACATCGATGGTGCACCTGTCTTCAACCAATGCTAACCCTGCTTGTGTGGAGTTAGTATGTGGGGAATCTGATAGTTGCTCGCTGTTGCCCGGAGGTTCTCCCCAGGTACTCTGGCTTCCTCCACCCGTAAAACTGTCCTGGTCATGGTAAACCACAATTGCAGAAATATGTGACATTAAACACCAATAAATAAATAATCCTTTAAAAAACGAGCTCATTCCAATGAAGGGTCATAAGCTATGTTTTTCAAGCAAAAATGAAAAAGTAATTAAAACTGAATAGACATTTCTGTGTATAAAGCTGACCGGTTTTTGCCTTTATGTTGGCTAAAGGGTTAAGAATCCCTTAGTTTGGAAAGCACACTGAAAAGGTGTCCCATTCCACATAGAATTAAATGTTTCAGAAAAGAAAGCGAAAAACATTCTGTAGCCATGAGTTATATCAAAGATATTTTTTTATTCACATCGAAGTATTAAGAGGGTTAAAATCTGACCATTCAAATATTCCATTTTATTACTTTGTAACTGTGATAGGTGTTTCGAGAAAGCCACACACCACTCCATCCCAAAACCTCTCAATCCTGAGTTATGATTGAGAATAAATAGATTTTAAAAAAAATGCTTTGAAAAGTGAAGGTTCTCTCTCTCTTCAATGATTGAGACTGAAGTTTTGTAACATGATACAACATAAATATACAGTGCTGTTCAATGTAACAAAGAATTCTATCTCAGCTTTCTCTCTGGAGATTTCTGTTTTAGATAATGGTTACTGCTTCAGCTAACTCATTTCCCAGTAAATGTTGTAAACATATTTTTAACATCTAGAGTCCGAAGGCCCCACATGCCTCCAAATCATAGATGACCAAGTACCAATGGCAGGCAGTCTATCAGTATACCAAAAACATTGAGATAGGATTGATTGTATTTGGGTTATCATGTTGACAAACAGTGCATAGAAGACATTCTATGAATGTTATTAATTTATTGGGGTTTAATGACATTTCAACAGCTAGGCCGCCTCGTGTCGTACAGTTTTTACGGATGGAGGAAACCAGAGAACACAGAGAACAACCAAACAACAACAACAAGCAACTGTCTGGCTCCCCAACATGCTAACTACACACAAGCAGGGTTAGTGCAAGTGTATCATCGACATGCAGTATGTCTTAGTACACATCATCACTATGCCATTATGTGGGCAATGGGGGTGAAGTGTTTTTGCCTAAAGACACAAGGCACTTGCCGCAGATATGATTCAAACTGAGAACCTCTCGGCTTGCAGCCTGCACCTCTAACTGCTTAGCCACAGTGCCCCTCTATGAATGTAATGGGAATACTTTAGAGGCTTATTTTGGGGATAAAATAGTTTTAAAGAAATAAGAAATAGGTTTTCAATGACAGTATTTATAGATATTCATTCAAAAATCATATAATTTTTTCCAAGAAACCAGAAAAGGTATATATCTTCACAGCATTCAAAGAGACCAATCAAGGGAATGCACAAGGAGGTTCAAAAATATGATTTCCAGCAATTCTGGTAATAGCCCTCATGACTCCTGTTCGACCTTGGCCCAAATTTTGAATCTCCATCGAGTGTCAACTCGTTTGGTATTAGTCCCAGGTCCATACATCATACCATGCTTGAAATATGAGCATGACCCACTTTCACAAATTTTGGCCACACCAACTTTTTACGTAAAAATGGATGTATGGACTTCAGGAATGCTTTAGAGAGTCAAAACATGTGATTTCCATCAATTCTGAAAAAATTCATTCAATGACCCCAGGTGACCTCCGTGACCTTGACCCACATTTTTGAACCTCCATCAAGTGTCAACTTATTTAGTGTTGGCTCCAAGTCCATGCATCACACCATGCTTGAGATATGAGCTTGACCCACTTTCAAAAATTTTGGCCACTCCCACTTTTTTCATGAAAAAATGCACATCTGAATTTTGGGGAAGCATTTGGAGGTCAAAAAATGTGATTTCCAGCAATTATGAAAAATGCACTCATTGACCCCTGAGTGACCTCGGTGACCTTGACCCATATTTTGAATCTCCATCGAGTGTCGACTCATTTGCTGTTGGTCCCAGGTCCATATGTCATACCATGCTTGAGATATGAGCGTGACCCACTTTCAAAAATTTTGGCCACGCCCACTTTTTTACGTCAAAATGCATGTGTGTATGTCAGGAATGCTTTTGGGGGTCAAAAAGTGTGATTTCTAGCAATTATGAAAAATGCACTTAATGACCCCTAGGTGACCTCCATGACCTTGACCCATATTTTGAATCTCCATCGAGTGTCGGCTCATTTGGTGTTGGTCCCAGGTCCATACGTCATACCATGCTTGAGATATGAGCGTGACCCACTTTCAAAAATTTTGGCCTCGCCCACTTTTTTACGTCAAAATGCATGTGTGTATGTCAGGAATGCTTTAGGGGGGTCAAAAAATGTGATTTCTAGCAATTATGAAAAATGCACTTAATGACCCCTAGGTGACCTCCATGACCTTGACCCATATTTTGAATCTCCATCGAGTGTCGACTCATTTGGTGTTGGTCCCAGGTCCATACGTCATACCATGCTTGAGATATGAGCGTGACCCACTTTCAAAAATTTTGGCCACGCCCACTTTTTTTACGTCAAAATGCATGTGTGTATGTCAGGAATGCTTTAGGGGGGGTCAAAAAATGTGATTTCTAGCAATTATGAAAAATGCACTTAATGACCCCTAGGTGACCTCCGTGACCTTGACCCATATTTTGAATCTCCATTGAGTGTCGACTCATTTGGTGTTGGTCCCAGGTCCATACGTCATACCATGCTTGAGATATGAGCGTGACCCACTTTCCAAAATTTTGGCCACGCCCACTTTTTTACGTCAAAATGCATGTGTGTACGTCAGGAATACTTTAGGGGGTCAAAAAATGTGATTTCCAGCAATTCTGAAAAATGCACTCAATAACCCCTAGATGACCTCCGTGACCTTGACCCATATTTTGAACCTCCATTGAATGTCGACTCATAAAAAAAAGAAGAAAAAAAAGAAAGAAAAAGAAACCGTGCAAAAACAATAGTCTGTGTGTTTCACACAGACTAAATATGATAATTTGTGATTTACGTGGAATCCAAAAGAATAAGAAAACAAAACGTCAATCACCCCCTACCCACACAGTTTTTGAGTCACTTGCGGGCCCGCATTCTCTGTTGTCGCTGTTTTTCCTCCTTTTCGTTGGTATTTGTTCCTTGGTCGCCTCTTTATTTCACCCTTTCACTGCCGTCGCACGGCCAATAGTGTATTGTCACTTTATCGGGACCCCTTTCCTCCAACAAGTGACTGGATGTCACTCTAACGCTGGCGTCGCACGGCCACTAGCTTATTGTCACTTTACTTGATGCTTTTCACACAAGCAGTCGCCACCAATGGGGTTAAACTCTCCCCCACGTCTATCTCAGAATATCAGACTTTCCCACGTTCTGATTGGTTGAACAGAAACACCATATTTTCTGATAGTCCGTCAGCGAAATCGCACAGACCTACTATCATTTTGAAAAAAGAATAGTGCACGGTAATAGTGCACGGTTATAAATAATAACATTCGAATTCACCTAGAAAATTCCATTGAAGCGTAAATACTTTACAAGACGTCTCGTCCCATATACATTATTACATTTAGTTTGAAGAAATAAAAATATGTGTATCGTATCTTTCGCCAAAGGTTTTATTTTTACCGTAGCCGGATTTCGGGTAGAATTATTCGACAGAAATCTGCGTTGCCTGTTTTAGATTCTCGAGAAATCAGCTTTGACCATGACTCTCTTATTTACGAAATGCGAGGCAGGCAGATCGTAAAGCAGTGGACATTTTTCAACCGATATGTTTTTAATTCATGTTTGGTGAGTCAATAAATACATCAACTTGAACCGTTTTTTCCTCGTTATTTACCAGGAATGAGTTCACACTTTCCCTTTTTCCAATTCTTGTGCAAAGCGTGTCTTTTTATCTCTCGTAGTTCATCTCTAAATTAGCGGTCTTGCTTACTTTCGTACCCGGAACAAATTTTCTTTACGTGCCGGTACCTATATTTCTCACAATATTTGTATCGTCTGCTCTACTTGTTTACAAATTTGAGGTAATTTTATCGTGATTTAGTGTTTTGGGGGCCAAAATATGTCTACCACGGCTACCCACAGCAAAAGATTAGGTGAAGATGATGCTGAGATGTTTGTAGATGAAAATTTGGACTCGAAAAAAATAAAGAAATAACAAAATTTGCTTTGACTGTCCTTCATTCTTTTGCAACTGAAAAGGGATTCAGTCTGACTTGCTAGACATGTCGCTCGATGATCTGAATGATCTTCTTCTCAATTTCTTTCTGAATGTCCGCACAAAAACTGGTGAACTTTATACAAAGTCAAGTTTACTTGTGATCCGACAGGGCTTTAACCGCTACCTCAAAGGTAACAGAAAAATAGACATTAATACAAATGAAAAATTCTCAGATACTAAGAAGGCCTTCAAGGCCATGTTGAAGAAAAGTCGCAGCGAAGGGAAGGGGCATGTAACTCATAAGTCCCCCATAAATGAAAATGATTTACAATTACTTTATAACAGCAAAGCTCTTGATACTTGTGTCCCAGCTGGACTTGTTTCGAAAGTTTTTTTCGAAATAATATTGTATTTTTGTCGACGTGGACGTCAAAACTTACGTGAATTAACACCCGAACACTTTGAAATTAAAAAAGATGGCAATGGAATATTGTTCGTTCAAAAATGCAAATCAGAGAAGGAGAAAAACTACCAGGGTGATGATACACGCCTTGCACAAGAAGAATCTGGGGGTTTAATGTATGCCATGGGTGGGCCTTTCTGTCCAGTTGAAAGTTTTCAGAAATATTTGCAGAAAAGAAATCCTAAGTCACATGCATTGTTCCAGCATCCACGTGATAGTTTTTTTATGATGAAGATCCCATTTGGTTCAAAAATGAGCCAATGGGAGAAAACTATCTTGGAAATTTCATGAGCATTATTTCCAAAAAGGCCCATCTGTCTCAGAACTATACAAACCACTGTATTCGTGCTACTTCAATTTCAATTTTAAGTCAAGCTGGATTCGAAGGCCGACATATCAGAGCTATTAGTAAACACAAAAATGCTGAATCACTCTTTAGCTACTGCAAGACTTCTGATAAACAAAAGAAAACTATGTCAAATGCACTGACCAATGCTTTGTCCACTGATAGTTGTAATGCTGAAAATTCGACAAATGTTCCGCGGGTTCAAACTGTCAGTTCATGTTCGAATTCTACACAGGCTGTTTCGGGTGTGCCCCTCACCAGATGGATAGTTTGCGTCTGTCAGTAATGCAGACTGGGGTTCAGACATACCAGACTCTGTATTAGTTCAGGCAATTGACTCTATGGCTCAGACAAGCAATGAACTGTCTTTGCGCACAGTAACAGTTAATCCAACCTACAACTTTGGACCAAACTGTGCAGTAACCATCAATAATTACATGCTCCCAGCCAAGCAAACAGAGCAGTAAATTTCTGGGAAATCACTTCACTGAACTGATGTTCTCATTGTTCTGAATTACCATTGTTCTCTCAGTTGACAGAAATTAAAAATTTGTGTTAGTCCAAAAAACATCTGATTATTTCTGGGAACAAGCCCCACGAAAGTGGTGTTTGTAGTAGAGTTGGGGGGAGAGAGGTTAATGGAATAATGGTATTGTGTTTCTTGAGGTGTTGGTTCTCTACCTCTCTATCCCAGAACTATGAGTGGCAGAATTAACTTAGTTTACCTGTTTAAACCCTGAACCATTTTCTTTTCTCTTTGGCTGTGAATAAGAATATTATCTTGCATATATGACCGATGAAGACCCCCCCCCCCCCCCACACACACACACACACATCTAATATAATAAATATAGCATGACTTTTCGTTGACTATGCCAAAATAGTGGTCCTCGAGCAGAGAATAGTCCCTCCGCTACGCGTCGGGACTATCCTCTCCTCGAGGACCACTATTTTGGCATAGTCAACTCAAAGCCATGCTATATTTATTAAATAATGTTCATACAGGAAAAAGCCTACTCTGCCTGCGTATGGCTTGCCTTCTAAAACAGGTAAAGCCGATTGCCTAAATGCAAATAGCTCCCTGAGCTCGTACTTCGTGTTTCTGGTCCTATTCTCATATATGGCCACCGACTTCGCCCGCGACTGTTCCTATTCTAAATATGAGCTCTGTGGCTCTCCTACGTCACAACGTGCCTATACTTTTGCACCGATGCGGCACCTCCTCTAACCTATAGCATGGGACATCCCCACCTACACGCAACGACCCACAGCCTCGCACACCCGCAGACTGGAATGAATTTTCCGAGAAATCCCCATATTTTTATTTCCATAGCCAGAACATTTATTCTCAGTTTAATAGCGTCTCTTGAACTCGGCCGCTTAGATCCGTCTTAATCTAATACTCGCTTTACAGTTCCTTTGAAAGACTCGAATTTTGGTATCCCCGTGACATTCAGTGACAGGATAGATGCGTAATGTGGGTGTGTGTCCAGAACATGTGTGATGCACTGTTTTCCACCAATTACATATTAACTGGCCATAATTACCCAGATAATGGCTACAGGAGAATACTCCTTTGATCAGTTATCAGATAGCCCTTGTGGCGTTCAACAAATGCGCCATAATGGACATTAAATTTCACGCTTTATTACCACCGCTCGAATTATTGCTGGTCTGTTTAAATGACAAATCGGCTTTCGGGGTCCGTCATATACCTATCTTTACGTTTTATGTTTAACCCAGTCAGAAAGACTATCGAAAATATTTACACTTTGAAACAGGAAAATTGCTACATTTAGCTATCACATTGACAAAGTTATGCAAGGATTTCTTCAATCTCTCGGAGGATACCTTTGTTTTTGCAGTGTACATACCCCTGACAACTCGTCATTTACGCTCAACTCCACATGCGGCGCAACGACAAACATTTTTGATGTTGTAGAAAGTGAAATCTCTAGATGTCAAGGTCTTGGACAGGTGGTCCTTTTTGGAGATTTAAATGGACGAATAAATCCACCCGACAATGATTTTATTACCCAAGACTGCTCTCGATTTTTACAGCTACCATCGAATTACATAACAGATTGTATTTGTAAGAATCGGAATTCAGTCGATCTTGCACGAACTAATAGGCAAGACAACCAAATACTCGACCTTTGCATTGCAACAGGCATGAAACTCCTGAATGGTAGGACCTTGGGTGATTCCCGAGGGCGAACCACCTGTCGTAGATACAATGGTTCCTCTATAGTAGACTGGTGCTTGGTATAGAACAATCTACTACCCAGTATCCTTAGTTTTAGAGTTGAAGAGTTTCACCCTTCTTCCGATCATTGTCCAATCACTGTAGAACTACAAACTGGAAGGTACATTGTCACCCCACAAGATAATGTGAGACTTACCCCACTACCCAAGAAAATTAAATGAACCAAGCCGCTTTCTGAAAAGTTTAAGACAGTCTTAATTCTGCAGCGGTTTCTAATGAGGTGTTCACTTATTTGGGACAAGAGGATGGCGAACCCGAAAAGTCTGAAATAACTGAACACCTCGTTAAAATAATACACATATTCTTAGGAAATTGCGACAGGAACGTCACTCCAAAGAGAGAGAAGAACAAGAGAGTAAGAAAATCGTGGTATGATGCGGATTGTCAGCAATTGAGAAAAATCATGATGGCCAAGGCTAGAATAATTCGCACCAGTTTGGGCACTCATGAGTATGTACACCAATTTTACTTGGCGAAAAAACGTTATAACCGAGTGGTCAGGGATGTGGCTAGAGCGTTTCAGCTGGGGGAGGGGGGGGGGGGGTGCCACCGGTGTAAATTCCAACTGTGAGTAGTTTCGATAGGTGGTTGCACTGCAGCGCTGGGTGATATCTTTTAGCCCTTTAACCAACGAATCGCCCACATCCACCCGCGTATTATGCAAATACAGCTGCTGAAGAAATATTTTTCGAAAAATTTCAACAAACCCATATCATGTGATCCCTCTTTGGAACGAGCTCGTCGAGCTCGTTTCAAAGAGGGGTCACATGATATGGTTTTGTTGAAATTTTTTTTAAGAATTTAAAAAATGATATTTAAAATAATGAATTTTGAAATCGTCTGCGTTGGGTAAAGGGTTAAAGCGATTATATATGTATATACACATGCTTATGAACCCTTCTGAAATTTTTCACTAGTCCTGAAACGGAAAAAGTCTCATCTATAATGTGTCTGGGTCAGAAAATTTACCGGATTGATGTCAGAGTCGAAATTTTGAGGCCAATGTCAATTTTAGAGTAGGAAATTTGAAACTCAAGTTTCCAGTTGGAAATAAAAGATCAAAATTTCTCATCATTGAGTTGGAATTTTAATATTTTTCATAAACAATGTTAATTTATTGAATTTCCAACTATTTGATTTTTGACCTCGGAATTTCCAACTATTGAAAAAAAATACTCCTAGATGGGGAGGTGAGACACCCCCCCCCCCCCACCCCCACCCCTGTCGCCACATCCCTGCGAGAGGTGAGACGAAAACAGCGGGAGCACCGCACAAAATTGACTAATGAAATTCAGAAAGTGGACGACAAAGACCCTCAGGCCTTTGGAAGGCCATTGATAATTTAAAAGACGGCTATAAAGATAGGGACAAAAATACTCCAATATCACCAGAAGAGTGGATATCACACGTTAAATCATTGATGTGTGATAATCCGGATACACAAACAAAAATTGCCCAACGGGCTACACGTCCTTCAACATTCGGTTACCTAGATGCTGAGATTACTGCAGACGAAGTCATTAAAGCCGTGAAATCCTTAAAAAAATTGGAAATCTAGTGGCTACGATCTAATAAGCCACGAGATGATAAAAGCATCCATGCAAGTCCTCCTTCCTTGTTATCCGAAGCTCTTCAACGCTATCTTGACTTCTGGTAAATTCCCAACACCCTGGAGAAATAACCTCGTCAGGTATTTGCACAATGGTGGTAAAGCAGACGAGCCTAACAACTATAGGCGCGATATCCAGTTGCCTGAGCAAACTATTCTGTAAAGTGTTAGATAACAGACTTGAGGATGTCATTTCTTCAAGTAACATTATGAATCCATCCAAAATTGGCTTCAAAAAAACATGCCGCACAGCGGGCCATATTTTTTCGCTCCAAAGCATAATTACTAAATATACCTCTAAGGGGAAATATTTTCATGCCTGCTTTATAGACCTACGTAGGGCTTTTGGCACTGTTTGGAGAGAGGGTATTTTTCTCAAGCTACGGCAATACGGTACAGGAGGGCGATTTGTAGACATCATAAATGACATGTATCGAGAAGTCAATTTTTTGATCAAGTTGAAAGATGGTTTAATTGAAGAGATTAAGACCACCAAAGGGGTTAAGCAGGGCTGTGTTTTAAGCCACAAATTAATTAACCTTTACATCAGTGATCTTCGGACATATTTAACGGGACCTGCGACCCTGTTCCACTGGATAAACGTAATTTAAACTGTCTCAAGTACGCTGATGATATTGTGCTCTTCTCAACTAGTGAAAGTGAACTTCGGGACACACTCGGCAAACTCGCCCCTTATTTGATGCGCTGGTCCCTTCAAATTAATGAAAACAAGACTAAAATTATAAAATTATGATATTTAATAATTCGGGTAGAAAAATTCACCGACCCCAATTTACATTCAATGGTCGTCCATTTGAGCAAGTAAAAGAATATCGGTATCCGGGAGTGAACATGAAAGCATCGGGGAAGATAAATTATGAGGCACTTACAGTTAAAACTAGAAGTCCTGTCACGAAATGCGCGCTTATCTAGGCTTATTTTCGCGTGGGAATTGCGCGAAATTGCCATGTCAAATGGCATCCAAAGCATGGCAGGTTCTCCTGGTTACTCATATATATAGCAAACACAGGCAATGTTTCGGCCAATGGACCTCCGGGTTACCCGGAGGTCCATTGGCTGAAACATTGCTTGTGCACAGGCGATATGTACATAATTTGATAGCCTTACTATGGTCATAACGCGTAGATCAACGCGCAGATCAACGTGCTATTTGTGCGCATTTCGTGGCAGGACTTCTAGATTTAACTGTACGCAAAAACTACTAAAGGCACTGCACCTCCTGAAACAAAAACTACCCGTTCACGAAATAAACTCACCACTCAGCCTGAAACTATTTCATTCACTCATTACGCCTATTGTCACCTACACGTGTGAAGTATGGGGGCTCCAGGCAATGAATCTGGCTAAAATTCCCACCGGATCCAGTCTGGGGGATAAGTACTATAAAAATGCCGACGACAGGTTGTCTGTTCGGTTTTACAAACAATAGCTTAGCGTAAATAAGTTCAGCGCAACTCTGGAATCGAGAGGCGAATTGGGTGAATACCCGCTGGGTATTTACATAATACTACAATCGATCACGTTTTGGCTACACCTGCTGAATTCAGATGTGAACACCGTCGCAAATAAGTGTCTGGGGGAATCTATGCACAGTGACCACCTCCCGTGGCTATGTGCGCTGAAGAATATATTTAAGTATCTTGGTTTTCACCATATATGGGAAAACCAGTCAACAATAAATGTGAAAAAACTGACAAAAGCAGTGAAAGGTTATTAGAAAGTCGGTATAGACTGTCGGAAACCGGGGCTTCGTCGCTGCTGGAAGAAATAGATTCACGCCGCGTATTCAGCCAAAGCTCAAGGAGTGTCGCATGAATCCGTTTGTGAACGTATGTCTCACCGTGACGAACCCGCCCGTTTCACTTTTGATGGGGTGGTTCCTATCCTGAAGGGGTCTGTGCCTTTTCGTCAACAGGGGTTCACCGAAAACAACAATTTTAATACATATATATATAAATGAATATGGCAATTTGTGACTTACATGGAATCCAATGAATATGATAATCAAAACGTCAGTCACCCCCTACCCACATAGTTTTTGGGTGACTTGCGAGCCCGCATTCTCTCTTGTCGCTGGTTTTTCCTCCTTCTCGCTGGTGTTTGTTCTTTGGACGCCTCTTCACTTCACTCTTTCACTGCCGTCGCACGGCCACTAACGCATTGTCACTTTACCGGACGTTTTTACTCATCATATGACGGAATGTCACTCTACCACTGCCATCGCACAGCCACTAACGTATTGTCACTTTACTGAAAGTTTTTCACTTAAGCAATCGCCACCTATGTGGTTAAACTCTCCCCTACGTTTATCTCAAAATAATGTTCATACAGGCAAAGCCTACTCTGCCTACGCATGGCTTGCCTTCTAAAACAGGTAATGCTGTTTATCTAAATGCAAATAGCTTCCTGAGCTCGTACTTCGTGTTTCTGATCCTATTCTCATATTTCCATCGACTTGGCCCGCGACTGCTCCTGTTCTAAATAAGCTCCCCTACATCACAACGTGCCTATACTTTCGCACCCATACGGCACCGCCTCTAACCTCCTCTTACACATAGCATGGGACATCCCCATCTACTCGCAACGACCCACAGTCTTACGCACCTTCAGACTGGAATTAATTTTTTCGAGAAACTATCACAGGGTTAATATCTGTGAAACTTATCAGTAACTGACAACTTCTAACTTGACCACATGTGTGACTTGCTATATGTTGATAACGTTACATCATGTCCTTCTAATCAGCCTTCCATGTAATAGCCTTGGGCTAATTCCTTTTATTAATTCAACAATCCTATCACAAATAAGTAATATTAGACTAGATTGCCCATACCCAATTATGTAATATATGTATCTATATAATGTTTGTGAAAAGACACGACGGCAGTTTGGTTTCCAGCTCTGTACGAACTAGTAGCCAGTACGCCCGTGGTATGGAATATCCGACTTCGGCGCGAGTCATATTTTGTTCTACACTGGAATCTAGTTATTTTGTAAATAAATGTTGATCGTAAAAGTTCATATTATAGTTATTCAGCAAGTTACATCCCGGTTGAAAAACGCTTTATGACAAAACCTCCTGACTTTTACTTCGATAGCAAGAACATCAATTCTCAGTTTAATCGCTTCTCTTGAACTTGGCCGTTTAGATCTATCTTAATTTAATAGTAGCTTTAAAGTTCCTTTGAAAGACTCACACTTCGGCATATTTTGACATTTGGTGACAGGCTAGATGCGTAATATGGGTGTGTGTCCAGAACATGGGCGATGTACTGTTTTCACCACAATTACCTATTAACTGGCCATAATTACAAGGCTAATGACTGCAGAAGGACACTGGCTTTTACTATCCTTAATGTCTTATCCAGACCGCCCATGTGGCGTTCAACAAATGCGCCAAAATGGACATTAAATCTCATGCTTAATTGGTAGCGCTTGAATTATCGCTGGTCTGTTTAAGAGACAAATCGGTTTTTGGAGTTCATCATTTATCTATCTTTACGCTTTATATTTAGCCCAGTGAGAAAGATTATCGAAAATATATACACTTTTAAACAAAAAATCTCAACTTTTAGCTATCACCTTGACATAGACAATGGTGGGAGACTAAAGTGCAGGATAGCACCAAGCTTGCATTCTATAAGAAAGTGAAAAGGGAATTCAGTTTAGAAAAGTATCTGTTTACCCAAACGGATAAATGTAGCATTCAAAAATTTACCCAGCTCAGAATAATTGCACCCCCTTTGTCTATTGAAGCCGGGAGATATTGAAAGCTGAAGTAAAAATCCCACATGATCTGCGGTTTTGCCCTTTCTGTCCAGATATAGCGGAGGAGGACGAAACATATTTTTTGTATGCCTGCCAGCTCTATACTACGCTGCAGGACCAGCTATTTTGTGAAATAAATAACACCACCGGAATCGACTACAGTACGCCAAGTACCGACGAGTCACTATTCTACCTGGTAGAGTCTTTTGACTCAGAATTGAGACCTTTAACCCTCAAGTTTCAAGTTCGTTGTCGATGCGCTTACACTGCGTGAGCATAAGCTTTCCCGTTGCTAAGAAATATTAATGCTGGTGTATGTTAGTGTATATATATATGGTAGGAAGGTTGGTTTGGAGAGGGCGCGACTCTATTTGAACGCCGTTAGAACTTTTTCGTCAGCGCCCTCACTGTTCAGTACGGATCAAGAGGCTTGAAGGAGCTGGTGAAAAAGCCCAGGCAGTATTGTGCTGCCTTCGCTGACCTGGCGTAATTGCCTCTGTACACGGAACAACACCGCAGGGTTTAGCTGAGAATAAAAAAAACTTTTTAGGCAAGAATTAAAATAACTCGAGTTGGAAGCACGCTCATCATATATATTTACATGCATGAAGTGAATATTATTAAAGCCACTACTATGTCCTTTGTACTTGTCTCCATGTTTTGTGATCGACATTTGTGTGTTTATGATCTGTTTTGTCATGTATCTCCTGTTTGGTATAAGACAATAAAAAGTATTGTATTGTGTTGTGTCGTATCTTCCTTATCGTGCATTTGTTTTATCCTCATGTCTTTTCATAACCTTGTTTGAGAATAATTGTTACTTTTATGATTGAATAATGATTCCCAAGAAAAGCAATAATTCAGCATTATCATGACAATTGACATCCCACACCAACCCACCCTCGATATTAATATTTCAAGAATACAATCTTGAGTACTAAGGACTGTGTGAAATTTTTCGGTCGAATAATTTGGGTTTTTTTTATTTTAGTGTTCAAATTAACATTTAAATTGTTAAAATGAACAAAATGACTAAAGATCACCTGACAGTGCCGTATGAAAGCATCTATTATCAAGGCGGGATTTTGATTTTAGGAGCAAAAAGGGTTGTACATATCTACAGTCTACACAGTGCCTACATCTTCGTGTACTGATAAGTCTGCGATCACGCTGTGAGATCTGTTATGATCATCACTGAGCGGAAATGGATAATGTTACTTCATATTTATCAAAAAATAAACAAAAACACATCCTCTCTGGCCCTAGAAAACACATGATCGCCTGAGTTCTAGAATGTCCTATGTCCCATAGGGGACAGAGGACAGTCTAGCACTCAGGCGACGACATGGCAGCCTATGGTGTATTCAATCCGAACATGAATATATCGATAAACCATTCGGGCTCATACAGGATAATCCAGAAATGTTCTGAAGCGCATGTGCTTTCTGCCTATCACTTTTGGAAAATACAACAACAAAATCAAAGGAACCCAAACAACACATTTCGCATACATGTACACTGTACATGTACAAAAGATTTACCATCTTGTTCAAGTCAATATCCCAGAAATCATTACGTTTGTTTCGATTAAGTTAATGACGTTGTCTGGAGTCATTCGAAAAAAAAAAATCGATAACAAATTATTTATCACACAAACATGGAAAAGGCAATAGGATAAATGTGTATCCCAATGGTGAACAACCGCCGTGGACTGGTCACTTTTGACGGATGGGCAGTATTTCCACGGACGCAATAATATTAGATTCCAAACACTATAGTTATTGGAATAATCATCAAAAATTTAATTAATGAAGCACCGGGTACAACCCGGTGCTTCATTAATTAAAATTTTGCTGATGATGATGATTTATCTTACCTGGTAAACGCATGCGTGGACATCACTGCCCACACGTGGATTACAACCATTCCACGGCCACTGTACTGTATTATAACTCCATAACTTTAATCCTAACAAGGGTCATTTCTTATAATTTAACCACCCGCAACACAGCAATGTGGGGTTCTGTAGGTATTTTGAACAGTGAGTAGAGTCCGGTAAAAGACAGTTAGGCGTTTCTTGGTACGATGAAAAGTGACAAAGTGTGAATGTGTTTGCTTCGTTCGTTGAAGTCAGTGGTTCGACCAGTCTGGTGCGGAACTTGGGTAAGATTCATGAGAGGAGGTCTCAAAACAAGGGGAGAGTGGTTAGCGGTTAGTGGTATAAAAGTAAATTATCACACAGCTTCTGACTTTAATAAGATACTGTGCTTGGGTTTATTATAGCGACGTATAGGATCTCACGTGTGTAATATTACTGGGCACCCACACTGTTTAGAGCTTCGATATCCTGAACTTAGATCCATTACTAGCTCCGAGTTCGGATTCGTTCTAGTTTTGAGAAAGCTCTGGGAGAGTTTGTAGGCGGCCTAGTGGAGTGACATGTCGCGAAACGTGCCTATGTGGGTTATTGTACCGTGATTTTAAATCTGAAGAGCTACACATATTGATCGAATTGAAGCCTAAAAGCGCACCAATATGTGGTGGAAGATCTGACTATCAATTTATTCGAGTAAACTGATAAGTTGTGTTGAATTGTTCATTCGGCGGTCGATTTTTAACATGTGACGCGCGCATAAAATGTCGCAGAGTTAGACTGTGAGCATTCTTTTAATTTGTAAAAACACGAGAGAGTCCACGATGGTTTTTCCCTTGTTGGTTTATGAGAAGCACGTGGTACTTAATTCTGTACACGACCGCTAAACCACTCTCCCAATGTTTTGAGCCCCCGCCCATATGAATCTTACCCTACAAAAGAGTGACAACAGACATCAACGACACAAAAACAACAATATTGAAACAGATGGTTGGAACACTTCAAACATACTATGCTCAGGTGTACTAGGGTTAAATGTTTTAATATTTGTCTCGATTGCCCATGTTGGAGCTTTGTAGCGCTGTGCATTTAGGCGTAGGGCACAACGACGGTACATTTGCCTACAAAAATGAACTCTTGAAATCAAATGTTTTAGGGAGAAGGTGTCTGGAACTTGACAGAAAAAAATGCAAATTAGAGTTGGTGGGTGCCCAAAATGGTGATGTAAAATTTGTTCCACCACTCCCGCTCTCCATCCTCAATCGAATGCTACTTGACTTGGATGGGGGCGCGGACGCTTATTGGTTAAACATTGGTCTTAAAGGCGAAAGGTCGACTGTTCCACACAGACCCGCGTTTCCGTGTACGGAGACTTCATCGCGATTGCCTATGTGGGATCACTATGGCGTTGTGTACTAAGACACCGTGAAGGTACCCTTACCTTCAATCGATGCTAGCCTTGCCCGTGCCGGGTTAGTAAGTTGGAGAGTCCCCAAGTTAAGCGCCATTGCTTGGTGGTTCTCTCCTGATATTCCTCCTTACCTCGCGCGCAAAATGCACATAACGACACACGCGTGTGAATGGGTTAATCGATATGGCACTAGTGTCATCGCGGAAGCATAAAACTCGAGGCCACAGGCCTCGAGTTTTATCCTTCCGTGATGGCACAAGTGCCATTTCGATTAACCCATTCAGACGCGTGTATCGTTCTGTGTTTATTACACGCCTTCGCGTCAATTATTAGAAGGACACTCGGCTATTCATTTGACAACTCGTCTCCTGAGTTCCAGTAGAACCACATAGAACACGTAGGAACTCAGTGGACGAACTATCAACAAAAGAATAATTTGCGACGGGAAACCGTTTTACAATTTTTAGCTTGCGATTTAAATTGTAATTGCGGTTCACGATTTGTTGAAAATTCCAGTAAAATTTCGCTTCTTTTTAAAAATAGTCCGTCAACGATTTCCGTTCGGCACATGTATGCGAAACGGATTTTCATTTTCTCATGGTATAGTGTTGCTGTAGATGGGGATTTCGTAGAACAGGCGTATAATAAACTGACGAAACAACATGAGTCTGGCTGCCGAAAGCCCCACACTAACCAACAAACTTGGCCTTGATTTTTGGTATGGCATATGTTTTTCACCTTGCCAAATCATGACTGCAGGCCAGAGCGCTGGGTCAAAGCTGAATAGAAATGTAACATTTTGAATCCGTTCGTCTATGAGGTCGCATGTCACAAACATTCGCATAGTTCTGAAAACAAGAGGGTATTGTTTAGTCTCGCCGTTTAAGTGATAAGGAAATGGGCTTTCCGGGAAGGCTCTGAATCCGAGCATGGGGACCAGCTGTATTCCTTTGTCTGGTTGGAATCGTACTATGTTCATCAGCAATTCAACACAACGTCTCAGTTTACTAATATAACTTAACTGCCAGGTTTTCCACATACTGGTGCAACTTCAGGATTTGCAACCAATCCGCAATGCGCTCAGCTTTTAAAATTACACTGTAGTTACTTACATTTTGTACGTTTGGCGTTTGTTCGACATTAGAGAACTTCTAAACGCACAGGGTGCCCAGTTATCCCACGCACATGACATCCTATACGGTGTCCGCTGCTAAACCCAAACCCCCGAGCTCGTTCCAACGAGGGGTCATAACCTATGTTTTTGAGACAAAAAATGAAAAAATAATAAGAATTAATTGGCGATTTTTAGGAATAGCGCTGGCCGGTTTTAGCCGTTATGTTGGGCAAAGGGTAAATTCATTTATCCGGTGCATGGCATCTGAATTGCTGAAAAGTTGCCCCATGGTGCACGTGCTACTAAGCTCATGTACTCAGTAAACTACAAGAAATATATAGCACTCTTGTGGATTTGTGTTTCAACTCAATCGAACCAAAAACACCATCACATTTTAGGTTGGTTTTGCCTAGCAGTTCTCAGTTCAACTTCCAGAGAAACACCACGTGTTTCTCATAAACCAACAAAGGAAAAACCAGCATGAGCTCACTCGAGTTTTTACAAATTAAAAGAATGCCCATTTTCGCTTCACCGTCTTACCGAGCGACTTTTTATGCGCGCGTCTCATGTTAAAAATCAACTGCCGAATTATCAGTTCAACACAACTTGTCGGTGTACTCGCATAAATCGATATAGTCAGTGTCATGTTGGTGCGCTCTTCCGCTTCAATACGATCAATATGCGTAGCTCTTCAGATTTAAAATCACAGTACAATAACCCACATTTCGCAACATGCCACCTCACTACGTCGCCTGCAAACTCTCCCTGAGCTGTCTCAAAACAAAAATGAATCCGAACTCGGAGCTAGCTGATGGATCTAAATTCAGGACATCGAAGCATTAAACACTGTTTGTGGCCAGTAATATTACACACATGAGATCCGACACGTCGCTATAATAAACCCAAGCACGGTTCTTTAAATATATACTGGAGATGTCAAACATAAAATTGTTGAACTGTCAGCATTGCTCGCTGATATATTAATAGTTACCTATGTTTGCTTCTTGAAATTTTATGAATTGTTAGTAAAGTAGAGTAGTTGAAATATAATTTACAGTTCGTCCCCTGAGTTCCAAAGTGTTCTATGTGCCTAATGGCACATAGAACACATTGGAACTCAGGGGACGAGTTGTCAAGTTACTCGGAACTTGTAGCTGATAAACTGAGACATGGTCGGTGTCACCATGTAATTCATTATTCTTATCATGGCATATGGACTACCGAAGAAGCGTCATGCGGTAGACGCGTACACATGATGCACAGCTCGTGCATTTATTCGGTATTCGGTAATCTTCGAAAAGAGGGTTTTCAATGATGGCGAACAAAAGCAGCCCCGCCCAATTTTTTCCTTTTTTGGTTAGTTTTGGCTGGACCGTACACGAGCACTAATGTTAACACCTTTCTCTCTTACCCATCTCACAATTACAGCCCTGTGATATATGGCATTGATTCGCACGATCCCTATCCCAATCCCCCAACCCATAAAAGAAGAGATTGGCGGATTGGTATTGAAATGCATAATTTGGGGTTTGAAAGCATGTTATTACAATGACACTATATCTACAGCTTGAAATATTTTAGAGTCCAGCTGCATCCTGCATCGAAAAAGCTTTCTAGGGCCCAATGCGCAGTGGCTCAGAAAGGGGTGGGTGACAGTGCGATGAGCTAACCCCGCGATTTTAGTTCCATGTTACTTGTTGCCCTCGTCATCACTAGACAGTATTTGGCGCTGTCCTGTTAATGAACATGAACTCAAAATTTTCGTCACGAACATGGTGTGTTAATTTCCATTGAAGAGTTTACACAATAATTTAACATCAATGTTCCAAAGTTAAGAGATTTAATGTGCTTTTGTCGCGAGAGACCCCAATTACGTCGATGGTCCTTAAATTTACTTTTGACTCGAATTTCACATTTAAAATTTTATTTTTATGTACACGCACCAACTATTTTTTTCTTTCGAGTATACCTCCGAGAACACTATCGCTATGTCAGACTTTTGACGCATTCTGACTTGAGAAGAAATGTGAGAAAAATATCTATTAACACTCACACTGCCGAAAGCGACTATTGTCACCTATTTTATAATGATTATCTGTTCGTTCTGGTATGCGCCGATCAAATCTACCATTTGATTACTTGTTGTAAAGGGCTCAGAGATAATCCAACAATTAATCAGATGATAGATTTTCAAGTTTGTCATAAATTTTATGAAACTTCCTCGCATACAGACGTATATAGAGGTCCTCCATATATGGCTAAAGTGGGCGTGGCAGTAAAAGGATTAATCCCTTTCCAGCGAATGAAAGTAAGAGAGTTTTCTGCTTTCTTGACAAACTGATAAGAACGTTCATCTCAACCCTCCATGAAACTGATTACACTAAGGCCACACAAAATAAATTAAATGATTCTCTGGCATTTTCTTTCAAATCACTGGGGGGGGGGGTATTTTTCATTTTATTTTTCTTTTGCAAAAAGTAACAAACATGGAGAGGATTTTGGTTGTCTTTTTACACGCAGATATATAGAAAGTGCATATTTATACAAATAAATTCATTTTTAATTTGAAAAATAAAACATTAATCTAAAAACAAACTTTAGGTACTGCAATTCAAAGGCTACATATTCTTTCGATGCTCTTCATATTATCTTTGAAGTACAAGTATTTAATCTTTGGGGATTTGCCTCGTTACAATTTATGGGAGAGTGCCTATAGGCACTCTCCCATAAATTGTAACAAGGCAAACATATTGGAGACGCATATTATCCACGTGACACACTTCTAATGTAGTATAAGAGTAGTGTTAACCCATCAAGGAATTCTGCTGAAACAATATTTTTTACATGTTGAATGAATTCAAGCTTTCCATTAAATGTCAATCATCATAGGATCTACATAGCTGTCTACCATTGGTAATCGAGAACAATCACTTGACATGGCAGGCGGAAATGGCAGTGGACCTCCAAAGCACCCACCCTATTCACCTCGCCTTAGATACCCTCTACTCTCTTACCGACCTCCTCCTTCAGGATGGAAAAAAATAACTGAATGCAGATTTTAGGTAACCCCCCCCCCCCCCCCCCCCCCCCACCGCCGTATTGAACCCACGAAATGATGTTTGCCCTGCAAAACGTCTTTAAATGTACGATAAAATGTGTAAAAATCGATAAGATGTACCCAAACTATGATTTGAGCCATCCCAAAATTTTTTCAAATTTTGTTGAAAAATTGTTGGTTTTCATTAATGTTTATTACACCACTGGTTGATTTGTACCACACTACTAGTTGATTATTACACTACTGGTTAAATTTTATTACACGACTGGTTAATATTACACTACTGGTTGATTATTACACTACTGGTTGTTACAGGCCTTCTCCTCTGATCTGCGGCTTGCTGGCTTGCTTGCTTCGCTCACCAAAGCCGTCTCCTCCGGAAAAATATTGGATCAGCCGCTCTAAACTGAGTATTCGGAACCTACCAGATCAAGCATGGTATTTAAACAGTCTGCATTTGACACACATTGCTATTCTTCGCCACCTATGGTGCTCATAACATAATAAGCATACGTTGGTTGTCACAAGTTGATTGAACCTATAGTCACTTGTAAGTCAGTAAACTTACACGTTTAAGACAACATTTACACAATGAATACAATATAAATAATATAACATAGAAAACTATTTTTAAAACAGTGAAACAGTTGGTCAGAGTGCCTGTCCTCTTCACTTTCTTTCAAAAATGGATTTATGGATGAGCTCATGGGGCAGTTTTCGAATTCATAAACATTAGTTGGTCAATATTAAAAACAAGAACATTATACAGCAGAAAGGCCAGAGGCATCCTCGGTGATGAGGACATCATTTTAGTACAAAATACCATTACATCCATGTGTGAACATAACAGTGTAATGATTAAAACGAAAAATGGTCCTCGGTACGAATCTCACCTGCGGCAACCGCGTTGTGTCCTTGGGCAAGACACTTCACCCCCATTGCCCAAGTGGGGGCACGGTGACGCTGTGCACTAAGGCGTGCTGCACGTCGACGGTGCGCCTGTCTTCAGCCGATGCTAACCCTCCTTGTGTGAAGTTAGTATGTTGAGGAGCTGACAGTTGCTCGCCGTTGCTCGGTGGCTCTCTCCGGGTACTCCGGCTTCCTCCACCCGTAAAACTGTCGTGGTCATGATTAGCCATTGTGCAGAAATATGTGACCTTAAACACCAATAAATAAATAAATAAATAAATAAATAAATAAATAAATAAATAAATAAAATGAAAAATGCAAAAGATCTCCTTATCGGTTACATGTCACGCAGAAATGAGAAGGATAGAGAAAAACTTACAAAACTTGGAAAGTTGCTGAATTGACATGACAGAAGAAAATTTATTTATTGGTGTTCAAGGTCATATATTTGTGCACAATGGCTAAGCGTGACCGCAGTGACATCACTGGATGTTTTAGAAATCGGAAGTTTCGGCTAATGTCGTTTCGGTGGTCAAGTCTGATATGTATTTTGATTATTTATATTTCCAAAATTTCGAAAGGGAAATATTAACCCTTTGAACCCCGATGGTATCGTCCATGTCAGTTCAATGGTAGCAATTGGAATAGTCCATGTTCATTATTTGGGGTATACCAATCAATATTTTTAACATGCAGCCTAGGGGCTGCACGTTGAAAATATTAATTGGTCTACCCCACCACGCATTTACTGAACAGCCATCCTATTTAATGACGTTATGACGTATCATGTTCATGGCCGGAAAAACGGCCACACGTGTTCAAAGGATTAAACGTGAGGTTGAAAAGAGCAGGTAAACCCCAAAAAGATAAATCTGGCATAAGGAGCAAAATTTTTATTCCAAAATGGAGGTTAGCAATTTCAAATGACGTTAAAAATGAGGTTGAAAAAAGAAGGAAAATCCCCAAAACGTAGAACTGACATCGCTGACATCGGGGACAAAATCTATATTCCAAAGGTTAACAATTTCAAATGTCATCTTAAAACTGAGGTTGAAAAGAGAACGAAAACCCCAAACGTAGAATTGGCATCGCTGGCATCGGAGGGCAAAATCTTAAATTCAAAATGGAGGTTAACAATTTCAAATGACCAGAAAACGGTGTATGAAGTTTCATAGATGAGTAATTGGTATATGTGGGCTACTGGAATTGCAAATGTAGAGTTTTTAACTGGTTGAGTGCCAGAAGCCACTATCGTGGCTTTTTTCAAAAGTGATGGAAGCCACTTTAGTGGCTTTACACTGTATGCATTAGCTTGATGTTCGCTCATCAGTATACGAAAAAATTGATATATAGAGGATATGGAATAAGTGTTTTTCTCATATAATATTTATGAAACGAGTCTAAGAATTTTCCGTTTTGGCGAGCCTCTGGTGAGTCCAAATGGAAAATTCGGACGAGTTTCATACATATTATATGAGAAAAACACTCATTTCATATTCTATTTATCATATGACACACACACGCACAAATTAGCCACTTAGTATGACTTTTTAACCCATCACCTAACTTGAGTTGCAGACGGCACTTGGAAAAAACATCCTCGTATAACTAAACATTTTCATTTTTTGCTTCCAAAACATAGGTTATGATCCCTCATTGGAATGAGCTCGTCGAGCTCGTTCCAATGAGGGGTCATAACCTATGTTTTGGAAGCAGAAGTGAAAATATAAAGAAAAATGAATGGCGTTTTTCTTGTAGGTAAAAGATTAATACAATCTAACCCACCCTAAATAGGACAGATAACGTAAATTCTCCCTACTGAAACTAAGAAAATGTGACCCAGTTGTATTTTGTTTAGCCAATCAAATTGTCCAGTTTTGAAATTGACCAATGAAAGCTCCCAACTCTAATTATGCAAATTATGAAAATGTGGCCCAGTTGTATTTTGTTCAGCCAATCAAATTTTCTAGTTTTGACCAATAAAATTGACGGAAGGCTTTATTTATCACTGATTAATATGAAAGCAAAATATCAAATGTTTTAAAGTGAACAAAATGGACGAGTCATATGATAAAATATTTTGTTTGGTTGCAATTTATTGGTGGTGCTATTGGCACTCTCAAATAAACTGTAACCAACCAATTAGTTATGAACAATATCTTGCAAAACTAAGGCTAGTTTTGCTGATAGCATGATATGTTTGAAAAAAATACCCACCTTCAAATCACTTTTAAAAAATAATTTAGTTCTCAACCAGTTAAAGAAATATGACAAAATAGTCCAAACCTTAAACTGACGTAAAAACGTCAAAATGGCGATAAATTGAAAAACAAAAAAAACCCGTCAGTTATCTCCTAATTTATTTTAGCTTTATAACATATTTAACTGGTTGAGTGCTAGAAGCCACTATTAGGGCTTTTCAGAAAAATGAGGATACCAGAGCAAAATCCAACATTTCCTTGCTCATGTTTCATATTCAGTCAAATGCGAATAATTTCTTATGAACCAACCTTACAATTGTTTACAACGGGCTTTCATTACAGTGGAATTCCCTAACTCGGAACTATACTTTCTGTTTTGATCTTTCCCAATCGATTTGGGAGAGAAAAGTGGTGCAAGAGCACCAAGAAAAAATAAGCCAAAACTGGGTCGAGTGCTACCGGCGTACACCCAGTAGGGGACGCTCTTCCCCTAGTACAAATCCACGGGTTCCGGTACCAGTGCGCAGACGTATAACCAACGTGTCATTCTTTTTTCTTTGCCATGCAGGGAGATGTGCTTTCGTTTGTTCTGATAAAACAGTGATAATTCAATTCGTTTACACCATGTTCCTGTGACTGAATTAGGGATCTGCTGATCCTTTAATAACAGGGCTGTTTTTGTATATTCTCGTTACATTCAATCACATTTTTGATATTTTTATATTCTCCGTGTTTGCGCCCGACTTTCGTGCGGTTATTGTTTTGGTTGACAATTTATGCTATCCTTTTGGATATTGTTTCTGGGTCCCTTTTGGCTATCTGGGTTCTGTTGTGTTCCCACCGGGCCTTTATTTTCTGCCACCTTCCTCTAGTAGATGGGGTGTTCTACCTCTTTATTCTGTTGGGTTCACCTTCCCTTCTACTTCTTTCACCTCTACCATGCCCGTGACTGTCCCCTGTGGGCAATGCCTTTTGCCGAAGCATGTGGACGACTCTCATGCTTCATGTTCCACATGTAATGGGTGTTCTTCTGATCGATCCTGTGGGGTCTGTGGGTCTTGGTCGTCCACCTTTTGGGCTTCCGTAAATCGTGTGGAGCGTTCTCGCAGCCGTGCCTCCTGTGCCCACACACTCGGTTTCCATGTACGGATTGGCTCGGGATCGTCTACTGCTCGCTCAGGTTGTCAGCGCCAGGGTGGTGTTTTGTCACATTCCCGGTCGTCTGAACGTCTTAGCCGACTCCCTGTCCCGACGGGCAGGGTCATTTCCACCGAATGGTTGCTTCACATGGCAGTGTTCCAGTCGCTTTGCGATCTCTGGGGTCGTCCCCACATCGATCTTTTTGCAACCTGTTGGAACCATCAGGTGGACACTTTCGTGTCCCCGAGTCCAGATCCTCTGGCTTTCGCCGTGGACGCTCTGTCACTAAATTGGAACGGCCTAGTCCGCTACGCCTTCCCGCCGGTTCCGATTTTGCCTCAGCTTCTAGCCAAGATACTAACCTGCAGTTGTCGAATCATTCTGATCGCTCCCCTATCAGCGGGTGTGGATCAATCATCTCTGCTCTCTGTTGGCGGCGGTTCCGACACGTCTCCCTCTACGTCGCGACCTTCTTTGCCAAGGTCACCCGAGGAGATGTCACCTCGACCCGACTTCATTGTGCTTTCACGCATATCTTTTGTCAGGTCCTGTCTCCTTCGTAGAGGTTTTTCGAGACGAGCAGTGGAGTGCATTTTTTCTTCACGGCGGCACTCCACTGATTTAGCCTATGCGGCTAAGTGGAAGGTCTTCTGTCGATGGTGTGCTGATCACTCTGTTGATTATGCCGATCCTTCGATAACATATTGCGGAGTTTCTGTTGTATCTGTTTGATTCTCGGGGTCTTCAACCTGTTACCATCAAGGGGTACAGGTCCATGTTTTCGGAGACCTACTCCCACTAAGCCTCTAACTGGCCACTGTAGCCGCACCTATGAGCGCGCCTAACCTCCATAACGGATACCGAGAGCCCTCATGGGCATTTGCTGACGCCTTATTACACTCGCGACCCGCAGCAATATTATTGATAGCGCACGTACATCAAAGTGCTTAAGCCTAAAATCTCTCTACTTAGCGCCAAAATACGGTACATTGTAGGGAGGAGCGGTATATTTAACCCTGCCACCCCCAACGTACAGGGGACAAGTGACATTCTACTTCATCCATAACAATACCAATTAATGCTATACTAGGGCGGTCACGACCCTTTAATATTGCACAAACGTGTATTTCGTAGAACAGCAATAAATAACGTAAAAATGGATGATTCCAAACCATGTGCTGTTATTTTCAAACGAGTCATTCACCGACAATCACTGATAAACAGTGCAAAACTGTTCTTGTGTGTTTTTGTATTATGACAAACTACAGTCATGGCTGGACACATGTATACATCGATTCCAAAGTCAGATAATACTGAACTAATCCCGTACTGAGTACACTCACTATAATGTTCAATTGCAAAGGTCAAGTGCAGGGAGACTTCAATTTGAATGTGCTCTTTCATCAAGCTTCCGTGGCTTATCTGAGCTACTCAGTGATTTCTGCCCTCACCTAATTTAATCAAATTCGCTCATCTACTGCTCGCCTTAAAAAAAATTAAGGTGTGCGAAAATTACCCCCCCCCCCCCCCCCCCTGGCCATAGAAAATAATGATTACTCTAACAACTTATTCCTGAAACCCACACCTTTTACGATCTCTGTTGTGTTAGTGATCTCTGGAAGACGATCACACTGCCCCTCTCACACCTCCGGGCCTTGTCGAGGCCCGGAGGTGTGAGAGGGACAGTGTAGCCGCCTCATAGAGACTAACTTGTAGCAGCACAAAAATGTACAAAGCCCACTAGGCAGAATTCATTAATAGTAAAACTTCATTTTGCCACTTTTAGCTTTTGGAAGCTTGAGGATAGCTTATAGCTCCCCTTGGCCATGCGAGTGGAGCGATTTTTAGCTCTCCTGCACATTTGTAAGAATGCCAGGCCTGCTTTTGTGATCACAGCCTTGTACCTATACGAAAAAGAAAATTTGCCCCATTCTTTGCCATATATAAGCTTATCCTGTGGCTAATCTTTTTAATTTTTTTTTTTTTTTTTTTTTTTTGGAAAGAAAATGACATCCCCAGAAATTTGTATGATCGCCACTGCGCATGTCCGAGTTTCTGCGAAAAATCTATCCAATTTTTTAACACTGAAGTCTATGGAGACTTTTTAAAAAACAATTATTTCTGAAAAACCTCCTTCAAAACTATTTGCATCCCGCATCTGATCAAAAAAATCAACATTTCCTCTTCAATTTTCTGTAATTAATTGAATTGTAGGATAATTATTTTTTGCTTCCATTTTTATTTTAAATCGGAGGTAGATTTTGTGTATAACCCCTATAAAATTAAGCAAAATTCACTACCCCTGTGGTCTTTAAAACGATTTTGCGACCTTATGAAAATAAACATTTTCTGCCATTCTGCATCAGACTAGAAACTAGAAGTGTCAAATGTGTCATATATCCAAGTTTTATTTGAATGTCATCACATCTTTTTGCTTTCAAATAACTTTGAAAAACATACATTTTACATTTCCCCAATAAAACCGCCCCTCTCTCTTCCTGTTGTCGAGATAATTGGTTTGTTGCGTTGGAGAGAATACCCGTTCTGTCTTTCTGTGTGCTTTGTATCGGCAGTTTGGATCAATAAATCGGCACATTGTGATACATGTAAGTTAGCACAATAATATATCTCTGTTGACAGCGTGTTTAACAGCTTGGAAAGCCGAGCTCGTTCCAATGAGGGTCATATGCTATGTTTTTGGAGCGTCTTCTATTCAGGTTAGTTAAAGGATTACCGCCCATAAATATATCACCGTGAGGGATTATTTTCATGAAGGTACAATCTGTTTTTTACACACTATCGAAACAATAATATTTTCACACGATACTTTTGATATGCATGGACAAAAACTGTTTCGCTGTTCATAATTCACCTCCAAATATTTTATCTCTTCATTGTCTTTTTTGTATGAACCGTATTGTTGAGTGTTATTAAGCCATGTGCTGTATTTGTTTTAATAAACATCAAACAGCAACTGTGAGTGTTATTGTTATCTGGTCCATTCTATCGCAAATTGTTCGCCAACTGATCAGCTGTGAATTAGTACCTCGGATAATGAGTTATCGAACTTAGCCTACCATACACATTTCTGGACATGTAAAAAATCCATTCAATAACGCAATTGTGATGACAACAACTTGAACCTTTCCGGAAAGTTTGTCCATAAATAAGACTCATTCACTGTGTTTGACAAAATTCAAGTAGTTTTCAACTGCCATGTCAAAAATAGGTGTTTTCGATGGTTCCAATCTCTTGAAAACCGGGAAACAAATTTCAAAGACTTTAAGCATAGTTGTGATCTTCGTGGATATCAGTACAGTCACAAAATGGCATGTTAGATACTTTGTCCTTGAGGAAGAGAAAATCAACCTCTCGGAATATGATTCGGGCACTTCTCCGTTGCCGTGTCCTTGTTATGTTACTTCCCCCGTGTTCTTGGTCGCGCCTTTGAACTGTTTACAATGCACGGTTTGTTATTTGCTCCATGTCACACATGCTGTGTAAGGTATTTAAATATACTTTACACAACAAGTTTAATTGATAAAGACACACAGTTATAAATAAATTAGATCATGATCTTCAATATCATACTCACACAAGGTTTGGCGATCAAACGCAGTGTGTGCCAAAAAACTGGTCTCTGTATAACTGGATCGCCGGGCTCGCTTCAAATAGAAAGGTATCCCACTTTCTGCATTATTAGGTTGGTGTGCGCAGAGGGGTGGGCAACCGTTGTTATAAACAGATAATGCTCAACGGACACTTTTCTCGATAGTTTTCAATTTTCCGACACCGTCTATTGCATTTTAACTCTTTACCTAACATGAAAAGCAGACGACACTTGCAAACAAAATTCTTCAATAAGTATTTTTTTAAATTTTTTGTCTCAAAAACATAGGTTATGACTCCTCATTGGAACGAGCTCGTTCCAAAGAGGGGTCATAACCTATGTTTTTGAGACAGAAAATGAAAAAAATAATGAAAAATTAATTGATGACTTTTGTGAATAGCGCTGGTCTGTTTTGGCCGTTACGTTGGTAAAGGGTTAAAGAATGTACTTTGATGTGTGTGATAAACAATTATTATTGGTGGTGTGCACATTTTCCACGACAATGCAAACTGAATATTAATTTTATAACACACTATGGATATTATTGACAAAACAGGTGCTGAAATTGTAGATGTGGCAGCGTCTTTTAACAGGTGACACTCAGTTGGGTGATTCGACAACAACCCGAGTGCCTTTTTCACAAGATTAACTTTATCGATCAATTAGACCGAAACCGGCTTTTCAAACGCCTTTAACCTATCCATCGTTAACAAAGGCTTTGTTTCTGAAACAATAATACCAAATTCATAATATGCCAGTAATTATCGCATGTGACTGATTATTTTTTCAGTCATTCATAAACTCCTTAACCGATAATTTTGTTAGCATATATGTCAACTATAACATGCCATGCCTCATGTTATACAATCTTAATTTGTATATATTTGCTGCCGTTACAGTGTTGTGTTGGGAGTCTCCGCGACTAAGTATGGTGGGGAGCTGACAGTTGCTCGCCGTTGCTCGGTGGTTCTCTCCGAGTACTCCGGCTTCCTCCACCCTCAAAACTGTCATATGTGATCTTAAACACCAATAAATAAGAATCCTAATAATAATACTTTTTCACAACATTAACTTTATTTCTCAATTAGACCGAAATCGGCTTTTCAAACGCTTTTAACCTATCCATCGTTAGGGTTTGTTTCTGAAACAATTATACCAAATTCATAATACGCTAGTAATCATCGCCTTTGACTGATTATTTTTTCTTTAACTGGCGATTTTGTTAGCATATACAGTACGCGGAGAGTGGATTGTAACTAAATCACCAGCGGAGTGGAGTTATCACCCAAACTATAAGTTTCAAATTTCATACATATGGACAAAAAATACAAGCAATGTTTCTGCCAATGGACCTCCGGGTTTAACCGGGTTTAACTTTGTCTCTGCTTGTTGTGCTTTGCAACAATTGTGCAATTATTGCGTGGGTGGAATCTCCACTCCGCGGGTGATTTAGTGATAATACACTCTTCACGTACTGTATGTCAACTGTTCTAACATGCCACGCCACATGTTATATATTCTCAAATTGTATATATTTGTTGCTGTTACAGTGTTATGACACTTTGTGTGGGGAGTCTCCGCGAAAGTCACTGCTCAGCGTTCCAATCGGAGGCACGATGGTTCGTAGACTAGTTCATTCCAAATAAACCGGAATGTTCATTGTATTTGTAAAAATAAAACACTAATTTCCCCAGAGATATCTTAGAGTATGTATGCCAAGAAACGGCTCTACCATACTGGGCTTATATTTCGACGACAATCCAGTCACGCAAAGATTTTCGAAACAAAGTCAGCGAGAATCCATGTAGATTCTCGCTGTACATCTGCTAGGATTCGCGTGGAAAAACCTGGGTCAATTTAACCATTTAGCAAAATTAACCAGTAAAAGCTCACATGACCTGAAATATCCAACACTTTGTAAATAAAATTGTACATATACGGCTGTCATTGTAACCGGATCAATGAGCCGATTCCAATGACATCCATATTTGTAAGATTTTATTGGTAAATATTGGTTATTGTTTTAACCCTTTACCTAACGTAACGGCCAAAACCGGCCAGCGCTATTCTCAAAAATCGTCAATTAATTTCATTATTTTTTTCATTTTTTGTCTCAAAAACATAGGTTATGACCCCTCGTTGGAACGAGCTCGTCGAGCTCGTTCCAACCAGGGGTCATAACCTATGTTTTTGAGACAAAAAGTGAAAAAAAATAGTTATTCAAGAATTATTTTTGCAAGTGTCGTCTGCTTTTCAGGTTAGATAAAGGGGTAAACAAATTATCGAACGCAGTTTATGTTTTAAAAATTAAAAAGCTGTCTTGGGTAACGGGTTAACATGTGTTATCAGTATACAACAGGGGTTCAACCACGGTGGGCCTAATGGGATTCTGGGACACTCATAGCAAGTAGGGACTCTCGTAACCATTTTCGCAAATATATGACCTAAATTGCAAAGTTGATACGGTGGAACTACATTCCGTGCTAGGCTTTCGGTTGATGTTTCATATGTTAAAGCTGTTAAGCTAAAAGAATGGTTTTAGCGCGCCGAATGCGCGCTGGGACGATTTGGAGTAAACCCTTTCGACCCATCTTTTACTGTATCGTATTTTTCCTATTAGTTGCCTTGGGCCATGTCTGATCGTGTTAGAGGAGGAAAGGGAAAGGTGGAAGATGGGAGGCTATCGGCGTTTGTGCTTTTTTTTATTTCTTCTTGTTCGGAGGTGGCTGTGTCGGTGATAGGATGTTTGTTTCTGTTGTTGGTGTTGGTGGTGTTTGAGGTTTGTTGTTGTTTTCTTTTTCTTGAATTGATTGTAATTCCGTGAGCATTCTTATCATTTCCTCATGTTGTTGGTCCATTTCGATGCGGTGCTGTGCCCTTTCTTCCTTTTCTTTCTGTCATGCGATCTTGCTCTCTTCGGCTTCTCTCCTGATGGTATCCCGCTCCGTGTCCTGGACTTCCGGTTCAGAGGGGAGAGGCGAGAGAGGAACGGGAAGAGGCGTGAAGACAGCCTCCATTTCCATCCCAGTCTCCATCGGACCGTCCGCATCTGGCGTCTCCAGCTGGGGGGGGGGGGGGGGGCTGGAGGCGAGATGGGGGAGTCCGTGGGAGTCGGGGTAGAAATGGTAGCTGTTTCCTCCTCTTTCCCTTCCTCGCTCTTCTCTCTCTCTCTTCTTCTCCAAGAAAGCCTCCAAGCGTCGGGAATCCCTCCGTTTGGTGGCCGGGCTCTTCTTCTTTGTTTTCCTCTTCTCAGGGCCTCCTTCCCTCTTCGGGTGAGGACCAGTGCGAGAGGAGATCCTCTCAGCAAAGGTACTACCTCTCCCCGAGAAGGGCGGTGATGTTTTCTCCTCTTCAACTAGGAACTCCATAGTCAGGTGGACTCTCATTCCTATCTCCTGGACAGTCCAGGTGATAGGACGAGAGACCCCTAGGGCTGTTATAGTCTTCATCAATCGATCAGTTATTTCCATGATTAGGTGTTTGCTCTCTGAAATCAGAGGTGCGAATCAACTGTTAAGCTGTGATTACAGTGATAGCGAAGCAGCTTTCATTCACGTCATTCACGTCATCAGTCGTCACTGATGGGAGGAGTTTCGCATCTTTTGACCTAGCGTCATCTTGAGAAAGACAGATTAAGTTGCGACGTTTTGAGATCAGTGGTGTCGAGAGTCTCATATTCAATAATTGCGATATAGATTTCTCACTGGTGAACTCAGTTGATTTTGGAAACTTATTTACCGATTGCATTATTTTTGTTCGGCATGTAACTATTCTGCGTGACGCCTGTTTTAAATAACGTGACCACGTAAAGCAGAAAATTGTTCAACTTGGCAAGAGTGCTGATGTGGAGTTAACCACCAATAAACAGATAAATAAATTGCCGGCACTAACGTAGGGGTCTCATGTAGAGGTCTGCGGTACCATGGATTACATAGCGAGTAATCGCTTGATGGACTGGTCACGTGAAATAATTCATGAGAGGTGAGGGACGTTGTACAAACACGATTGCGCGAATGCGCACGAGTGTTTTACAATAGAGTCCCTCGCCTCGAATGAATTATTTCACGTAACCAGTCCAGGCAAGCGATTACTCTGTTTATTACCTTTCATTATTAACGATAATTATATTATTTAACTTTTTACCTAACGTAACGTCCAGCGCTATTCTAAAAAATCGCCAATTAATTTTCATTATTTTTTTCATTTTTTGTCTCTAAAACATAGGTTATGACCCCTTATTGGAACGAGCTCGTCGAGCTCGTTCCAATGAGGGGTCATAACCTATGTTTTTGAGACAAAAAATGAAAATAATAGCTATTCAAGAATTGTTTTGGCAAGTGTCGTCTGCTTTTCATATTAGGTAATGGGTTCAAAAAACAATGACGTCCCCATTCCACCCACGACAAAGCGTCTTCGTTTGTGCGCACGGATACGTGACACAATTGTTGATTGCATAATTTACTTGTGAAGTTATCATTTATAATCAAACCTGGGAAATCCCAGTAAATCACACTTTGGAAAGTATTACATCTATTTTTCATCACTGATCGTGATATCAGGAAAAAATGCAGATACTACACAGATATGTTTTTCTTTCTTTCTCTTGTGTTTTCCCCGTGACGCTGATTTACCACCCTACACCTGCCATCGGGTTTTCAGCCCTCGATAGGGAGGCATATTAAATCCGGGTTTTCCGCCCGTTCGTCCGTCCGTCTATCCAACAGTCGTCAGTCCGTCCATCCGTCCACCCGCGCTATAATACGGGAGTTACGAGGTTTTTTGTCCGGACAGGCATTATTTTCTTACCGGCATATTATGAGCTTAAATGAAAATGTTATGAAGTTAATGTCTAAAATATGAGACTTGTGAGTCAAGTAGCGATTTTTCGGGGTTTATATTAAGGGTTAGGGCCAGTTCAGGGTTGGGGTTAGCGTTAGTTACTATCAAGCATTACATGGGGATGAAACCATGTCTATACCCCCCCCCCCCCAAAAAAAAAAAAAAAAAAATTACCGAAAAAACGAAGTTTTCACCGGTGTCAACGAATTAAAATGATAGTCCGTCCGGGCCAACTAAACCTGTTTAGGAGCTATTATTTTTAAGGGGTACCTTCAAATTAGGGTAGTATTAGGGTTAGGAGAGGAGTGGGGTTAGGAGTAGCCAAAGGGCAGAGCTTAAGGTTGCAGGGGGTTAGGACCCAGGGGTGGGGTTGAGGTCAGGGGTGGGGTTTTATTTTTCGTAGCCCCTAATCCTTTTGGCCTGGCTAGGGTGGGGTTAGGGTCAGGGGTGGGGTGGGGTTGGGTTGGGTTGGGTTGGTTAGGGTTAGGAGTAGCCCCAGAGTAGATCTTAAGGTTGGGGAGGGTTAGGTCCCAGGGGTGGGGGGGTTAGGGTCGGGGTGTGGTGTGGTGGGGTTTTAGGGTTTAGGTCAGGGTAGGGTAGGGCTAGCGTTAGGGTGTGGTTTTTGAGTGGATGGGGTGGGGTTAGGGTTAAATATAAGTTCTAGGTTGGAGGGGTGGGGTTCCAGGTAAAATAAGGTTATGGACATATAAAATGTTTTTTTCGTAGCCCTTAAACCCAAATAGTAAGAATGTCCGCCCATCCGTCTGTCTGTCCGACTTTGTTTGTCCGCTCGGAACCGTAACTCTCTAACGCTTTGGTGCATTTCCATGAAACTTTGCAGAAGAGTAAAGACCAATGGAAGATCTTTTGCACAGCAATACCATGCTCGAGTGACAAATCTCAAGGTCACAGGAATGAGAAAACTTAATTCTCTCAAAAACTGTATTTGTCCGTCTGAAGCCATAATTCTATAAGACTTGGGTGGATTTCCATGAAACTTCACTCTAGGGTAAAGACCAATGGAAGGTCAGTTTGCACAGCAACACCATGCTCGAATGACAAAGGTCATGGTCATAGAAATGTGAAAACTTAATTCTTTCACAGACCGTATTTGTCTGTCTGGAGCCATAATTCTATAATGCTTGGGTAGATTTCCATGAAACTTCACACAAGGATACAGACCAATGGAAGGTCTCTTGCACAGCAACATCATGCTCGCGTGACAAAGGGCAAGGTCACAGGAACGTGAAAACCCAATTCTCTCACAGAATCGGGTTTTTCTTCCTGAACTACAGACAATGCAACTTCAAATAATTTATATTATGAAGGTGTCTCAACATAACATATACAGGCAAAATAACACATATGGGCAACACCATGCTTGAGTGAGAAGGTCAAGGTCACAAGAGTGTGAAAACTTAATTCTCTCACGGAATTGGATTTTTTCTTGAAGAACTACTTTAACTCTTTCAACACGAGAGACCGCTTTTCCGGTCCAGGAACACGAAACATCATAATTTCATTAAGTAGGATGTACTAAATGAATGTGTGTGGTAGAACAATTAATATTTTCAACGTGCAGCCTTCAGGCTGCACGTTGAAAATATTAATTGCTCTACCCACAAATAATGGATATGGACTCTTCCAAATTCTGCCATATAACTGGCATGGAAGATACCACCAGTGTTGAAAGGGTTAATTGTTTGGTATGAAGGTGTAGCAACATAACTAAAACGGGTGTCACCATGTCTGAAAACATAATTCTCTTACAGGGTTTCTCATCAGAACTACTTAAAAAGACTGCAACTTCAAATATTTTTTTTCTGTGGAGGTGTAGCAACATAACATTTACGGTCAACACCCAGCCTGAGAGATAAAGGTCATCAACACTATGCTCAATTTTTCGGAAAGGACAGGGTAACAGGAATGTGAAAACTTAATTCATCTGTGTGACAAAGATCAGATCATTCCAATATTATATGCCATTTAGCCATAGTTCGGGGGGGGGGGGGGGGCACCCGTGGCAGGGCGGTCAACGTTAGTCTTGTTACATATTTATAAATAACATGCAGAACGGAAATATTTTTTAGGGCTGAAAGTTCATTTTTTATCACGTGTTGACAATGATAGCTGTGGTCAATAAAAATGTGAATATTCATTAAGTATTTTCTTACAACTACTGAATTTGTGTTGGCGTGTAATCTAACTATAAATTCTATTTTGAAATTTACGTACAATATTATACCGAAGGAGCTGTCTCTTTGGAATAAAATGTTATAGAATGTTGTAACATGAATCGAATTGTTTCCGGATACAGTCCACCATAGTTTGTCGTGGTATCTGTTCATCTTCTTAATGAATATTAAATATAGAGTGTGCAATGGAGTTCTGAATTATTGTATTTTATGCGCATGGTAATTTGACGGGAACTCTCTGATCAGCAATAAGCGAGATTACTGACAACAGCTGCATGTACGTTGAATTTGTTTCCCTAGTATTGGATGAACTGAGATATATTCTCGTGCGTGTTTCAACCCATTGTAGGGAAATGGTACCATTTCCTGTAGTTTATGTACTCGGCAGGGGCCGCAGAACCGGGGGTGGCTCAAGGGGATGGGGGAGGCTTCAGCCCCCCTCCCCCTCCCCCCTCCCACTTTTTTGTCGGGCCATGTTTGTTTTGTGTGCATATATTTTAACACAACCAATGACTGGTGAAACAAGGGGCGGATCCAGAGCCTTACCCATATTTTCGCCAGCTATGTTTCTCTCGTACTGGATCAGTTTCGATGGATTATTTCGGATCATTTTTTGCAGTAAGTGGCAGCAAAAGCTAAAATGCATGCAATCTGTTAAAAAATCGGTTATCTGAAATTGATCGTAATCTTATAGACATACAAGTACCAAATCCACCCCAAGACAAAATAATCCACAGACAGTATAATTGCTGTTAATGTCTGGTAAAGCATACAGGTGAGGTCTATTTATCAGCTTTGGTCGTTACGACCAAAGCTGATAAATAGATCTCGTTTGTATGATTTACCGACGTTTTTTAACAGCTCTCAAAGTGTGAAATCTTTCAAATACATCTGAAAAATCTCAAAATATCCGCTCAGATGCATGGAAATGGGAGTTTGGAGACCCTGGAATTTAAAATTTTCCTACAGCGGGCCAAACCATGGTCGCCGCGTCATACCGACCACTATCCATCGTCCGATCCAGCCCCTCCCCCCCCCCCCCTCCACACACACACTTTCAAAATCATTCTGCTCCGAATATCGGAGGGGGTTAATGACTTTAGGAGCCTGAATTACATGGTTAATCACCGAGCTGGTTGTTGGACGCACAGTCTTTAGATCGCCGAATGACACAATTCAGCTCAAAGGGTGACGATCACGATCTTGAGAACTGCATTCCAGAAGAAGTGGAAGTCTCAAGATCCCATATAGTCATCTATAAGACAAACTCCTATTCATCTAAAGGGCAGACAACTATTGTTTGACTGTTAGGAGAGTTTTCCAGGGGAAGTTACTAGACCCCCGCTCCGTTCTGTCCCATATTTGAAAATTGCCAAATTTAACTCGTCTTTACATCATCAATCAGAATGAGGACGCCACGACAGTTTCTGCTTCAGTCTACATTCATCTAGCACAGGTACAGCTCGCCTTTTGAAAAGTTTTCCGTGTCACAAAATTAGTTGTGCATAGTTGCTTTGTTCTTAAATTCCCAGTTTTATATTACGATGCTAATAGTGCTTTATTTGTGTACACGTCTAAGCTGCGTTTTCTTCTATGAAACGGAATCACGATTCCTTGCCGGGACGACAGATACTTTGTGTTATTGTCAAAGAATTTTTCGACATCCATGAGGATTATGTTTCCAGAACTCTTCATTTTCTTTGTTTGATGTTTCGGGAAAGTTATACGCGATTTACTCGTGTGATGGTCTGCGCAACTCGGCCAGCATGCATCTGCTATTTTTGCAAGCTTGACATCTAATTAACTTTCGTCCAGCACTTATTATCAGACAAACTAGGAGACGAAGTTGAAAGACAGTTTCGCCTATCAGTTCGGTCGGTCCGTGTTCATCCGTGGACAGTTTAAGCAGAGTTTATTGTGCCCTGTCGTCACCGGTGGGGTGGCTTCGCGTTCCATTCCTTCAGTTATGGTTTCCTTAGATACGAAGTTTTCCCTCCCCAATCCCATCATGGCTTCAGTTGGCGTTCCTCTGTCTAGTCTCCCAGGTACTGATCCCACTATCTTCCCTTCTCTCCGACAGGATGTTTTGGCAGGTAAAGATGTTAATTTAGCGCGGCTCATTATGCCTCCACTTGACCCTTCCAAGCCACTGGAGAAATATGACGGTCGCGTGTCCAAACACATGTCCATTCTTGAATTTGTTCGGGCTTTTGGTAAGTACAAAAACGATTATTTGCGAGGTTTTCCAAAATCATTAATGATGTGTTATCCATTTCGGCTCAATATGGGAACGCCTTTTATTTCTATCATCTGGCATTCTCTGCGCAAGTGAATTGGGCGGTGCGCGACACTAACCTTTTCTGCTCTGTTTTCGCTGGCCATAAAAGCCACGCCTGCTGCTCGTGCAACAGCTCCGATCATAGTTGAATTCCTCATCTCGTTTCTCAATTCATTTCGGCGTCCCAACGATACTGCTAGTACTGCCTCTTCCTCTACTAGAGAGCTTTGTCTCCAGTCCAACTCCGTAAGGGCTTCACTTTTGGTAAAAATTGTCGCTACCTCCATTCTTGCCTGAACTGTAAGGATTCTCACCCACGGACATTCTGTCCTGAGCGATCGTCTCGATCATCCGCTCTCCTTCCCGTTGCTCCATTCAAACCTAAATGACTCGTGTCACAGCTTAACCCTGCACACTACGTTCTCCAGTCTATTTCCACTTATCAATCGCTCTGCCCTCCAGTTTGCTTTCGCCGGGCACCCCAACACATGTTTCACCTCCTATTTCCTTTCAGGATTACGGGGAGGCTTTGGTACTGGTACACACTGAAAACTAAAGTGTTAAAACTGACACTTTCAAAGTGTTAAACCCATTCTAGCTCTTAGGGTTTGATTTTAACACTCAAAGTGCAATGCTTTAAGCACTTAGACATTACAATCGTCAGACATCTAAAACTTGAATGGATGGCACTTTCCATGTGTCTAGCACTGGTGGTTCTTCCAGAATCGTTCATAATTTGATTTGCGCTTGATGGGTACATAATTAAAAGGACACAACGCAGATGACGCGGATCAGGCTCGAAGGTTCGAGCCTGATCCGCGTCATCTGCGTTGTTTCCTTTTAAGTGTCGCGACATTACACTTGTCAAGTGGTATTATTGTAACACCTGTCAAGTTCTGGGATGTCTACACTTGAACAAAGTGCTAGTTCATCACTTAGTAAGTGTTAAATACAGCACTTCAAGGGTAGTTTTTAACACTTTAGTTTTTAGCGTGTATTCACCATTATCCTACTACTTCCCTTATTCTGAAAATCTTGCGGTCTGCTTTGGACAGTTGATGCTCTTCTCGAGTCCGAATTGGGGAATGGTTTTCTCTTTGGCCCGTTTGAACGCCCACCCTTTACGGTTTATCGTATTAACCCTATAACCATTGCTACACGAAAGTTTTCTGGCAAGCAGCGGTTCATCATTGACCTCTCAGTGCCGCATTCCTCTTCCTCTTCAGATTCTATCAATTCCCTGATCAATAGAGATGTCTTTCCCTGAATTATGTGACAATCGATCATGCGATCCAATGATCCAAACATTAGGCTCAAACTCTTGGTTGGGCAAGACAGACATAAAGTCCGCTTTCAAGCTATTACCCATCCATCCTGATCTCTGGCATTTGTTTGGCATTAGTGGAAAGATAAATATTACATTTATTCTCGATTGGCTTTCGGCTGCAGTTCGTCTCCCAGTTTATTTGACACATTGTCTCAAGCTGTGTGTTGGTTTGTACGGGAACATTTTAACCCTTTACCCAACGTAACTGCCAAAACCGGCAAGCGCTTTTCTCAAAAATCGCCAATTACTTACAAAAAATGAAAAAAATTAGTTATTCAAGAATTTTTTTTGCAAGTGTCGTCAAAACGCCACATAACCTTTTTCTTTGTACCCTTCTAAGAATTGTTTAAGCGAGAGAAAGATGAAGAAGTGGTGCACTGATATGCAGGATCTCCCGTGTCAATACAGACCCTATGACGACAAACCCAGAAAGCTGCAGTTTATTTCTTGACTTTCTTTCATTAAACCGACGATATGCTGTGATTCGATACCCTGCGGGAGAGGGGTCGAACAACAACAACTTTTCCCATCGTATTAGAAATTCAAAGCAGCAGGGCGAGCGAACGAGCGGGCGGACGTCTGTGGTGAGGCCTGTTTCAGCCTCTATAATATCTTCCAGCCCATAGAAGCACGTAAGACCTGCCCCAGTCCCTAGATGAACGCATCTCAGGCCGGTTTCCACCAGTCATGCCCATCCCCTAGAAGGCCTTTCAGCTTTTGGGCCACAGACCCGCCCAGCCCCTAGAACGCCCCCAGCCCGTAGGTCACAGACGCGCCCCAGTCCGTTTATTTATTTATTTATTTATTTATTTATTTATTTATTTATTTATTTATTTATTTATTTATTTATTTATTGGTGTTTAAGGTCACATATTTCTGCACAATGGCTAATTGTGACCGCCCCCGGTTCGTAGGCCACAGACCAAACCCAGTTCATAGGCGATCAGACCCAGCCCAGCCTAACCTCGCCAAGCCTCCCAGTCCTGTACAGCCTAGGGAGAACGCATATTTATAAGTTGGTCGCCAACTTATATAAATAAACAGCCCGACTATAAACCACAGATTTACGGTCTTCTATGGATGACCTTATCGACGAGTTTCTTGCCGGAGAGACGTATTAATACTTCTGAAATTTTTCTGTGTGTCCCCAGAAAACAATAACCACTACGAAACTAAAACCAGTCTTGTTATAAGAGGTAATTACGTAATAGGGAAACCGTCAGTTTTGGTAATGGGGTCGCGAAGCGGACCTTCTGCCTCCCAGCGGAAACATTGCACTCACTGACACTAATAAAGCCGAAAGTTGGTCGAAACACTATTTCAAACCCTTATTGACAAATCACTGGGTTTAAGGAGTTTCGTGAAAACCTGTTATTGTTCCCGCCTTTCTTTCCAGCTGACGTTTTCCTTGAACCTGAAGTAATAAATAGAGGATATCTGGTGTTTTTGAGTGGATACCGAAAATTATCTCATGAGTGACTGAGACAAATGCGAGCGAAAATAACCATTTGTCTCGACCACGCGTGAGATAATTTTCGGTATCCACTCAAAAACACAATATTTCCTTTTTATTATACGTTTTTTTTTTATAAGAATCTGATCATTCCTATCGATAATTCCACTCGTTTCACCCTTGAATTGATGCACGAAAGTAAACAGCTGATGCGCATTGATACGCGGAAGTGATTTGATAGAGAATCGGAACACATCCAGGTTGCATATTGCGATATGATTCAGCTGGCGGGTTTCATGCATCACTTCAAGGTGAATGCGTGTTGAATTATTGCTGGAAATTATCAGTATCCACTCAAAAACACTAGATTTTCTTTTCGTCATACATTTTTAGAACAAATTGATCATTTCTAGTGATAATTTGACTCGTATTCACCCTGAAGTGATGCTTTAAAAGCCGCCATTTTGATTGATACTGTGGAAGTGAAAATTTCTATATCTTCACAGTGGGGGTTACGATTTCTATCTTTCCGCTTTTTTTCGATAATCTATCTTTAGCGTATAATAAAATATTTTTTTTTATATTTGTTTCGGCATCGATAGCAATCACCGTTGTAACGGCTTCACTTCACAAGGGAAAGGATATATTTTGGTACCCAAATTTTAGCCAACGAAGAATTCTTGTGCCAAATCAAACTGTTTAGTGCTATTGGCCAAATTGACATCCATCAGCGTGATCACCGCCCCATCCACTGTGAGACTACCTACCAACGAACAGTGGGTCGAGATTACGAAAGACGTCAGAGCCTAGGTGGAAGGTGACGGCGCCACTCTGGTCTTCCCCATATGTGAAAGTTTAGGGAGAAGACGCATTTGATATTGGTGAGATCCAGATCGCTGACGGAATCGAAGCCAAGGCAAGTTGTATGGCCCAAGACGCTTGACTGACAGATGGGAAAGCAGCACAACTCCTCAGACAACTTGGAGCGCATCTACAATGGCCACGCCTGGCCTCGGGATCTCCACTTCCTTCGGGCCAGGCAGTCCAACACCTATAACAGCGATGCATAGGTCAAGAAAAGACGAGCCACGGAAAATAAATCAATCACAGCCTGGATGCTCGGCGGTGGTTCTTTGAACCACAGGCGGCTCTACGTTGACCAGTTCGGGCTCCAAAATGACCTACAGAACACAGAAACAGTATGGCGCTTTAATCGAAGCCTGCAATGATTTAGGAGACGAAACCCTATCTTAGCAGACAGAGTATTCGGGATAAATCCTGCCACAACAGTTATGGTGAAAGAAAGGATCGGCTGGAAGCCGATCCCAGCCTCCCTTCTGGATCACATTCAAAAAGCCTGGGTAGAACACGGCCATGGCAGTCTCTGGAACGCAGAACGGTATCACGTTAATAACATCGACATGAAGGCGTGCTACACCGCTAGCTTCCAGGGCCTAGGCGAGGCATAACCCTATTTCTAGCCATTCGTTCGTTCAAAATCCAGAATGACTCGTGTAGCAATCAACGACTTTCAGCGAAAAGATATAGACACAGGGTCCGGCAGTTATATTTGCATTTCGAGGAGCAGGGCAGGCCGGGCCCCGACGCCCCTCCTCACATATATCGCAGGGTCCGGCATTCGAATCGAGGTAGAGGTTGGAGAAGTCATCATCGCTTTCGAAAAGCAGGATGAGGTATGGCTCCTCGAAGACAGAGACCAGTGCTGCAGCAACATCCAGAAGTTCACATAGGGCGCGAAGGCTGATGGAAAGCATTTCACTCACCGTCTTCGCTCACCGTCTTACAGACCAGGGAGAATTATATTACCTGATGAGAGATCCTGGCCGAAGCGGCACGCTCGTCGGCGAACCGGGAAGATTTTCCCTGGTTCACTTACTACGATGAAAGCATGCCCAGTACGACATCTGAGGGCCAGTATGCTAGCCTGTACCCACACCAATCTCCTCGTCATACTGCGACGTTTCGGGTTGTAACAGACCGCACGCCAAGAAGACGGTGCTCTACAAACGCGTTCAAGCATATGTCGCCAAAAAGATCTGCTATTGTGGCGACGCCACATGTGGATCGTGTCTACTAGGGAAGAATACCTGCCTCCAGCGGTTCGGCACCCCCGATGGTAACATCACAATGGCGAGATAAGATAGAAACTCTGCATGCTCAGGACCACATCTTCCAAAGCCGGAGTATTACCGCTGGAAAAAAGACATCCCGGTTTCTTCTGCACCCAGTCATAACGACCTCTCACGACCCACCAACTTTCATACATAAACGGCTGCGGAATGAGCGTAAAAACGACTAGAGTGATCGAGGTGTTTTGAGTAAGACATTCTTCGGTGTTCATCTCGACTCACTAGAGAAAGCAATGCGGGGCAGGGATGTTAAAGTCCAGACCTATCACAGTTTCTTCCGATGTAGTGGGTAGAACGACTGGACGCCAGTGAGAATGGATCAGAAGTATGTATCGTGAGAAATTATCAGGAATGAGGTCTGCATGTACAAAAGTCAATCCTCGAAATCTTCCAGGACTGACTGGGGCAGAGGGATGTCCAGGTATTCTTTCATGATGACCAGGACCAACCACCTCCAATCGTAGGAGAGATGCCGCACGCCTGGTTACGGGACCCTGCGAATTACTACGAAAGAGGTCGGGACTGACAACAGGACAAAAGTCGAAGCACTCAAGGCCCTTAGGAAAGCTACACAATCAAACCAGGTCTACCCCACACATTGCGAGCAGATGCGTAAAACCTTCCCCATTTTCTTGGATAGAGCCGGTTTGTGGAGCTGTGAAAGCCCGGCGACGTGGTCCTTACCAGTCACCATAAAGTATAAGATAAAGCCCAATAGTCTCTCTTTCAGAGACACAGGTACATTTCCTGGACACGTCAGTCCCGTCCTTCTACCACTCAATGGATTGCCGAAAACAGCATGTTCTGTTCACGATTCCTGGACCCCTAGTCAATGACGGGTGGGTGAAGCTTGTCCTCGTCCTGAACGACGTTTTTGATGTGGCCCTTCCCCATGCCATTGATGCGGTTGAGCGAAATATATATCCACAGAACGACACACGCGTGTGAATGGGTTAATCGACATGGCACGAAAGCCAGCGCGGAGGGGTAGAACAAGAGGCCACACGTGTCATATCGATTAACCCATTCACGTGTGTCGTTCTGGGTTTATTACACGCCTTCACGTCTATAAAAAAATTATTAGAAGGACACTCAGCAATTCATTTAACTATCAACAAAAAGAATACATTTTATCTTCAACCAAATTTGCGAGGGAACCCGTGTTACTATTTAGTCCCCTGAGTTCCAATGTCTTCTATGTGCCAACTGGCACATAGAACACATTGGAACTCAGGGGGTGATTTTCAGCTCTCGCTAGCGATTCAAATTATAATTGCATCGTACGATTTGAAGAAAATTCCAGTGAAAATTCGCTTCTATTTAAAAGTAGTCCGTTTACGATTTCCGTTCCGCACATATGTGTTTTTTTCATTTTCCGCGTGGTTTAGTGTTGCTGCAGATGGGGATTACATAGAACAGACGTGTAATAAATGACGGGGATTGGCGCCTTGTGTACGTACGCAAAGTCCACCACAACCAATAAAAGCCCGCAAAAGGTGTGGATTATCGGCGTGTCTCAGCTCAAACACCAATTTTTGTGAGTCATTATAACATTGTCTCTCGTATCTAATGTGTATTCATCACTAAACTTCCACCGTAACGTTTTATATCATTCCGGCATTTATAATACACGTGGAATTAGGAAACTTATTACAAAGCATGTTTGTTTGTTTCACCACTTCCATAAGAACATTATCTTCAGTGATATATATTATTCGAAATGCCAACCATTTTTAAAGGATATTTTATGTCTTTCATGCTTCAGCATATTTTAATGCTCCTCTAACCCTGTGAACCCGAGAGGCTCTTCCCCCCACCCCTGAGATATAATACTCATAATTTCATTAAATAGGATGGCTGCTTAGTGAATTTGGGGTGTAGATCAATCAATATTTTCAACGTGCAGCCCCAGGGCTGCATGTTGAAAATATTATTTGATCTACTCCCAAATAATGAATATGGACTTTTCCAATTGCTGCCATTGAACTGATATAGAAGATACCATCCGGTTTCAAAGGGTTAATCATCGCGTTGTTCTAACCCATTTTCCCTTCGGCCAAATTCACCGAGAAAGTTCGAATATGATTTCTCATTTTAGTATTCATCAACGCGTAATTACTAAGCACCGAATCATTCTTTGAAACACGATAATTCCATCTTCGTAGACCATCAGAGTTCTGACATTTTCATGTGATCAGTGATAGAAATAGTTATTCTATCTGCTTATATAATTATTCAATGAGAAAGTGAGTGCAACTTCACATGTTTTCTTTTCAAATCGGCTTATACCATTAGGCCAAAAGGAATGCCGGTGGTGCGATTTCGTTGGCTGGGCTTCCCCTATAAATACCGAGAGTTCTGCTCGGTACGGCGCGGCCTAAAATAATAAAAACTTTGTGAGCTCATTCTAGAAAACTACAGGATTAGGACGGACTTCGTCACGATTTTTTACTATGGTGATGATGAGTCAATTTATCATATAGAGACGCACATTCGCATTGGCTGGGTGGTGGGAAAATGAGCTAGGTCCTAACAGCAGTTTTAACGCAATTTGCATTAAACTCCTAAAACTTATTCAAGTTATTGCATTTTTGTTAAGTGGACGTCTGCCCCACCAGTACAGAAATAGTATTTTGAACTAACGTATATTTTATTACAAGCCTGTTCTATGAAATCTCCATCTCCAGCAATACTAAATCATGCGTAAAATGCAAATCCGTTCCGCACACATGCGTCGAACGGAAATCGTTGAGCAGACGATTGATCACCTGAGACTGAACCGATTGCGAAATAACCAAATAAAATGTCTAAAATTGAAGGATATGGAGAGTTTAATGTGTACAAAAATAGCGAAGAAGAAATAGAGTCGATATATGAAGGGGATAATGAATATCCAGAAGAAGAACAGTTCGAGTACGCAAGTAGTATGTCTCGCACGTTTCAGGTCAATTCTGCCGGACCCCGGTACCGGACCCCGGTACCGGATCCCGGAAGTGACGTCACATCACGTGACCCAGTGGCGCCATGTTGTGTTGTTATGGTAACCCGCGTGAGCGGCCATCTTGTGATTCCATCCCTACAGTAATACGTTATGTTAGTGTGCATGCGCAGCGCATGCTGTTAGGGCGATACGTGTTTCCGTCGTCCATTTTGTATACTGGAGGCCGCCATCTTGGTTTCTATGGTAGCAACCACGTGCTACCATAGAAACCAAGATGGCGGCTCCAGTAGACACGTATCGCCCTAACAACACGCGCTGCGCATGCGCACTAACACCACGTATTACTATGGGGATGACATCACAAGATGGCCACTCACGTGGGTTACTATGACAACACAACATGGCGCCACTGGATCGCGTGACATGACCTCACTTCCGGGGTCCGGCAGAATTGACCTGAAACGTGCGAGACATACTACTTACGCAAATTTAGATGGCGATAAGATGTGTTCTTGAATTGCTGAATGTCCTTCTAATGATTGTTTTTATATAATATGGCCTCTCGTTTCATCCTTCCGCGCTGCCACTCGTGTCATACCGATTAACACATTCACACTCGCGTATCGTTCTGTGTGTTATCATTTTGCAGTAATGTTATACATGACAAAAGTTTCTTCTCTTAACTAGCAGGGGCGGCGGAACGATGTTGAAGGTGTGGGGGGGGGGCTGGATTGGGCGTTGGATGGTCGTCGTTATGACGGGCTGACCATGGATCGGCCCTCCGTACGAAAATTTTAAACTCCAGGGTCCCAAAACCCCCATTTCCATGCATCTGAGCGGATATTTTGAGATTTTTTAGGAGATGTATTTGAAAAATTTCACTCTTTGAGAGCTGTTAAAAAACGTCGGTAAAGCATACAGGTGAGGTCTATTTATCAGCTTTGGTCTAAATGACCAAAGCTGATAAATATACCTCACCTGTATGCTTTACCGGACGTTAACAGCAATTATACTGTCTGTGGATTATCTTGTCTGGGGGTGGATTTGGTACTTGTATGTCTGTAAGATTACGATCTATTTCAGTTAACCGATTTTTTAACAGACTGTATACATTTTAGCGTTTGCTCCCACTTACTGCAAAAAATGATCCGAAATCCATCGAAAGTGAACAAGTACGAGAGAAACATAGCTGGCGAAAATATGGGGAGGCTCTGGATCCGCCCCTTGTTTCACAAATCATTCGTTGTGTTAAAATATATGCATACAAAAAAAAAACATGGCCCGGCAAAAAAGATGGGTGGGCTGAAGTAGTGTGACTGTAAATTTCGGCCTCGGTATATACCGGTAGGACATGCTACTTTAATATATCAACTGGAAGTATACTTTGCTTTATGAGCAAGCCTTTTGACGCCATGATCAGGCCTACGTCGAGAACATCCAAGCCCAGATCTCTAGCTGCGTCTCGTATCTTGTGTAAATCCCCAGAACCTCTTCATCCATGGAGTCAATCAAGTCAGTTGAGAGGGATCGACCCGAATATTGTTTAATCTGCCTTCCTCGCCCACCCTTCAGCCAGTACGGCGAACCTTTCTCGCATTTTCAGATCCAGCTCTGGTTGATGCCCTACATTCTTCTGGGCTCCGTTAGCCCTTACGGCGCGAGCTCATCCTGTCCTTCAAACAATAGTCGGCCGATAACCTAATCGCAGTCCATTTCCCGCTTTGTGAAACACTCTAGTCGCCCATGTCTAATATTCTCATAAACTCCACAAACCAAGGTAGGTCAACAGACGTTCATGCTTTTATTATATGTTAGCCTGTGAATTATCGCAATTATCTAAAAGATATTTCTCGCTATCCATCGACTCGATGGATATATCTATTTATATACTATATTTTAGAATGAATATGGGGCCACCCCGAATGTCCAAAATGGGTCTACAAGGAGTAATTGTTTATGGCGGAGGTCATCGTCAGGTTTAAAAAAGTGTGTGGGGTGGGGTGGGGTGTAGGGGGCACCAAAAGTTATGACCAAATTTTTTTCACCGATATATGTCTTAAAAGGGGTCTACTAGGGGTACGTTTTTATCAGGAATCTAATGGTGAGGTTTAAAAAAGTATCGAGGTGGGGGTGGGGGTGTAGAGGGGCACCAAAAGTTATGACAAAAATTGTTCTCACCGATATAAGTCTTCAAAGGGGTCTACTAGGGGTAATATTTTACCAGGAATCTAATGGTGAAGTTTAAAAAAGTGCCGGGGTGGGTGGGTGGGGATGGGCGTGCAGAGGGGCAACGCCGGGTAACCCTGCTAGTATAGAATATACTCACAGTAGCCTGGTGTACCAAATGTTCACCACGAGTGGTGAAGTGATACCCACAGCAGCTTGGTGTACCAAATGTTCACCATTAGTGGTGAAGTGATGTTAACCGCGAGCCTTTGGCGAGCGGTTAACACCTCTTCACCACGAGTGGTGAACATTTGGTACACCAAGCTGCTATGGGTATATTTTATTTTTACCAGGATCGCCAGATCATTGAGAGTTTAAATGTTAAATAATATAATATTAAATTCTAAATAATGCCCCCAACGCGTACCCCGCTGCAACTTGTACCACGGAGAATTTGGTCACGTGTATGTATACTTACTCTTGTGTGATCGATCCGCTGATTAGAATTTATCTCTGTGAATAAAAGTTCGTTAGACTATAACTACAGTTCATAAACCATTATATTTTTAATGTCAACAGAATATCACCCTTTATATTGATTATCCTCAGAAACTATATTTTGTTACTGTCACTCACAAACAACAGTCGCTAATCGCCGTTTATGAATGTAATTATGGACGTTTAAATTGTTAATTTGGATATGATTTCCACGAAACAATGTGCTTAGCATCCCGTTTGGTGTGAATGGCGCGTTGAGATCTGGCATGGTGACATTAACAGTTCTAGGATATTGTTGAGACTTTAAAATGTTTGTGTTTTGAACTTCTTGGAATGAGGAAGCATGTCTGTGATACAACAATGCATTTGAATGAGGATTACTCACTGAAGATTCAGAAGTAAGTGTACTACATGTCGAACTCAGCAACCTTGAACATTTTTCTTTCTCATTATCACCTGAAGTGGAATAATTGTTTATGCTGCATAAATTCTTATGTCATGTAATGGTAGCAATACAACAGCAGCAACATTGTGTTCCCTCAACGTTTGGACGAGGTGCTATCTAGCACTGGTGTTAGTCAGTCTCTTGTTAATGTCCAAATTAGCTTCTTTTGCCATATGTGACATGATGCCCCACAGTTTATTAACACCTACTTTTTGTCGTTTAAACCACGTATCACCAATGTTTGTGACCGGGGTTGTTCTTGTCGCTATGTAGAATGGGTCGTCCTCTGCGCTGAACCCAGCAGGCCTTTTCGCAGCATATAACTTATACATGTATACTGAATTTCGCACATTGTTTTCACCTGTGCTGTACATGCGTGGCGCCGTTTTCTCGAACATTCCGAAGGTCGACGCCAGTGCGCGTTTTAGTTTGGCGCTAATTCAAAACAAGATACTCCTTGCCATCGCTGGTTGTATTAATAGTTATGTCGCCCCATTCCATGTTTAAGTGCTCACTAACACCACGTAAGCCACCGTGTAGTGCATTGTTAAACCAGATAGTGTTTAGGATCGACTTCGGTGTTGATTCCGCAAGAATTACTTTCTGGTACAGTAGAGTAATTTCGTGATCATTCGGTTCAGCTTTCTGGGGTCTGTTCCCTTTTCCAGCCCTCTTCAACTGCTTTTGCTTAACTATCATTGCTCTACGAATATTGTCGAATGCATCGTCAGACTTCTTCATGCAGGATGGTCCATATTTATGCCGTTTTAAGTAGCGATCAGTACTGGATATTTGGCCTAGCCGTGAACTTGGCTCGAAATCAATGCCATCCTTACGTCGTACACTAAGAATATAACTAGCGATCAGAGGATCTAAATCCTTTACTGGTATCCCGTGGATTTCACGGTTTTCTGACTGCTTTGATAAAAAAGTTTTAAACAGCTTTAACTTTTTACCTAACATGAAAAGCAGACGACAGTGGCAAAACAAATTCTTGAATAACTAATTTTTTCCATTGTTTGTCTCAAAAACATAGGTTTTGACTCCTCGTTGGAACGAGCTCGACGAGCTCGTTCCAACGACGGGTCATAACCTATGTTTTTCTGACAAAAACTGAAAAAATAATGAAAATTAATTGGCGATTTTTGAGAATAAAGCTGGCCGATGTTGGCCGTTACTTTGGGTAAAGGGTTAAGTCGTGCAACGCTTTCTTAGGTGTATGTTTACTCTCTTGGTCCGTAAAGAAGTTTTCAACGTTTTCGTTGGAAAAATATTTAAGCCTGCTTAACATTGACTGCAGCTGGGCAGGAACGGTGTCGGCCTCATTTGGTTCGGTTTGGTGGATAGCAATCCAGGTACATTACTGGGGGGGGGGGGGCGTGTCTTGTTATAGCGCGCGCAAAAGCAGCCCGAAGGGCTGCTTTGAAGCAAGACTAATAGACAACGTGTACGTGAAATTGGAAAAAAACATGGAATGCTATGCCATCCAATCTAAACCGGAAACCGGAAGTAAAAACATGGGGAACTCCAGCTCTCGTTTTCAGAAGCGAACAAATCGAATGACGCCCCCTAAAAAGCGAACGGTGTAATGCGAGATTTCTCCTTAGATGATTCCATGCAGACTGTGAATAATTTATTGAACATGCTTTTCAAAATTAAAGTTTTTCCAAACAAACTCAACTGTCGTTTGCTTTGCTGACTAAATGACAGAAATTGTCGAAAAGCTAAATGTTCCCATATATGCACATTGGATTTCATCGTCTGCTGGCTGGCTGTTGGGATCCCGCTGTTGTTCGATTCTGCGGAGTATTCTGTCACGTGATTTATCTGTTTTGCATTTGCAAAACGCTGTTCACTTCAAACCAACACTGCGGGTTATTGGAACAAAGTGAACCGAAAACAGACAGGTCAATGGTGTCGTCGCATGACTTCCCTGGCAACCACATCGCCCCTTAGCAACCGGCTAACTACTGGTCCGATTTTGACCAAATTCGGTATACCGACCCAAAATGCATTGCAAATAAAAACAGACATATCAATGTTGACGTCTCGTGACTTCCCTAGCAACCAGAGCGCGTCCTTAGCAACCGGCTAACTACTGGGCCGATTTGGACCAAATTCGGTATACGGATCCAGAATGCATAGCAAATGAAAACAGATAAATCAAAACAGACATATCAATGTTGACGTCTCGTGACTTCCCTAGCAACCAGAGGGCGCCCTTAGCAACGGGCTAACTACTGGGCCGATTTGGACCAAATTTGGTATACAGTCCCAGAATGCATTGTAAATGAAAACAGATAGATCAATGATGACGTCACTGACTTCCCTAGCAACCAGAGCGCCCCCTTAGCAACGGACTAACTACTGGGCCGATTTTGACCAAATTCGGCATACGGACCCAAAATGCATTGCAAACGAAACAGACAGGTCAATGGTGTCGCCGCGTGACCTTCCTAGCAACCAGAGCGCCCCCTTAGCAACGGGCTAACTACTGGTCCGATTTTGACCAAATTCGGTATACCGACCCAAAATGCATTGCAAATAAAAACAGACATATCAATGTTGACGTCACGTGACTTCCCTAGCAACCAGGGCGCCCCCTTAGCAACGGGCTAACTACTGGGCCGATTTTGACCAAATTCGGTATATGGACCCAAAATGCATTGCAAACGAAACAGACAGGTCAATGGTGTCGTCGCGTGACTTCCCTAGCAACCATAGCACCCCCTTAGCAACGAGCTAACTACTGGTCCGATTTTGACCAAATTCGGTATACGGACCTAAAATGCATTGCAAATAAAAATACATATCAATGTCGACGTCTCGGGACTTCCCTCGCAACCACAGCGCGCCCTTAGCAACGGGCTAACTACTGGGCCGATTTGGACCAAACTCGGTATACGGTCCCAGAATGCTTTGAAAATGAAAACAGATAGATCAGTGATGACGTCACGTGACTTCCCTAGCAACCAGAGCGCCCACTTAGCAACGGGCTAACTACTGGGCCGATTTTGCCCAAATTCGGTATACGGACCCAAAATGCATTGCAAATGAAAACAGACAGATCGAAGTTTACGTCTTTTAATTTCCCTAGCAACCAGAGTGCCCACTTAGCAACGGGCTAAGTAATGGGCCGATTTTGACCAAATTCGGAATACGGACCCAAAATGCATTGCAAATGAAAACAGATAGGTCAATGTTGACGCCACGTGACGTCATTAGCAACCAGAGCTCCCCCTTAGCAACGGGCTAACTACTGGGCCGATTTTGACCAAATTCGGTATGCGGACCCAAAATGTATTGCAAAAATCCAGAAGCACAGGATTAGCAGTTTCATAATTACTCTCAGAATTATCTGTTGTGATAACTGCAAACAATACCGGTACGTCGGTATTTTTTTCAGTGAAATTAATGAAAACGGCTTATTGAAATTGACACATAAAGCTCTAGGCCTGTTTACTTCAAACGACAAGTCTGTGCTGTCTTGTGAAGTGTGTATGTCTGTGCTGGCTTGTGTAGTTTGTGTGTCTGTTGGGCAAATCGCCCAGAAACCTGGTCCAAATCGTCCACAAACATGGACCGAATCATCCAATAGTCTGGTCCGAATCGGCCAGAAATATGGTCAGAATCGTCCATAGATCTGGGTGCGAAACGTCCTATATAAAAATCTGGTCCGAATCATGAAACTACATTTGTGATACTCAGTCTTATTATTTTAAAGATGGCCTTTTCAGTAAAACTGCATTGGAATATTATCATCGTCCTTTTTTGCACTGCACTGCTGTATTTTCTTGTAGTGGCTACTAAACGTTGGTAATAGTAACAATAAATGCTACATTTCGATCGAAATTTGGTTGGTCCCCTATTCTTTACCAGTAAATGTAGGCCTGCAGCACATTAGACCTAATGCATCACTTTCGCTCGCTTTTAGGTTTGCCTAAATTTCATATTATATTGTAGGTCTGATATGTTTTTAGGGGGAAATAAATCTACAAGACAGCATGTACATGCATTAGTTCACAACGCAAAATGTTTTGTTGGACGACCCCTTAAACACTGTTTTAAATTTTGTTAAGTTTATGTCATTATAATTTGAAAAACACTGTGAGTGCGCGCGCTTCTTGGTTTTACCAAAGTTCATATTATTTTCTTGGCGATATGGTTGCATTTCTTGAGCAATGTTACTAGTGTCACACAGAGTAGGGATTGATATTTTGCCTGCCGAAAGCTCCCGAGCGAGACGGCGGCGATAGCCGACGTCGAGCGAAATCGCCCTTTTCACATTTTTTTTATCGTCGGAAGTTTTTCGCGAGACGTGATTCGTCGAGACTTCACAGTGAATCAAGGGTTATTCAAAGAAGCTCAGGTCGGAATTGTAGCTTTTAAAAGATTTCTTGGAAACTATGAATTCGAAATATTAATAACGGCATGGGGTGTATAGTGGTTGTGGAAAAAATAAAACGAGAGTTAACATCCCGCACCCAACAAGATGGAATTATTCTCTTGATTGACCCAAAATATAGTTGGAATCCGACCTATCGAGCCACTGACCATTCCACTTAACTTCCATAGCAACACGGAACTTCCTAGCAACGGAGAGACTACTGCGCCGAATTTGGTATGTGGACCCACAGTGCATTAGGAATACGACCTATTGGGTCCCTGACCAAGTAACACAATTCCCATAGCAACCAACGCGACACCATAGCATCGGGCAAACTACTGGGCCGACTTAAACCAAACTTGGTGAATGAAACCATAATGCATAGGAAATTCGATCTATTGGGACAGTGCATATGTCACGTAGCACCCATAGCAACCGCGCCACCCCCTAGCAACGGGCAAACTACTGTGCCTATTTTAACCAAATTTGGTATCTGAGTCAATAATGCATTGGGAGATCGGCCCATGGGGTAAATTATCATGTCATCTGACATCCATAGTAACCAAAGCGACTCCCTAGCAACGGAGAAAGTACTGGGCCGAGTTTGACCGAATTTGGTATGTGGACCCACAATGCATTACGAAATCGACCTATTGGGTGATTTACCATGTTTCATAACTTCCATAGCAAGCAACGCGACTCCATAGCAACGGGAAAACTACTAGGCCGATTTCAACCAAACTTGGTGTATGAAACCATAATGCCTCGAGAATTCGACCTATTGGAAAACTGACCATGTCACGTAACACGTATAGCAACCGGCGCGACTCCCTAGCAACGGAAAAACTACTGGGCCTATTTTAACCAAATTTGGTATCTGAGTCCGTAATACATTGGGAGATCACCCATTGGGCCATTTATCATGTCAGGTGACATACATAGTAACCAAAGCGACTCCCTAGCAACGGGTAGACTACTGCGCAGATTTTACCTGCATTTGTTGTGTGGAATCACAATACATTACGAATTCAACCTATTGGGTTATTAACCATGTTACATAACTCCCATAGCAATCAACCCGATGCCATAGCAACTGGCAAACTACTTGGCCGATTTCATCCATACTTGGTGTATGAAACCATAATGCCTCGGGAATTCGATCTATTGGAACATTGATCGTGTCACGTCACACCCATAGCAACTGGTGCGACTCCCTAGCAAGGGTCAAACTACTGGGCCTATTTTAACCAAATTTTAGTATCTGAGTCAATAATGCATTGGGAGATCGGACCATGGGGTCAATTATCATGTCACATGACATTCATAGTAACCAAAGCGACTCCCTAGCAACGGAGAAAGTACTGGGCCGAGTTTGACCGAATTCGGTATGTGGACTCACAATGTATTACGAAATCGACCTATTGGGTGACTGATCATGTTTCACAACTTCCATAGAAACCAACGCGACTCCATAGCAACGGGCAAACTACTAGGCCGATTTCAACCAAACTTGGTGTATGAAACCATAATGCCTCGGGAATTCGACCTATTGGAAAACTGACCATGTCACTTAACACCCATAGCAACCGGCGCGACTCCCTAGCAACGGGGAAACTACTGGGCCTATTTTAACCAAATTTGGTATCTGAGTCCATAATACAGCGCGAGATCGACCCATTGGGCCATTTATCATGGCACGTGACATACATAGTAAGCAAAGCGACTCCCTAGCGAAGGGCAGACTACTGCGCCGATTTTACCTGAATTTGTTATGTGGAACAACAATACATTACGAATTCAACCTATTCGGTTATTAACCATGTTACATAACTCCCATAGCAATCAACCCGATGTCATAGCAACTGGCAAACTACTGGGCCGATTCCATCCATACTTGGTGTATGAAACCACAATGCCTCAGGAATTTGATCTATTGGAACATTGATCGTGTCACGTCACACCCATAGCAACCGGTGCAACTCCCTAGCAAGGGGCAAACTACTTGGCCTATTTTAACCAAATTTGGTATCTGAGTCAATAATGCATTGGGAGATCGGCCCATGGGGTCAATTATCATGTCACCTGACATTCATAGTAACCAAAGCGGATCCCTAGCAACGGCGAAAGTACTGGGCCGAGTTTGACCAAATTTGGTATGTGGACCCACAATGTATTACGAAATCGACCTATTGGGTGACTGACCATGTTTCATAACTTCCATAGCAACCAACGCCACTCCATAGCAACGGGCAAACTACTAAGCCGATTTCAACCAAACTTGGTGTATGAAACCATAATGCCTCGGGAATTCGACCTATTGAAAAACTGACCATGTCACGTAACACCCATAGCAACCGGCGCGACTCCCTAGCAACGGGAAAAATACTGGGCCCATAATACATTGCGAGATCGACCCATTGGGCCATTTGTCATGTCACGTGACATATATAGTAACCAAAGCGACTCCCTAGCAACGGGCAGACTACTGCGCCGATTTTACCTGAATTTGTTATGTGAAACCACAATACATTGCGAATTCAGCCTATTGGGTTATTAACCATGTTACATAACTCCCATAGCAATCAACCCGATGTCATAGCAACTGGCAAACTACTGGGCCGATTTCATCCATACTCGGTGTATGAAACCATAATGCCTCGGGAATTCGATCCTTTGGAACATTGACCGTGTCACGTCACACCCACAGCAACCGGTGCGACTCCCTAGCAAGAGGCACACTACTGGGCTTATTTTAGCCAAATTTGGTATCTGAGCCCATAATGCATTGGAAGATCAACCCATTGGGTCTGCCCACAGGTTTAATTGAAAAGATTTTTTTTTTATCTATGCACACAACTTATTCAGAGACTGGACAAACCTCTCGATAATCAAATCACGTATATCCGTAGCAATCGCCTGCTCCCTTACATGTTAGCTTAATTAATGGTGAAATTTTGTGCTATTTCTAAGTTAGGACTGTGAGTGGACCAGAATAAAACTAACAGTGCAACAACGTCATTTTATCTCCACCCCATTTCCATTGCAATGAACTAAATATTTACTCGATTTCTACTAAATTTTATATATAGTGCCATGAGCTACATAGAAACCAAATAAACCACGCGGCAAACTGGCCTGCCTCTATTTCATTTAAATATAGAATTTTATCATTCATATCGCTTTCTGTGATATGTATCAACGCAAACGCAATACCGGTTTTGTTCCTATTTTTGTACCTCTAATGAAGCATTACGGTATTTTTCATTAGAGGTACAAAAATAGGAACATAACCGGTACACCTGTTCTGGTGTTTAAATCTCACCAAAAGGAATTTCTTCGTGTTTATGTTTTCATACCCGCACTGCTGTGTCCCACAAGTACTTAGTAATAATTAGATAATAATGACACGAAATAAATTCATCTTCATACCACTGAAATACACACGAAACCAGATTTGTATCTGTACGGCGAAATGGAAAATCACTGCCATTTTTGCCATCGCCCTTTTTTGCATAGTATTACTATAATTTTCTTGTTGTTATTATCTTGAAACTGTTTGTAGTCGAATTGGGCTGAATATTGTGCAGTAAAATGTTACGTAGCATATGATAAATAGACAGAATGCGATGTGTGTTTGCATTGTTGGGTGTTATACATAACGAGTTAGATTGGCGTAGTCATATTTCGCGAGAGCCGTAAAACACTCACTGATTCAAGCACACATCGCGTTCTGTGTTTATCACACATCCCATGCATTAAAATTCATTTAAATAAACAAATTTTAATTCCGATGTTTAAACCCAAAGGTGAAGAGTCCGTTTCTTTTGTTTGAAGATGTACTGATCAAATGGATCGATAAAAAATCATAACAACCTTTTGGGAATCAGGGTTTGTTGAAATTCATATCGCTGTTTCTTCGGCTGGTGTCCATTCACGCCTAACCATTTGGTGGCTATTACTGTTAATAAAAATATAAAATTTGGGCAGATTTGCAAAACAGCTGGGAGAAACTTTTTAAAAAGAAGTTCGAAGCATGTCACGATGTACGAAGATTTACCAAAATAAAGTTGACCAATTTAAATATAACGTGATCCGCAAAACGAAACTGCCACGGGACTGGGTTAATGTTGTACGTGTTTTTTTTTTAATATTATCTGATTTTTGATTAACTAATTTTTGTTCGGAAGTTTTCATTTTCACACAAATGCGACAGACGATCGATAATTGTATAACGAAATTTGGAAACTTTTCGAAGTGTAACTAATGACTCGATGGGAAAGGAACTAATGAAAGCGGTGCTGGGGGAAAAGTTCCGGTTTGTACATCACCTGTTGAATACAGAAACATTTATGTCATAGCGGCCATTCCGTTAAATACAAGGGTTTAAAGTTTAATGGATGTGTAATAATTCTGGATATTCACTAAAAGAGCATAGATATCATCTATTTATTATATGCTAGCTTGTGAATTATGGCAAATTATCTAAAAGATATTTCTCAATATCTATCGGCTCGATAAATATCGAGAAATATTTCTCAGTAGCTTCCTAAATGACGCCACGCCACGCCGCATCACGTCGCCTTGAAGGAACGATCAGGTGATCTTTGTTATTGTTTTGAAAGGTATGCATTTGGGATCGAATTGGGCTGAATATTGTGCAATAAAATGTCTCATAGCAAAAAATAAAAAGAAAATCTACTCTATTTTAGTCAGTTTCTGCAATTATCTCATGAGTGTGGACCTGAAAGTTTTATTTTTCACGCGTGCTTGCGCGAGTGAAAAATGATACTTTTAGGTCCACACGGTGAATTTTTTTCAGTACCTTCCTAAATGACGTTACGCTTCGGCGCATGACGTCGCCTTGAACGTCGCCTTGAATGAACGATCAGCTGATCTTTGTTATTTTTTTCAAACATAACTGTTTGCAGTGAAATTGGGCTGAATATTGCACAGTAAAATGTCAAGTGGCATATAAAAAAAGAAAATCTGCACTATTTTAGTGAATATCTGGAATTATCTCATTCGTGTGGACCTGAAAGTATTATTTTTCACTCGCGCAAGCGCTCGTGAAAAATAAAACTTTCAGGTCCACACTCATGAGATAATACCCGATATTCACAAAAACAGCGTAGATGTCCTCTACATTTTAGTACCTTATAAGCATCGAGCTTTGCGTGTTTGGTTTCGGACAAGCGGAGTGGCGGTACAAACATCGATGATGAACAGGTTGGGTTTCCTCTCGAACAGGTTATAGAAGGCCCACAAATAGTCTGGGTTAGCGAAGGAGATTTCATGGTCTGACCAGAACGATGAGCGGGCCTGGTATGTTCTGTTAGACCCGATCGTAGGTCAGAGGATCACTATGAGTCTGAATGTGCCTGGGTAGGGGCTTTTCAGCAGGCCACATACGAAGACTATCTTCCTGTAGACGGACTGGCCATATATTAGTGGGGATCAGTAGATTGTTGAGACATAGCTGCCTTCCTCGATGTTGAGTTGGGCATCCGTGAACACACAAAGATAGACGATGGCGCCCTCGCTCGCGTCTTCAACTCTCTGACCGCTGTCGCGAAGCCGGACGTCTTCGATCGTTTGCATGTCAAGTCACAAAGCGAAATTCGTGGCCAAAAACTTCCCCAGGGAGACATTCGCTAGAGCCAGATTCTTCGTCACCATTGCCACCTCAAGATGACTTTTGCTGGTAGGCGAGGAGGCTAACTTGTTTTTTTTTTTACATCATCCCACTGTTGGTAGACCCGAAGCCCCCGGTGTACAGCTTGTTGTGTAAACACGGACAGTTGTATCGCCTGTACCCTGGATAATTCGACTGTAGTCGTTGAATGTCAGTTTATACTATAGCCTACCCCAGAGCGCGCTCCGGTAGAAGGACATGCAGCTCTCCATGCGCTCAAAACTCATAAAGAAAATCTTGGGTGTCAGAGATGCCTCCGTGTCGTGCTTATCATCCGCATTGAACCGTAGTTTAGTAACGTTCCTGTCGGACGAGGAAACACCAGGGCCGGGGAGGGGAAATTCGGGCTTCAGGATTAATTCTGTGACGGGCCGCTTTTCGAAAGTGTCAGGACACCCACGCAAATGCCGAAGGCATCTGACGTGATTGCCGAAGGCACGAGCGATAATAGGGAGATTCGGCGTGGGTGGGGGAGTCCTGTTGGAGTCAGTTCAGCTTTGGTCAGTGGTGACTGCGAGACGCGCGGCACCAGACACAATACCATCAAGAGCTCTTAGGTTGGAGAAATGCACCACTAGCTGATAATTTGGATCTAAAGTGGAGAAGGAGTTCGTTATCACAACCGATTGTCGGATGCTCTTGGTACCCCCCCCCCCGGGGGGTAGGGGGTCTCGTAGCTTGCTATATGGGTCCATTGACCTAAAGACATCGTATTGCGTGAACCATGGAGCCGACAGCTCCGCATACGCTAGGAAGAGGGTCGCCATTGAGTTCTTTACAGCAGAAGTTTCCTCAAACAAATGTTACCATGATGCTCTTGCGCAAACAGGGCTAACTTCTGTCTTAAGCTGCGAAAACTCTTGAGTTTTAGCTCGATAAGGAGGTTTGTGGCTGGAGGCATACCCCAGGAGTTGAGCTTGTAAACGCTCGCGTCGGTACGTTCTGGGGTTATCTACTGTATTTGGCCGATAGTGCTGCCGTACGAGATGAGCTGGGGTTCTAGAGACACTGACATGCAGATCTGTTTCTGTTCCGCTGACTTTTAACGATGGATTGGGTGAGGCGGCTGCAGTCGTAGACCACGTAGAAGCCACCCCCCCCCCCCCCCCAAAAAAAAAACACCTTGGGATAAACCTTAAGGAAGAGGCTAGATATGCTCCTGACCCCAAGATTGATGAACGGATCTGAGAACGGATGATTGCCTAGACGTACATCCTAGGAGAGTCATTAATCCTCTCCACCTCATGTGAAACCTTTTGCCTCATCTGTTATGAATATAGTTCTGTCTGAGTACGCTTTCCCGCTGGGTGATTTGTCGGGTGTAGAGTGCGTCCCGGTGGATGACAGTGAAGCCAGATTTGATAGAGGGTATCCCGACCGTTGTTATAGTTGTTTTTCCTGTCCAGACGGTGCCCGGGTGGGGGGGGGGGGCACGTCAAACTCATTGCATAGCATCTCAAAGGCGCGCATGTCGTATGAGTGATGGTGCCTTGACCCAGCGTGGTCTTTCGAGAATGCGGTTTTTAGTTCCGCTATTATCCGTCGTGTTTGGCAGTGGAAATGGAATAACCAACAGCTTCGAGGGAACAAATCTGAGGCGTCCACCAGATGATCGGTTGCTGAGACTCCGCAACCGCTGGTTACGCAATAAACAGCGAATATCAGTTGATTCTGCGAGAAGTGAATTGAGTGGTGTCGCCAACGGTAGATGGTCGAGGCGGAGCTTACCTGGAGTAGTAGGTAAGCAAATCCAATTATGGGTTTCAAAGTTGGCGGTTTTAAGACTGCTCTGTGGGGTTACACAGAATAGAATCCCATTGGCATCGGGGAGCCTTTTCGGTTTGTTGAAGCCACCGGCCTGTAATGCGCTCCAGCTTCATACCGAAACGCCTTTGCTTCCATTGAAGTGATAGCCCGTTGTTTGGTAATACTTATTCCAATGAACGTAACATACGTTTCCTGAGTTCCAATGTTGGAGCTCAGGAGATGAGAAGTTGGGATTCAATAGGTGCTTCTGCCCCGAGGCTTGCGGCCTTTAGAACTTCAGTGTATCCTCGCTAAGGTAACGCACTGCCCTCTGTGGCCCAATATGATTGCTGCACTTGACAAAAACATATTCCGGGTCCTATATCCTGGGGTAGGCGGTAAAGGCCGCCCTGGCAATAAGGGTCTGGTGAAAAGTCGGAGAAGAGCTAAGCTTTCACAAACCGTCTGCAAATTAAAACAGTGTTTTAAAAACGCCGGGGAGTACTTTGGGGTTAGTAGTATGTCATGTTCCCCTACAGGGAATAGTTGGATGACCTCGGTGGATGACCTCGGAAGTGACGTCATGTCACGTGACCCAGTGGCGCCATGTTGTGTTGTCATGGTAACCCGCGTGAGCGGCCATGTTGTGACGTCATCTCCATAGTGATACGTGGTGTGAGTGCGCATGCGCAGCGCGTGTTGTTAGGGTGATACGTGTTTCCGTCGGCCATTTTGTATATTAGAGGCCGCCATCTTGGTTTCTATGGTAGCACGTGATTGCTATGTTACCCAATTTTTCTGCAATGGGACGGGGTATGTTTGGAGGGCGTGTTCGATTGTAGAAGAGTAAATCTAATTACCACAAACAATCCCTCCAAATCACCAAAATCCACCCGAACTTTTACTATTTCGAATTTTTTCCAGAATTCTCTGCTTCTGTCTATATATGTAATAGTTTTCCTCTACCTAGGCATGTTCCTTTGTTCCAGAGTATACTCCAGTAGCGTAGAAGAGCCTATTAGTTGGAACAGTTTACCTTATTATTACTATATTTAGCAATTTCTGGTCTATTCTTGTTAGTTCTGACCCTATTCCAATCAGACTGCTTGATTTCCCATAACCTGTATACAGAGTTATCTCCCCTGTGTATAATAAAAGCCTATATCCAATGGCCATATCCCATGGAATCCCTTTTTTGAAAACACCTGTGGCTATGAAATCCCTTTTTTGTCATATGTGCTTATGTGAAAAAGCACAATGTGACACAATGTGCCCTAGCACAAAGGCACATGCTTTATGTGCCGATATGTGCTTATGTGAAAAGGCACAATGTGACACAATGTGCCCTAGCACATAGGCACATACGGGTATTTGAGGATACCTATGTCCTGGTATTGTATTATTCGAGGATATCTACTAGACAATTCCTTTTTTGTCATATGTGCTTATGTGAAAAAGCACAATGTGACACAATGTGCCCTAGCACAAAGGCACATGCTTTATGTGCTTATATGTGCTTATGTGAAAAGGCACAATGTGACACAATGTGTCCTAGCACATAGTCACATACGGGTATTTTAGGATACCTGGTATTATATTATTAGAGGATACTAGTTGGACTTTACATCCGGGTACTTCATGCTACATCCGGGTACTTCCGTTGGGAAAGGTATAAAAGGGGTGTTGGTACGCAAATAAATTCATTTCTGTCCTGACCGTCGTCGAGTGAAGACATGTTACCAGTTCGATGCAGATACTGTTCCAAGTTATTTTCAAGATCGGATAATGCTCGAAGACACGAAAAGGACCATCGTCGGCTCCACTGCAGATATTGTACTAAGTTGTTCGCACAGCCATACAATAGGAAGAGACATGAAGAACATAACTGTACAAGAAGAAGAGAAGAGGAGAGAGATACTGGACTGACTGACCAGAATAAAGCACTTTTAGAATTTTTACGGGATGCTGACAAGGAGGAAATCGATGCCGTTCTACGTGCTGCTGATGAAGATTTGATTACCTGTTTATGCAAATGTGCTACCAACATTCTCGAAGATAAGATACCACTGAATTTAGCTGAATTTGATGACCTGCGAAAATACGAACATGTATTGAAGCTGCTAACAGATGATGGAATTTCTCCAGATATCAAAAGATGTATACTACGAAAGAGTTGTTTTCTCTCAGCGCTTATCAACCCAGTCCTAGCTCTGAAAAAAGTATAAAAGGAGTGTTGGAGTGAAAATAAATTCATTTGTTCTACGACCACGAAAGAGTACAGTCATGAAAGTCCATTGCTGCAGATATTGTGATAAAGAATTCTCCAGGAGCTTCACACGTAAGAGACATGAAGAGGATTACTGTCCCATGAAGAAATCGGAAACATCGAGCAACACTACAAGATTAGAAAGAAATTTAGATACACTGCGCATCCTATCTGATGCGAATCGATATGAAACCAAGACTATGCTGAAGATGGCCAGTGATGATTTGATAGAATGTATATGTGATTGTGCTTCAAACATCTTGACGGGCGCAGTGCCTATAACCAAATCTGAGAGAGCAAAGCTGATTCCACACAAGTACTAAATAAGGAGAATTGCCTCACCAAAGAGAGAACTATCTTATCGGAAAAGAAGACGCATCATACAGAAAGGAGGGTTTTTAGGAAAGTTGATCAAACCCGTCATCAATGCTCTGTCCGATATCCTATAAAAGGGTCGTGCTCATAAGAAATTTGTTTTTTGTAATCTGACCTTCGAAGAGAGCGGCCACGATGCAATCCAGCTGTGCACCAAAAAATTGGTCAAGAGATTCGGACCCTGATGAATCGTCGGAACTATCAGAAGATATGGAATATGAAGAAGAAGAAGACGAAGAAGAAGACGTTTCTATGATGGGAGGTATCGTTCAAAGTGCTTTTGACAAATACCAAAACGATTTTGACAACCTCATGAACAAATATATCGAAGATGGAATGGATAGTGAAGATGCAGTTGAAACAGCATATAGAACACTTCAAAAGAATGTTAGAGAAGCCATTAGTGAGAAATACATTTATACCCTTGAGTACATTCGAAATTTTTGCAACGACTCAATTCACAAGAAAATTCAAGAAACTGCCACGCGTCTTCGTGAAGAAGAGGATTTTGACTTTGAAGAATCCCAGAAATATGCCTTGGAAAAGCGAAGATTTCTGTTCGACAACCTTATGACAAACTACTCATTCCGAGTAGATGATGATGAAGAAGAAGAAGACGATTAGAAAAAAAGTATAAAAGGAGTGTTGGTATAAAAATAAATTCATTTCCGTTTTGAACGTCGAAAAGTGAAGATGTCTGTGTCAACAACGGTGCTCAGATTCAAAGATGACTTACATATACAGATCTTCAAGAATGATGCCGGATTAAAGCTAACTTCCCAGGAACTGACCCAAGTGAATCGTGTGGTAAATGAAGCCAAGAGAAAAAATCGGGACATGGATGCTGGTGGAAAGAAACAAAGATGTGTGGATACTGGCCGATCAGTAAACAAAAGAATAAAGACAGAACTGACTCACAATACAAACAAGAATGAAGTTACTACTGCGAACAAAGTTTCTACAGAAACAAAGAAAGATGTTTCCACTAAGAACGAAGTTTGTACTGAAGACAAGAAAAAGATGCCAGCTCCCACAAAGAAAGAAGTTACCACTACGAATGAAGTTACTACTGAAGTCAAGAAAAAGATGCCAGCTCCCATAAAGAAAGAAGTTACCACTACGAATGAAGTTTCTACTGAAGATACGAAGGATGTTTCCACTCAAACCACAAATGAAGTTACTACTAAGAAGACTGAAGTTACTACTATGAAACAGCTAGAGAAAGAGGAACCCAAAAATGCCAGACGGGAAATTAAAGCAACCAACAAAGCCAAGTTATCAAATGAGAGAATATGTTTTATCAAGAACCTAGCTATGCAATGGGAAGAAGCTCCAGCCCACAAGAAGATGAAATGGTTAGCCCATGCAAGAAGAACTACAAAGAGAAATGCCTTGAGACATTGAATTGTATACTTGAATAAAAATGAAATGTTATATATATTGTTGTTTGTTTTTTATCTACTACCCCAGCGGAAGTACCCAGATGTAGCATGAAGTACCCGGATGTAAAGTCCAACTAGTATCCTCAAATAATATAATACCAGGTATCCTAAAATACCCGTATGTGACTATGTGCTAGAACACATTGTGCCACATTGTGCATTTTCACATAAGCACATATAAGCACATAAAGCATGTGCCTTTGTACTAGGGCACATTGTGTCACATTGTGCTATTTCACATAAGCACATATGACAAAAAAGGGATTCTCTAGTAGATATCCTCGAATAATACAATACCAGGACATAGGTATCCTCAAATACCCGTATGTGCCTACGTGCTAGGGCACATTGTGTCACATTGTGCCTTTTCACATAAGCACATATCGGCACATAAAGCATGTGCCTTTGTGCTAGGGCACATTGTGTCACATTGTGCTTTTTCACATAAGCACATATGACAAAAAAGGGATTCCATAGCCACAGATGTTTTCAAAAAAGGGATTCCATGGGATATGGCCATTGGATATAGGCTTTTATTATACACAGGGGAGATAACTCTGTATACAGGTTATGGGAAATCAAGCAGTCTGATTGGTTAGTTATATAAATGAAACAACAAGAGTACTTGGAATAGGGTCAGAACTAACAAGAATAGACCAGAAATTGCTAAATATAGTAATAATAAGGTAAACTGTTCCAACTAATAGGCTCTTCTACGCTACTGGAGTATACTCTGGAACAAAGGAACGTGCCTAGGTAGAGGAAAACTATTACATATATAGACAGAAGCAGAGAATTCTGGAAGAATTCGAAATAGTAAAAGTTCGGGTGGATTTTGGTGATTTGGAGGGATTGTCGGGTTGTTTGTGGTAATTAGATTTACTCTTCTACAATCGAACACACCCTCCAAACATACCCCGTCCCATTGCAGAAAAATTGGGTAACATAGCAATCACGTGCTACCATAGAAACCAAGATGGCGGCCTCTAGTATACAAAATGGCCGACGGAAACACGTATCACCCTAACAACACGCGCTGCGCATGCGCACTCACACCACGTATCACTATGGAGATGACGTCACAACATGGCCGCTCACGCGGGTTACCATGACAACACAACATGGCGCCACTGGGTCACGTGACATGACCACTTCCGAGGTCATCCACCGAGGTCATCCAACTATTCCCTGTAGGGGAACATGACATACTACTGGGGTTTGATTGATTTTGGCTGCAATATACAAAAACTGAAAGAGTGCATACATAATAAAGTGAATCGTACAACGTGCTGGTATATTGCAAATAGATGGGATGAGAGTTTCTTACTGGTGGAGTATCACCAAGCAGTACGCGGTTAGGGGACGATGCTTCCAATGCTTATAATATATGAAGCTTTGTGTCCATCTCTCAGATGTCAGTACCACAGACAATATTCCCAATGAGCAACCCAGTACACAACAAAGGGCTGTGCCAGTTGATAATGAACGATGTGGCGTGGTAGGACGGAGAACTTTCAACCTCTGCAAAACAAAAAAAAACTCGCCTCTGGTCTCATCGACCGGCTCACGATTCAGGTTTTAGAAATAGAAGGAGCTGGATATAGAGTACCTATCAGCAGTGGTCATATCTAGCATCTACACGAAAATAGCCACATACATCTGCATATTTTACATCATACAGGCGCACATAAAAACTGTATGATCTGCACCATTTGCAGTGCATAGAAAAGTTGGTAGCCGATGTCACTGACTGATTTGACGCTCAACATGTTAACATCTTCCTCTCTGACATACATCCTCCTTTAACCCTTTACCCAACGTAACGGCCAAAAACGGCCAGCGATATTCTCAAAATCGCCAATTAATTTTCATGATTTTTTCATTTTTTGTCTCAAAAACATAGGTTATGACCCCTCATTGGAACGAGCTCGTTCCAATGGGGGGTCATAACCTATGTTTTGGAGACAAAAAATGAAAAACATTAGTTATTCAAGAATTTCTTTTGCAAGTGTCGTCTGTGTTTCATGTTAGGTAAAGGGATAAACACCAAAAATTAACAGCAACGATACCTTGATTTTTTTCACTTGAGAAGCGAGGAAATGAGCTTTCAGTAGTTCATATTTTACAAATTTTCCTGGTATCCCCCTCCCGCACTCTCCCCCGGATTCGGCTACACAGAGTGGGCAGCCAAAGGCGGCCGTGCTGTCCCCAACAATCTCCCGTTTACAATACCCCCCAATATTATAAGCTTCCTAGGCCCCTGCCTATCAGCCGCACTGAATGTTCGAGAAAATGGCTGTCAAGGAGGACCAAGTACACACTGTTAAGCCAATTTTATTGTATGGTATTTGAATTATGGGCAGCTGAAGTAAAATCCACAAAAGAAGATCGCCAACCGTGTGAATAGATACATAAAAAATTCTGCAAATTACTTTTGAACGTCAGAACACTTTCCGTCCCCTGAGTTCCAATGTGTTCTATGTGCCGGTAGGCACATAGAACACATTGGAACTAAGGGGGCGATTCATCTAACCATGCAGTGCGAGCTGAGCTTGGGAGATATCCACCACTCGTTGAATGCAGACAAAACAAACAAGCGGATTCGGTAGTCAATAGAATGGAAGGCCTAGGTGTTAATGATATTAACACTATTAGCTGCGATAAATTAAAGCCTCTGAAAGAAAAACTGAAAAGAGGTCATTTTGAGCGCTTTGTGGATGACATAAAAAATGATTTTAAACGTCGTGGTAGAAACAAGCTAACTATAAGGACCCATCGATTGTTTAATCTTTTACCCAACGAATCGGCCACATCCGCCTGCAAATTCAGCAGCTGAAAAAATATTATTGTTCAAAGCATTTCAACAAAAGCATATCATGTGATCCCTATTAATCAGCCTGACACATTCAGGTTAATCTGCAACTTGATCTGTCAATTCTTCCAATTAAGAGCGTCACAGTTGACCAAATAATATTATAATATTTTTAATATTGACCTATGTTACGCATAATATGCAAGAATGCTACATTTAAATCCATGTTAAATATGTTGATGTCTATATTGTATTGTATGCATACTGTACTGTTTTTCTTTTGTTTTTGTTTTTTTTTTTTTTTTTTTTTTTTTGTTTATTTTGCGATCTGCCTCACAAGAGGTGTTAATTGCAATAAAATACTTTTACTATTACCAAGATACGTTTGACCGGTTAGCATTTAGAGATACTCCTACATGGCCTATAGCCCTAGCATCATGGGTTTATACCCAGAGCTTACTCATGAGGGAAATGGCTATCGCATCCAGGAGATCGATGGTATGAAAGCTCGTCTGACGGTCGAACGGGGCCACCCTACGTGTGAGTATGTTTGAGCGAAGGGTTAATTTCGCTGATGACATTGAAACGTAAGCGTCTGTTACCGCGGCCAGCTTGGGGCTTGGGGTTGGCGGAGTTGGATTATTATATAGTTGCTGCTCCAATAGTTATAGCGCTAAAGGCCAAGTATTACGCCGCGATTTACATCTTGGCAGAGGCCAAACTCTCATTCTTTACCGATCTCCATTCTAAAGCCCTGATAGACAACCAGATCACTGATTCGGAGTTTTCAGTTATTTTTTTCTGCGGCAGTTAATTTCAAGGAATTAGTGAGTGAGGTACGCGATTAAAAGTTACAGATACAAAATCTCGTCCCGGGGTAAAAATAGGCGATGAGCTTGTTTATACGCCAGGAGATAGGGATCAGCTGTGGCCACGGTACCATGACAGAACGTTGATATGTCGGTTCCCCGTTTCACTGGGTTAAAGTGAGATATCGATAGAGTACCCTAAGTACCACCAACATGGCTTCTGGTTATATTTTTTTTAAGTCGAAAAGCTTTCACAATGACTGGCGTGTAGCCCCAGCGATCCTGGGAGCTCCCCCTCCCCCCACACACACACCTCGCAGTGTTACTTCTAGCTCTCATTGCACAGATATTGGCTCGTCCTCTCAGCAGCCCTACGCATTGTTTCGTTTTCACGAGCAAGGTTAGATATTACTTCACATATAACTACGGAGATTCCATTGTTTAACACTTGGCTGAACACGAGCTGGGGGTGGTTGACAAGGCTGGCGTCGCATGTCATCTAGACCCATTGCTCGTTGGCCAGTAGCCTTACGGTGGGATACTGGGCGTCCAGGACGGTGAATTGCAGCCCCACTTGGTTGGGGTCGAGCAATCCCGCAAGTATATCGTCGATAGTAGTTTTGTACTGTTGAGCTGTTTATTTCTCTAAATTGAGGAGCAACTTATAACTCTGGATCACCATAGGCTGGGCAGGGCTGGAAGGCTTGGTGGGCTGAAGCCGGTATGTGGCCTGCAGACTGTGGTAGGTTGTGGCCTATGGGCTGGAGCAGGACTGATGGCCTACGTGATAAGAGCCGTTCTATGGGCACTGGCGGGCTGTGGTCTGCGAGCGGGGAGGCTTTCTAGGGGCTATATATATATAGGCGGGTCTGGTGAGAAACCGATTAAGAGACGTTTTGGGTGCTAGGGTGGGCCTCTACGGACTGATAGGTATTATAGAGGTTGAAACAGGTCTCACCATAGAGGTCTGCTCGTTCTCCCTGCTGATTTCACAGTTGCCCAACTATTTCACACATTGTGTCAATGTACATTCCGAACACTCCACGCCTTTCGTACTACAAACTTTTCATGTTCTGTATTCGTTTTCGTCCCATTTGCATATCTTTTTTTTCTCGAGTGCCTTGTAATCAAGCATTTAGTTACAATGTGGACGATTTGTTGTACGGAAAATTAATTTATTTTTAATGACAAGACTTTTAAAATATATTTTCACTCTGGAATAATTGTTGCTTCAAGCGTCGTCCGTACAATAAGCTTGACAGCTAACCATCAAGATTATACAGAAAAGGTCCCTTTGAATTTATTCAAGGATGCTAAATTGACAACCGAAGCGTCCATTTTCCCAGTCTGGCGCCTTAATTAAATGAACAGGCGATTTGTTTGTGTTTGTGCTATGACAGAAATCTTACATTTATCTTTTGACGAGGACCATGATCCATACGTCTTCTGGATTGATGCTAAGTCGGTAGGTTCAGAGGCGTCCACGCGAAATGAATATTTCACTTTCCTCACGGATGTGGATCAGTATTTAACCCTTCTATTGCGACACCCACTTTATCCATATATAGAGGACCTCAATTCAAGGTACGCCTGTATGCGAGGAAGCTTATTAAAATGTATGACACACTTGAAACTCTATCAACTGATTAATTGTTGGAAAGGGCTCTCTGAGCCCTTTCCAACACGTAATCAGATGGCAGGTTTTATCTGCGCATACAAGAGCGTGCAGATGTCAGCATAAAATAGGTAACGATAGTCGCATTCGGCAACCCAGGTGTTAATTGCAATTAATTTGTTTCTTTTCCTACATGTATGTGTTGTGTAAAAAAACATAATAATATTGCTACAGGATTATATTGCAACAAACATGCCAGATTGTTTAATGTCATTTCACAATATGCCGGAAACCAACGAAGTGATAGGCTTATTTTTGAGCTTTTGATTTGATCAGCTTTCGACTGATCTGGTATGCTTTCACGCCTGGAGGACAAACGAAACAAATGTCCGGCCGTGTATATTTCATTTCTAAATTTGGGAGCTTTAAGCCGCAGATCGTGGTGCTGACTGTTTAAAAGGGAAGCCACTCGAAAATAAATAACTGCAATCGCCTACCACTCTTGTTCAATGATTGCATATCCATTATGCCAATAAGCACCGTGGTAGTATAAAGCAAGGAATGTTCATACAGTGTTTTTTTTTAGACTACCATCTAACAACACTCTTAGTACGAAGGAGTTACATAAATGGATTACTAAAGTACTAAGAAGAGTATTTAACGAGCTCACACGTTCTCGTCAGATCACCGAAGTTAAGCAACGCCGAGCCCGGTTAATCATTGGATGGGTGACCGTCTGAGCGATCAATTCGGACTCCCGCGTTTTGTCCTTGGGCAAGGCACTTAACCCCGATTGTCCACATGGGGGGCATGATGACGCAGTGTACTGAGGACTACTGTACGGTGATGGTACGCATGTCTTTAACCAATCTAACCATGCCTGTGCTGCGGTGCGGTGTACGATGTTGGGGAGCTGGCAGCTGCTCGTCGTTGCTCGGTGGTTCTCTCCGGGTACTCCGGCTTCCTCCACCCGTAAAACTGTCACGGTCATGATTAGCCGCTGTGCATAAGTATATGACCTTAAACACCAATAAATAAATAAATAAAATAACGATCTCACACTACATCGCGATACTGTGAGTCAGCATGTAACTAGCGGTTATGACATTAAATGACAACTTGAATTTTCAGTTAAGTATTATTGCTCACAAAGTTTGTTAGTATTAGTAAGGGGTGGCACTCCAGCGAAAAGCATTTAGCACTGAATTCCCCATACCCCAATGTTGGCACTTGGGCGAAAAAATTAACATAGGATTCTCCATAGGGTTTCTTCGCCCAAGTGCCATTTTGTTCGCCAGGGTGCCATTTCTGGAGGCAGGAAAAAGATTTAAAATCGCTTTTCGCTGGAGTGCCACCCCTGGGGTAGGCCTACCAATTTCTTTATGCTGGCAAATATGTGGATTTTGCTTATTAATCAATCTCTCCATTTAAAATCTTTTTCCTGCCTCCAGAAATGGCACCCTGGCGAACAAAATGGAACTTGGGCGAAAAAACCCTATGGAGAATCCTATGTTAATTTTTTCGCCCAAGTGCCAACATTGGGGTATGGGGAATTCAGTGCTAAATGCTTTTCGCTGGAGTGCCACCCCTGGGGTAGGCCTCCCAATTACTTTATGCTGGCAAATATGTGGACTTTGCTTATTAATCAGTCTCTCCATACTGTAAACCGTATAACACTTTAACTGTATGGAAGAATTGGTTGATAAACATACAATCTCTTACCCAGAGTGGAAAAGAGAAGTATCTCCTAACTCTTTTTCACTTATGGGGTAGAATGGTGAAAAAAGAGAATTATCTCTTAAATGCTGGTCCCTATAGTGTCAGTCACGGGGTAGAGGCTTCCCAATTACTTTATGCTGGCAAATATGTGGATTTTGCTTATTAATCAATCTCTCCATACTTTAAACTGTATAACACTTTACTGTATGGAAGGATTGGTTGATAAACATACAATCTCTTACCCACAGTGGAAAGGAGAAGTATCTCTTAACTCTTTTTCACTTATGGGATAGAATGGTGAAAAAAGAGAAGTATCTCTTCTCTTTTTTACTGCTATGGGGAGCTAGTGGGCACCACTACATTGCAACAGACAATAAGAATTAGTTTTGGTATCAATATTTAATATATGAAGGGAGAAGCATATATACACCGAGATCTGAGTTTGCCTATCTATAGAAAGCCTTTTACATCGAGATTTGTTGTGTGATAGCACTTTATTTCAAGATTCCATTTTGCTGAGAAAATATTTATAGCCAGAATTTTGTCTTGAAATAAAGCATTATCGCTTACGATTTTTTTTTTAAAAATGCTAAAATATCCCATCTGTGATACATAATAGTGATTGGCAAAAAATATACAATAGAAAAAATGTTTTTATAAAAAAAACTTTGTGGGTTGTTTTGACACCTAATCTTGATTACATAAAATAATGTCTACAGTTTTGCTCAAACCATTAACAGACTTCTCTGTCATTCTCTTGGAAATTTCCTGGGTCGAAATTGATAGTAAGAACTGTCTCTAAATCATATCCTTTAGCAAGATGATCCAAGGCAAATAAACAGTACATTCCACACACCACAGTATAAACACTCTGTACTCTCATTGTGTTAATAGTCAAGGAATCTGTGTTTTTCAATATGAAATTGTAAATGTCTTTATCTAATGGTGGTAAGCCAAAGGAATCAAAGTAGATGCATGAATGATTGTCTTTGAAATATATTACCACCCAATGTTCTCCTGGTTCTCTTGATGAATCTGTGTTCACAATATAAGTTTTTCTATGTTTGGGTTTTTGTTTTGGTAATAAGTCTTTTGAACACACTTTTCCATTAATAATGATAACCTTGGAGAATTGTCCAGACTATATTGTGGTTGAGTGGTTTCCATCTCTTCTTAGCCCTGAAAAGGGCTGTTATAAAGTTGTACTTTTCAATCAATTTCTTCTTCTTTATTAAGTGGTGTATAGTAGCCCCATTCTTTCTCTACTAAATCCGCTCACCTCTTAATGTCTTCATCAGTGTTAATTTCAAAGTTCAAATTCATATTTGCAAAACATCCTTCAATATTCAGTTTCTTTGCTTGAATGTGCAGTTTATACAGTACACTTGATGGACACACTTTTCCATGCACTCTTCCATATACAATTCAATCCATATTCTTATATCTTTTTTATACAAAAGTCATGTTCTTGTCCAGGTATTTCTTGACATGCACCACACAGATTGTTCACTTTTTGTTTTATCAAAGGTGCCACTTCACCCACAACAATTTCTTTAAATAATCTAAGGAACAGTCTTTCATTGCGAGCTTTCTCTTTCCTTATTATGATTATTCTTTTTCTCATCTCCCTGTATATCTTGCAATGTTCACATTTACTCGTTGTTAATAGTCAAATATCATTTCTCTGAATTTGTTGATTTCTATCTCACTATCAAATTTTGCATAGACAACAATGTTGATAACCTCTGTGAGAGCTTGAGCAAACTGAAGATCCAGTCAAAGTTGCCAGACTTTATAGGGTGAGCTAATGGTCCACTACCTGACTGATCAGGTGTCAAATCAACTCCCCAGAGGGTATATCTTTTTGCATAATTCTGCATTGATATATTAAATGTTTTATTTCGTCCAAAATAGCCCATTGCTTCAAATAATGATAAATATGAATTTAGATAAAGTCCACCTTCGAAATTCGGTTCAAAGGGACGTGCTTTAATGGAATGTCCATCTATTGTGATTTCCAACTTGTTCAAATTGAAATGTTGAAAATTAAATGGACATGTGCCAATATCTCCATTTATATCTTTATTCGAAACTAAACCAAGAATTAATCGTTTTGGCATCTGTTTATGAAACAGATGGTCTTCTATTTTTGACGGAAGACCATTTCCAATGGTAAATGTTTTCATTTCAGTACATCTTATGGGCATTTTTTAATTTGTTCGATCTATTTGTGCATTAAGATCATTTGCAAATTTAGGAATTAAATCCAAGGCTGGTATTCTGAATACGGCTTTTTGAATTTCTATTTTTCCATCTACACCACCAATCAGACAAAATTTAGTTGGGGAACGATGAATTTTAATTCTCATCTCTACGCCATTTGGTAAATATTTGTCTTGCACAAATAGATCTAAATGTATTTTTCCTCTTAGTTGTACAGATTTACTGTTTGCAATTAATTTGTGACGTTCAACCAAACCTTTGTTATTTGAATTGTTCGCAATTGCAGCATGCTGGCCTGGGGTATCTACATACCACATCTCACTAGCAGCTAGCTGTGTTTTTTCACATCTTTTGAATAGCTTAACAGATTTTCAAAAAATGCTTGATAAGGATACATGTCTGTATTGGTGGTTATCAGAGAACCGTTCAGTGTAACATCAATTCTACTGAACATTCTGTGAAAGAAATTATTGATAGGAGTAATATTTGTATCATCTTCCAATACACTCCCATCTTGCTTTGTAATTTTGAATTGAACCTCAAGTGTAGATTATGCAAGATCTAACCACTTGGTTGTTTGTCTTGGAATTAAAAATTCTATTGTTGAAGAATTGTTTAAAGATGCAGTAGGAAATTGCTCAATCTGACCAATATTTTCGACACCACTTGATGTTGGTGATACATTATCTGGATCAAATCCACTACAAAAATGCTCGCAAGATCAATGTAACATCATGATTTAATCAAATATATCAAGCAGTCTTGAATTTCGTTTTGAATAAGATTGCCTTTTACGTGTCTTCCCTCTTTGAGAACGAACAACAGAGTGATGTTTCGGTTCTTGTTTCTGTTTTTTTATTCCCAAAGCAGCTTTACCCACTGATGTTATAAGATCTTTTGCATGAGTGAGCATTACGTTTTAGATGGTTTACGATTTCTCATCAATTCATTTGCTATTTCTAAACCATGTTTTAATCCTTCTTTCTTTAAAGTTCGAAACGCATTTTTTGCAATTGGTTTTATTAATGGTATTGCTGATCATATTGCTGAGTGAAAAATAGACCCTAATCCATATCCGTATTGCCGTGGTACGCCTTGATACACTGACATCATTTTTATAAATTGAATTTATGTTGCTCTCTAAAAAGCAACTTGATGACACTCTTACCACTTGAAAACTGAATGTTTTTACCAATATTCCCATTTATATTTATAGTGATCTGATCAAAAGAAGATTTTGATACTGGTACATAATGTACATTATCAAATTCTTTATGAGTGTGCAGAGATTCGTCACGTGTTTCAAACGGTAACACACGTAAAATAGGTGCTTCTATATCATCAAGAAATGTATAATCCGCAATATCAGAATAAATAAAGAGTTGATTAAAATCCATATTTAAATCCACATTATATTTAAATGCATCTTTTGCTGTGTTAGGAAAAATTACTGGAAACATAAAATCTTTACATCCCTAATTGTGTGATAAACTTTCTGATAATTCAAGTCCAACTGTTGCAATACTATTTGATACAACTTTTATACGTGAATGTCGAGATGAATAACCAAGACGAAATGACACACCAAATTCTTTAAAAATATTCCCAAGTTTTTCTTGAATTTCGGATTCTATTGCTTCCGCAACATGTCCACCATTTGCATATGCCCCCGACAAAATACTTAGCTCAACAGCAGCAACACCCTTATGTACTGTATGTTTGAAAAACGATTTATTAATATTATTAATGCATGCTGATATTTTCGGATCTGTCACAATGATTTTAAAATTTGTTTCATCATCTGTTATATTTCTTGCCTCAGATGGTAAAATTACTTCAACTAATCCCACCTCCCAATGTTCTTTATTAATATGAATCGGTTTAGATAATTGTGTTTGAAAACAACATTGTGTGTTATTTGGAAACATATCCATAGAACTATCACTCAGTAGTGTTACTTAAAATGAATTCATTTTCTTATCATGTGGTTTCAATTATTTTGAACTGGGGCTTGGAAGAATATATCCTAAAGAACTACTCAATAATACCAACCACAATTCTTTGTTTGGGGATTGTAAACTAAGGTGAATGATAGCCGTAATTATAATTGCATAAATAATGATTATTTGTGTGAAATAAGTCACTTGATTTTTTGCAACAAGACTCCAACAAAAATTAAATTGTGATTGTTAACTTTGTACTTCAACACTTGTGCTTTCACGACTCAATGCATTTTCATTTACTGACATATTCCTTTTATACTAAATCAGATTCTGATATTCAACTATCAAATTTCGAGGGATAACCTTCCCAATGTACTTTAAGCTCCTTGACGAGTTTCTTACCCACACATCTTGAAAGTTGTGTGAGAACCGAATCAATGATATATTTTTATCACCTTTTACACTTTGAATTTCTTGTGGATAAAATGTCCCCTGTATACTTTCACCACCCATATCTTCAAGTTTATAAGTGCTTGGGTGTGTATGTTTTACATGGTGATTTTAAATAATTCTTTTGTCCAATTTGGTAAATACCCCTTTTCAAATGTATGTTTGGTTTTGTTAATAAGTACTATATCGCCAACTTTAAATTTTATTTTTCTCTCTTTAGATTTTTTACCATACACATTTTGAGTTACTTCTGTTTCGTTTTCTATTGACACAGATGCAGGAGTTCTCTGAATACTAAGATGGAAACTGTGATTGTATCCATCAACTAAATTCTGTAATACATCAATATATTTTAATGTACATTTGTATTTCCATATTCGTGTTTTCAATGTGCATTAAAAACGTTCTACAATACTAGCTTTTGTTTCAGGATTTTCTGTTGTGAAAAAATGAATTTTTTGTTTCTTTAAAAAATTTTGCACCTCTTTATTTTTAAATTCGGAACCTTTGTCTGATTGTAAAGATAATAGTTTATGTCCAGAAATTTTCAAAAGTCTTTGGAAAGATGTTGTCAGTGTTTGTCCTGATTTATTGTGAATGGGTAAAACCCATGCATATTTTGAAAAAAACATCGATGACACAAACTAAATAACGAAATTGGTTATTGTGAGATTGTAAACTTTGTAAATCTGCTAAATCAATTTTCCATTGATGATCGATTCCACCCACTACAGTCTTTCGTCTTGCAATTTTTTTACGAATGGGTTTATGTAAAGTGTAAGTTCTTTCTCCTTTCAACCATTTTTTGACTTGATCAGCTGTAACAGATTTATCTTTACTATGTGCTGCTTTGTTAAAATTTGTATACCCCCATAACCAGCAGGATGTTTTGTATTGTAATATATTTCAGTTAATAAATCATTCAATATGCCTCCCATTTATTAGAAAGTTTATTTTTTGCCAATTTATGCCTAGGTGATAATTTTGGTGTTTTCTTTCCTCGAACTATTTTACGTTTTGGAGTTGTTGACAGAGAACTTTCGAACCAACTATCTTCAGGGGGACTTTGATATTCATTGGGTTTTGCATCCTGTTCTCGATTCATCCACAACCAACGTTCATGATTTTCAACAAAATCTTGAGGGATATTTATAGCTTTTAAACCATGATTGAACATCTCCCAACCAGTCAGTTTAAAACCTTTTTGATGTCTAAGAACATCATTGACTAAATCGATGATATTTGAGCCTTTTATGGGTTCTCCATCATAACTTAAAATACCCTAATCATCCCAACTCATGTGTGGATGAGATGATAAAGCAGATAATAATGAAGTTGCTTTACGTTTCATTGTAACAGGGACACTTTCTATAATACAATCTCGTAAAAACATTGAATTTCATTCCGTTCTGGCTCAGGCATAACCACTGATGGTTGTAATGCCTTCTTATGTGACAATTGAAATTTTTGTAAATTTTCACCATACTTTCGTTTTTTCTCACCTTCTGATAACTCTGAATTTTCTAACACAGATGATAATTCATTCTGCAACTGTGCTGTATTAGTAATTTGAGGATCAGGTGGTAATCTTGGTCTTTGAGATTTTTCATTTCTAAAACGTTGCATTTCTTCTAACATTTGATAAGGTACAATAGCCATTCTCTTCATATTTTACTGACCAATTTATTTACAAGATTTGTTGCAACTCCAATAGCAGGCCCAAGTAGACCAAGTAATGGTAAAAAAACACATTTTTGAGGTAAAATTTGTTTTTTCTTTTTAAGAGATACAGATTTACTAGCAATAGATCTTAGTTGTTCACGCCTCGGTTGTAATTTTCGTTTCTAAGCGGGGGTTAGATATATGTTTCCTTTTAAAAGATTATGACAACATTCTGCCATACAATTAATCATTTCTTTAGGTGCATTTTTCATAATTTGTTTTTGAAATGCTGGAGGTGTTTGACTTAGTGCCAATAACACCCCACCATATTTTTTAACTAGCGATTTTTTACCATCTTACCCCTACAAAGTGTATTCATAAAATGATATGATAGACCAACATGCATTTCATTTTATTCAACAAAAATAAGAACTCTCCTTAACACATTTAGGTGCATTCAAAGCCATGAAACGTGCCGATGTTGGGATGTTTTCTTTTAGTGGTATATGTCCCACATTTTGTCTAGAACCCATAGGATCATGTGATACTCTATTCCCCGTATCTGATAAATTGTCAAGTTTAATGGTGGTACTATTTTTTTGTTTTTGAAGTTTGCTCACTAAAACTGATTTTGTTTTTGTCTCTTTTTGAGGAGTGACTAAAAAATTTGCATGCATGTAATTTTTATCAACATTTTGTTTCTTTTTAAGTGATTTTCGTTTCTTACTTTTAGTTTTTTTGAATGTTGAATAAAAATTTCTACTTGTCTTATGACCATTCCATCGAATTAAATTACAAATGATAACACCACCAAAAAAAACACCACCACTTGGTTTTAAAATAATGTTTCGCTTGGTTGCAAGATCTACTCTTGGATTTGCAAGTTGTTCAAGATCTTGTTTATGTTTATCCATATATGTTAAAGTTTCTTTTGGCAATTTATTTTTTTTTTTATTGAGTATGATTCTACTTGCTAATGTAGACCATTTTAAAATTTTCTTTAAACCTTTCTTAAGTAATTTTTCTCTTGCAAACGGATTTGTCTGCTGACTTAATTGTTCTAATGATTGAATAAAAGATGCCATGATCATGTGTACTTTTAACAACTGACACAATCTCATTAGTGCACCAGTTTTTTATACTTTTGTATAAATGATAGGTCCACATTCATTTTGTGTCACCCAAGGATGAAAAATATCAGTTCTCAGTCTCAAAGACTCAGGGGTTTTAGGATGAAAATCAATTAATAAATAACCATGATCAGTACTCGTTTCATCTTTATAAGATGCATTTAAATATGGTAATTGAACTTGATTTGACAATACTTTAATTTGTCCTTTATCTCTAGTATTTTGAAATAAAATCATATAATGTGCATTTAAACTTATGATATGAGTAGATTTAGATTATTGAAACATATTTTGTGTTATGTATATGACACTTGCATTTCTATGATGTCCTTTTCGTGTGAACCATAATTTAATTTTTTCTTCATCTTTATCTCCTAACATATCATCAAAAACTACAAGATTTGGAATAGTGACATCACTAACAATTTCATATTCATCATCAGGGATGCCTTCTATGAATTTAATACCTTCACTCTCTTCAAGTAAAGTATATGTATTTTGCCATTCTTTATAACATGAGATGATTTTTTGTGGGGTAATTTAAAATAAGTCATGTTTCATATCAATAAGCTTTTTGACAAATTCTGTTTTTTGTGAACCACTAGGCCCTGAAATAAAGATATTACAAGGATGTTGAAACAATAAACATTCACTTGATGCCATTATTTTTTTGTGAGAAAGTGGTGTCAAAACACTAACTTATATACTTTCTGTTTCCATAGCTTCTTCAATTCTATGAGTGGGTTTTCTTTTTAAGGGTGCTTTTAATTCAAATAAAGTTTCTGAAGAACTCTGATCTAGTTGTGGCATACATTGTCTATATAAATAATTCATGATTTGTTCATCATAAATAATAAAATCCCACATAACTCTTGTCCAAATATTTTCTACATTACCTTTGTAAAAAGCATTCATGATTTGTAATGCATTACAAAATTCCCCATACATTTCATCTTTTTCCAATTGATTATGAATAAATTCTTTTGTTATTGGTAGATAGCCAGGAGTGATCATTTGAAATGCATATAATAATGCCTTATATGTGATCTTGTTTTCCACGATGTGTCTTACTGGTTCCATGGTTGAAATCAAACTGATGATTCTTTTGTCTGTTCTGATGTACTTTGTGCATCAGGTATTACATTACACCATGTACTCTGTTCATCAGGACAGTCAGGAAAATCATTTTCTACGTTATCTGTAAACATTTTGTCTAACTTAGTTTTGAATTGTCCTGAAGCTTTTCTTGCAATTATGGTACTAAATGTTGTTCTTTGATCATCTAGTACCATGAGTGCAAATAAAGATTTAGAATCTGGAAAATCATCTAGACACTTGTCATATTTTCTCATTGTTGAAAATATTTGATTTAAAGTGAATCCATAATCCATCACTAATAATATTTTATCTGGGGGTGTTTGCATACATGTGGGTGGTTTATATAATTGACAATTTCTTATCAATTGAATATAAGAACAATTTGGTGGCCACTTAACATGTTCTTGTAAAGGAATATCCTTTTCTTCCCAATTATGTAAACCTTGTCCACATACAAAACATTTTACTTTACCATCTCCTACATAGAAAAACCCAGCTTTAGCTAAATCTTCTTTCTTGGATTGTAAAATAGGATTTGTAATCATACTAAAACTTGAAAGTCTTCTTAACTCTGATAAGTATAGAGGATATGTAGGATTAAGTGGTAGAGACATCTTCCCTCTTCCCTGTTCAAAGTCAAAATAAGAAATATCAGTAGTATTTACACCTTATACCCATAGGGGAGTGTGTCATATTTACCGACAACAAAACGTTTTGTGTAAACAGATCTGAATGTTTTGCTTTGTGCTTCACTTGTGACTTGTCTATCTTTGTTACGTTTAATTCTATGTGTATATTCAATGTTTAATTTGTAATTCTCTCTGTCTTGTGCACACTCAATCATGCTTTCAAAATTAACTTTTTGTGATGTCATGTAATCTAATGTGATACCCTTAACTTTACATGTGGTGTGTATTTCTCCATCTTTAATATATTTGTATCCATAATTTTTCGGACCTAAACCCACAAACTCTGTAATTTTTGCCCCTGGGTGTTCATCTGTCCACTGCCCTAATCTACTATTTACAATTTCTGGACTCCAAAGTGATGGTTTATGTATGTAGATATAACTGTCTGTATCAAAATATAAAACTTGTGTTCCTAATTGTTCTAAAAGTTTGTATAATTTCATACCCGCATGGGCTGTAACAAATGAAGCTACGACAACATTGGCTGAATTGTGTGGTTTGTAAACATCTGTAGCATCAATGTAGTTTACTAAAACAAACTGATCATGGTCAAAAAATTCCACATTCTTCACAATTTTGTCTTTGTTCTGTATTATTTCAAAATATTCTGATGGTTCATTTATGTATTTTGTTTTAGTTTTTATATTGTTTTGTGCATTTTTCCCCAGAGACAATTTAACATGGTTTTGGCAAATGATCTTTTTCCCGTTTTTTTCAACTTTTTCTAAATAGATATTTTCAATCTGTGCATAATCGTTTTTAAATTTTTTTTGTCTGTTTCTGTTTTCACCCAATCTGGAAACCCACTAGCTTCTTGTTTCATGTTTAAATATTTGTAAATCTCTGAAGACCATTCATCCCAATGCCAAATCTGATAAGTGTCAAGACGAGTGTACCCCAAACCCAATGCTTTGCAAAGTTCAACAGATGTCCATGTACCTACAAGTGCACGTTGTTCTGGTGTGTTTTACAGTGATCTAATTCGTGTTCTGCACACATTTTTGCAAAGTGTGAATGTCATTTTCTTAATACAATGAATAGGTAAAACAGGCAAAAAAAGATTTGGAGGTGATAAAACTTTACATTTAAGGAGACCTCTGTATTGGCTTATTTAGCCAGTGTCTGTGTTTTCCTTTGTGAGTATATCTGGATGTCCCACTGGATATTCCCTGTGTTTGTTCACATATGGGTAAAATGAACAGATATCTGTATATTTAATTTCTGTGTCTGTGTTTTCGTCAATTTGGTAGTGTAATTTAATGGCATTTGTTCTCCCACCAAAAAATTCCACATTCTTCACAATTTTGTCTTTGTTCTGTATTATTTCAAAATATTCTGATGGTTCATTTATGTATTTTGTTTTAGTTTTTATATTGTTTTGTGCATTTTTCCCCAGAGACAATTTAACATGGTTTTGGCAAATGATCTTTTTCCCGTTTTTTTCAACTTTTTCTAAATAGATATTTTCAATCTGTGCATAATCGTTTTTAAATTTTTTTTGTCTGTTTCTGTTTTCACCCAATCTGGAAACCCACTAGCTTCTTGTTTCATGTTTAAATATTTGTAAATCTCTGAAGACCATTCATCCCAATGCCAAATCTGATAAGTGTCAAGACGAGTGTACCCCAAACCCAATGCTTTGCAAAGTTCAACAGATGTCCATGTACCTACAAGTGCACGTTGTTCTGGTGTGTTTTACAGTGATCTAATTCGTGTTCTGCACACATTTTTGCAAAGTGTGAATGTCATTTTCTTAATACAATGAATAGGTAAAACAGGCAAAAAAAGATTTGGAGGTGATAAAACTTTACATTTAAGGAGACCTCTGTATTGGCTTATTTTGCCAGTGTCTGTGTTTTCCTTTGTGAGTATATCTGGATGTCCCACTGGATATTCCCTGTGTTTGTTCACATATGGGTAAAATGAACAGATATCTGTATATTTAATTTCTGTGTCTGTGTTTTCGTCAATTTGGTAGTGTAATTTAATGGCATTTGTTCTCCCACCAAATAATGCTTCTCATGGTTTAATTGGGTCCATGTGTGGGAAAAATGTATCTAAAGAGGCTTGAACTTCAGAATCTGATTTGCATAGATGATCCAATTCGTACGCCCAGACTACATGTATATTATAACCCAATGATTTGAAATGTTTTATGCGTGATTGGGTTTTGTTGTACAGAGATTGATAGAATTGTGAATTGATTGGAATTTTCTCAAATCTGTCAGGATAGCAAGTTTCACATCCATGCCACATACATCCATAAAATTCATAGATTGTATTTGTCTCTTTGTGAAATCCATCTACATAATAATTTCCAATTTTTATTTTTTCCACTGTTTAGTGCATGTCGTATGTGTATGCCTTCTTCTTGTGCTAGTAGCTGTAAGTATCTAATGTCTTTCATGGAATATCTAACGGCAGTAGGATACCCTATGTCTGAAATGAGGCCAACTTTGTCTTCTGGCATTGCATTTTTTGCCAAGCTTTATTACAAGCATCAGCTAAAGTTACAGCCTCCCTGAAAGGATCTATCTCATCAAATTCGATAAATTGTTTTCTGAATTCCACACACCCTCTACGTAATATATCCACATCAGACTTACAGTACATGTCCATTTCTTTGGCAAAATTGAAAGTAGCATTACTAGCAAATTTTTGATTGTACCATTTAATAAAATCTTCCCTGACTGGTTGAGACATAGACGCAGGCATGTACAATGTTGCATCTAAATAAGGTCCAATGCAGTTTTGATATGATTTTGTGTTTGCCAAATGAGGAAAATAACCTTTTGCTAGTTCACTTAAACCAAATGTTTTAGGGAATTGTGTCAATCTCATAGAAAGGAAACTCAATGAATCTATGAGTCTAACACCACAAGCTTTCAGAGAAATAATTTTGTTTCCATTCATGATGACATCGGGTTTTGATGTAGCAGTTTCAATGAGATGTCTTAAGATAAATTGTGCATCAAACTCTCTTGAATTATGAGCAATAGCTGTTGTATCTAAATGTTCCTTACTGAAAAGCCAATTGCAAAAATCACTCAAAGTAGATTCTCCTTTAAAAATATATTCCCCTTTTCCAACTTTGTGACAGAAAATACATTCTTGATCTATAGCTTTGCAAATACATTCCCCATATGCACGGTGCGCAACACAGTAATTTGGGGTGTGGAGACCTGAGTCTTGAGTTGTTTCAAAATCATAAAACACAAGGGGTACTTTCAGCATTGTGTCTTTCTTGGGTGGTTTGTATTTTGGAATGAAACAATAATGTTCGCTTTTGACTAATTGATGGCAATATTTACATTTCTTGAACCCGTCGCAGATGTATTCTCCTTTTGTTAGATATATTTATGAATTGCACTTTTTACATTTCTTAACTAATTGACAAATGGTTTTTTTTGGTTCTGTAATAGAGTTGTGTGATTTTTATAACAAAATGGACTTACAAAATCTCTAGTACAAGTGTAACAATGAACAGAATGTTCAGGTGTACACGGTAGTGGAGAATAGCAAACACAGCCTTTGGGGCATCTATGGCATTCTCTGTTATTATACCCTACATTGCAATATTCACAATAGTAACTACATCCTAAAAACCCTGTGATTTTTGTGATGGTGTCGAAATGACGGTCATGGTGATAGATATGAATAACTTTACTCTCTTTTGTAGTTTGTGGTGGTTCAAATAGGAACGTTTCTTTGGCAAATTGTGGGTGGATTTTAATTACGTACTCTGGTGAGAGTACCCCTTGAATTTTACAATATTCTTCATATCCACAAGGTTTATTATAATCAAGGCCTGCTTTGTCCATTAATGCCTTTGCCTCATTTTCTTGAAACTTCACTTTTGAATTTTGAATTTTTTCCATTTTTTCTGCCAAAGTTCTGAATTATCTTTATCAACGTGGCATTTTCCCACTACAATGGCACGTGCCAAGCACATAGAATCATTGACATTTTTAATTACAACAATACTCTGTTTACTTTTAACCATTTTACCAACAGATGCAAATGAAATGGGTGCATTTCACCCCGACCCTTGTGGTAGTGAAGTGTGTGTTATTTCTAAAGATAATTTACCAATTTTTCATTTTCATCTAACACTGTTTCACCATTTACCCCCATAGCACAAAAGGAATAAAAATACCTACCTCAAGACCTTGATGGTGGATGGATATCCTCATGGGGTCGTTGTCTTGTATACCACATTCCTTTTTCACATCTTCCACCACTGATTGAAACATTTTACTTAGAAACTCAAATGGATTGTTGACATCGAACTGATTCAAAGTCACTTCACACATATGGGATTCTGAGTGAAATTTTCTGGATTGCCGCAGTAACTTAGGGTGAATAGAATACAATCTCCATATGGAGTTTGTATTCTTTGCAGTCAACCTCTTTTTCTTGCTGCTTACAACAACATCGGTATCGCTATCGTCTGAATCAGTGTAGTCCACTAATGACCGCTTTATCTTTTTTAATCGTCAGAGGAGATCAAAATCACGTGTTTCAGTCTTGTTAACTCCAAAGCATGTGTACGCCAAACTGTGAGCCCCCCCCCCCCCTCCCCCACCGCCAATTTATACTCTCGCTGAAATCATTTTCTTATTCAAAAACAACATTCAGAAAATGATTTCAAACCAAATTGTTTAACTTTTTTTCAATTCGATTTTTCACCCACCTGAATTTAACCAATGGGGAAAAAGCGTGTGAAAGAGTTCTTTGGTGATATTCCCCACACCCCTAGCATGTCAGTCAGCGGTGACGTGGTTCCCAACAGGGAGAAACTTTTATCCATATCTGTCAGTCCACTCAAAAAAATTGACAGACGCCATAGATTTTTTACTCAGAGCGTCATTTTAGGTAACAGGATATATCACTAAATTTCTCCCTCAAAAAAATCAAATAATTTTTTTCACTTTCCTTGGGGAGGTCGGTGGATTATACAACCACTGGCCGTGAACCACCAAAACACGGCATACAAATAATTGGGAAAAAATCCAATTATTTGTCCATGATTTTAGATTAAAACACAAAGAAAATAACGAAAATATGAGACTAGCCACTTTTTAAACATGAATGAATGAATATGGTGATGTGCATTGTATAACAAAAGTTTGTGATCATGATGAGTCTGAAAAGGGGTATTTTGTAATTCACCGCATCTGGAAACAGCATAACAGCAACTATCAAGCTTTTGAGAAATAACTCAAAGACATCTCTACCCTCGGACTGTCTTGCTTATTGGCACAGATTATTTTCTTGGGATAACAGCGTGATCATTGTTTTTTCCCCCTTACACCTATAATCTTGAGGTGGAAATTCTAATTCGATAGATGATTCAAGTTTCATGGATAACGATAAGAAAATCGTGGTTATGACTCTCTCCAATGTGTATTTTACAGTCATTTAGAGAAGTGAAAAGGGCGCCAGAAAATAATACAATGAGTATTTCATGCACCTTTTCCCCCACTGGTCAGATGTTCGCAATGAGTATTTTTCACTGCCTTCCCACACTTAGATGATACAGAAAATCACTCTTTCCCTCAAAAAATAAGTTGGAGGGAAAAGACTGACATAGTGTCGTAAAAAACATCTGCGGAAATAGTAAATGATTCTGCCTACCATCAGTGTTAAGTACATATAATAGCGAAATTAAACTTTGACAAATTTTTAACTAGCTTGTATGCTCTCTCTGTAATATCAGGATAAATGTTTTATTCATCACATTGAAAGCCACAAGTTAGTAATTGTTTCAATGTGGTTAAGATGTGTTAGTTTTCAGAACGATAGCTCAAAATTGCGCTTTCTTTTGTTGAATTCGTAACAGATGTTTAAAAAACATCTGTTACGAATTAAATGCAGGCATAAAAGTTAGGAGAAATTAAGTTTTTTTCAGGATTGGGGCATTATTAGAGCTGTTTTTTACAGTGAAAACATTTTACACCACAAAACATATTTCATTCACTGTATGTTTTGTAGTGTAAAACGAAATTGTTTCTTGGGGTTAATGTCAATGTAATATCTAGCGGTAAATTGTTGAAATCAGCTAAAAACAGCTTACAAATACGCGAATGTAAGAGGGTGCATTCAGTGAATTATTGAAACATGTTTCAATAATTCACTGAATGCCTTCTCTTACATTAACTATTTGTAGAATATTTTCACCCCTAATGCGAAAATAAATGAGAGAAATATTTTTGTCAGCCAAAGAGAGTGAGGAAGTGTTGTATTACAAATTGACTGTCAGACACACATTCATATCAGATAAAAAGAGATTCGCGCATTTAAAATTTAGAAGTTGATATTGGAGTGATCACTTCCCTAAAAAATGTTAAAAACACCCAAGAGAAGTTAACAGTGTAATTTTATGTCGTGTCTTCCAGTAATAAAGAGAAAAAAAACTTTACCAGTTGGCCGATGTACAATAGGTGGCAGGTATTGAATGGTGAACATTTTGTCAGTATATAAAGTGTATGGAACAACCTACCCCAGGGGTGGCACCCCAGCGAAAAGCATTTAGCACTGAATTCCCCATACCCCAGGACTGGCACGTGGGCTAAAAACTTAACAGAGGATTCTCCACAGGGTTTTTTTCGCCCAAGTGCCATTTTGTTCGCCAGAGTGCCATTTTTGGAGGCAGGAAAAAGATTTTAAATCTTTTCCTGCCTCCAGAAATGGCACTCTGGCGAACAAAATGTCACTTGGGCGAAAAAACCCTATGGAGAATAAAATCTTTTTCCTGCCTTCAAAAATGGCACTCTGGCGAACAAAATGGCACTTGGGCGAAAAAACCCTATGGAGAATCCTATGTTAATTTTTTTGCCCAAGTGCCAGTCCTGGGGTATGGGGAATTCAGTGCTAAATACTTTTCGCTGGAGTGCCACCCCTTACTACTGTTAGTGACCTAGTATGGAATTAACTGGCTTCATTTTTATCATATTAGGTAACAAACAAACCGTATAACGAATATATCTCAGTCACTAATTTATATGCGTTTAACTAGCAACTATGATAGATACAGATTATCATGATAATGTGCATGTCCTGTGATTTGTATCGGATTCGAGGTGGTGTCCAGAATGTGATCCCATTCTGGACACCACCGAGATTCTGATACAAATCACAGGACATGCACATTATCATGATAATTCATTTATCTAACAATTCTGTCACATAAAAGGATTAAGTCTTAAAATATTAATACAGTTTTGGGACATAATGTTGGGCGAGAAATAGTTTTAAAAAAACCCGTATTTTATGGGAATATATTGTTGTGCACTCTAACAAACAATGAGTAACGCGGTCACCGCAATTTTCAAAGTTGTGTTGTCAAGTTATTCAATCTCAGTGTCACTTCATTTTTAAATAGTTTGCCCATTCCAACCATTTAACCAGTAAAGGTTTGTTTTTATTTCGTTTAATCAGTGTTTATTATGTGTGGAGTGGCCATTTGGTATTAATAATTCTATCGCTAACTGTAAGGAATTTTGTTTTGTTTTTACATGTAAGCGATCAGCTGAGTCGATCATTGAAATGCACATAGAACGTATTCATGCACCTGTTATGATAGCCCACCGCTTTACCGGAAACGAGTCGTCTAGACCTATATGATACGGAATCAGAATGAGTCGTCTATATGATACGGAATCGGAACACATTATGTGATACGTACCGTTTCTCGTGGTTTTCAGGCCAAAATCTATATGATTGTTAGATAATAATAAATAATAGAATTCTTACCAAAACTCTTACCGTCTGCCGACATTTTGAAAGATGGATAAACAAGGGGAGATTATTCTGACTGTCAGCTGTTTATAGATTTCGACTGAACGAATAGAGTTCTGTTCAACTTTCTTGTAGCATTTTAAACCATTGAAATTAATGACTGATTGAGTGGCGTTTAATACAATGATATGCTCACATTCTTGCAGAGGGTAAGATATGGACTCTTGTAATCCAGTTGCTGAAGTGAAATGGAATATATGAAAATGTAACATCGTGGATGAAATGGTTTGGATGCATAGAAATAAGTATAGAATAGATACGGAAGCATGTCCCTAGCACAGATTATCATAAAAGCGTATTGCTAAATGGAGTCTCACCAAAGAGCAGTTCACGCCACCCTACAGATGATTTTAGACATGAATAGGGTTTAACCCGTTTACTGCCACGCCCACTTTAGCCAGATATGGAGGACCTCTATGTACGCCTGTATGCGAGGAAGTTTAATAGGTTTTATGACATACTTGAAACTTCATCATCTGATTAATTGTTGGAAAGGGATCACTGAGCCCCTTCCAAACAATTAAACAGATGGTAGGTTTGATCTGCGCATACCAGAACGTACAGATAATCATCTCTAAATAGGTGACAATACGTCGCGTGAGAACCACACGGTACTATCTTACACAGGAAGATAGAACCGTATGGTTTTCACGCGACGAATAGTCGCTTTCGGCAGTGAAAGTGTTAATCAATTGTGCGCACGTTACTATCACCTGCAGTTAGAATTATATGCCGAACGGTTAATTACGATGTAATTGGACATATGCACGCAGCAAAGCAGTCCGACATTCGTGCTTCCCTGTCAGACAGTCACCCGGGTGTGGGTCATGACATGTGGGTCGCTTAGCCTCGAGTTCAAATATTGCAGAGAAGGGTTGGAATCACAGTTTGGGTCTACTGTACACTTTGAGGTGAGCTGAAAACGTAATATGATTTCGTCTCGAGCAAGTAAGCCGCAAAGGTCCATTTTTTCACCGTGATTATAATCACTTCATTCTGCGAAAGAGAAACGATTGATTTGATTTATTTCATTATTTTTTTTTATTTACATGGTGTAAAGTACAAAGTGTTATAGTACAATATACATGAGTTTATGAAACATGCCCGTGGCGGGTATTTACAAATAATAGTTGTGCTCTCTCTCTCTCTCTCTCTCTCTCTCTCTCTCTCTCTCTCTCTCTCTCTCTCTCTCTCGCCTTTCTCCCCCTTTCTCTCTCTCCTCTCTCTCTTCCCACTCTCTCTCGCCCTCTCGCCCTCTCTCTCTATCTCCCGCTCCCCCTCTCTCTCTCTCTCTCTCTCTCTCTCTCTCTCTCTCTCTCTCTCTCTCTCTCTCTCTCTCTCTCTGTCTTTCTCTCACTTTCTCTCTCTTTCGTGGTCACAATTTATGACCATCCAGTTCAAACTGTGTGGTAAACATTCCGTAGAAAGGAGTACCCTAGTGACGCTGATGGGTTGCAGTTCATGACTTGGGATGGGTGTCCAGTCATCACGGTCCTACCAGACATGGGATTGTATTGTGTTGTGCAGTTCTGTCGGGATAAACGTCGCCAAACAGTGGTCAGGCATCAGTCTTACTGTTTATGCATACTGTGATATTCAACGTTATAAGGCAAAATGTAAAGAGTGCGTGACTAAGCAACAATATGCATTCAAAGTCCTGGCTTCGATTAATCACCAGGTTTTAGCATATCTGTGCAGCTAGATGCAAATTATGCCCTATAATATGGATCAGCATTTAGCGTTTACCCAGAACCCCCTCCCACTCCCTCTCCCGCAAGGCACACTATGTACGAAATTAGCAAGGAGATATAGCGAAAAGATTAGGTATGTGCATTTTGATGATTAAAGTAAGGATTCGATTCGACAGGGGGTTTAAGAAGGAATCAGTGACGTATGTTGATTGTTAAAACAACATTTGTTTTGGAGGTTTAAGACGGATTACTGTTATAACTTAGTTCTAATAATTAAAATACATTATACGAAGAAACTTCATTGATAAAGGCTTCATTAATATATACACACATAAGGCCATAAAAAATCAATACTTAGATTATGATTGGAATTTATTTTAAATTGGGGCGGAGGGGGGGGATTTTATTTTCTGTGAATCAAACGTGAGCAAAACCGGGCCCCCCGTGTGTGTATATGCATGCATTGCCTGACAGGGTGCTAAATTATTCTCGGTCGTCAGAATTTGCTCATTTGTTTTTGCCTTGTTTCAACATATGGGAGAGTGTCTGTGGGCACTCTCCCACAAATTGTAACAAGTCAAATCCATACATACGAAATACATATACACCTGGGACTTAATTAAGCACCCCCTGAAATGTTTCATGACAGTGAAGTTGCTGGTACTGATTATTATGTTTTAATGATGACTATGTCCTGCAGTACATTTCATCTCGTGAAACACGATGTTTCTGGTTGATAGCGTATCCCAAATACATCCCATCTCCCACGAGAAGCATGCTTCCCACGGATGTCACAAACATCACCATCATCCACATGCAATATCTGTGTGTAAAGCAAGAAAATTTGTCACTTCTGTTATCAGTAAATCTTGATTTGGCACGGAGGAGACTGTCAGAGGCACTAAGATGGCAAATCGTTGGCATGTGTAGCCAAGCTAAAAATTTGGTATCAATTGTCAATAGAATTAGATTATGAACAGAGAGTTAATCCCGATAAAGGTATTTTCTATTGGACAGTCTATGAGAAAAATAATTAACAAAGACCAGTTGATTAATGCAAGTTTATCGAGGTTTTGTCATAACAACTTTCTATAGTTGTTTAATGTTGATAAGTTACTGTACCTATATAAGTTTATTGTATTCTTGTGTAGATAGACACGGATAGCCGGTTAGGAGTTTTATGACGAAGGTTTGGCCACCAACCATTGCCAATGTTTGTGCTATATATTATTAAATTTGTTCAAGTGTAAAGACATGTAGTCTCAGTATTTCATAAAGCGAATTCCCCAGTTCAGACTTTATCCGTGGTTGTTCCCCGTGGTCATATATGGTGAGAGAATCCGCGGCAATCAATTAACTTTTTAGCTCACTTTGAGATATTGAAAAGACATTTCCGAATCAAAGATGTGTAGTGTGATTCCCCTGAATATGGTGAACCTATTACGGAGCTTGAGCGTCGAGAGATTAGAACTGTTTTGGGATATCCAGGTTGAAACAAACGAGACCCGTCTTTTACTAAAATGGAGGAAGCCTTCATCTTGTTTCAAGAAGCCAAAGTCAACAGCAAGACTTGCCAGAGACAGAAAGCGTCAGGAAGAGTTCATTATAAGGAAACAAAGAGAAAAGTATGTGCAAAATACCGAAGAAATTGTTCAGAAGGAACAAATTGATCATACTTCTATAATGGAGGAAAAACCGGACGTGAGTACGAAAACTTTTCTTTTATCGAAAGCTAGCTCCGATGTGTCAGTTCACCCCACTGGCACCTCTTCGAACAAGCGGCATCTGTTACGTCATGCTCTGTGGCAGAAACATTCAATGGCCATGAGAATACCGGAGTTCAGAAAGAAGAGACTATGAAATTGTGCACAAGCAAATCAAAGGAGGTGTCGATTAAAAAGGTTAAACATTTGGAAAAGGACCCTTTTACAAAAAAGAAAATGCATTCAGCGAACAACAAAACTTTTAACCAAATCTTTCGGTACAGAAACATTCGAGTCAAGAATGACGAATCATGCATGAGCTTGAAATTAAATTCGACGAATGAACTGAAAACTCATAATAGCAATCTGGTTCGCACAGATGTGCCAAAACGTCAGAACATTAATTCTGGTGACGATATGCTGAACTCATGAACCAAACGATTCCAAAATTCCAATGAATTGGTTGACATTTTATCTGGATATATATCACCTCAGGGTTTGAAAATGTTCTGTGTTGAGTACCGCGATAGTGATGTAGAGCTGTAGGTTTTTAAATTTCTTGTTCGGTTTCGGTTTTGGTTTCTCAGGTGGAGTAAAACCTCGATTCTGTTCGGTTTTCGGTTTGTTCATGAGGACAAATAAAATTCAATAAAACTCATTCTTATGTCCGGAGTCATAACTGAATGACAATGAAATTGAGTGAAACTCAATGAATGCCCGAAATAAGCTATAATACATGAAGAATCAGGAAGGCCAATATAATAATTACCGAAATATACAGAACTTTTATTGTGCTTGGCCATTTTTCGAGGTCTGACACCTACACGCAACTTGAGGAAAGCCGCAAACACAACTAAACTGAAATGTCGGAAATTCACAGAATGTAGCCTGCCATCGGCAGTGTCTGGGTACTCTCACTACTCTGGGATGGGTACATTCTGTGAATTTCTGCAGCAAGAGAGTATTTAATAAAGAACGAAAAACCTTAGATTACGGGATGTCGACGGTTTCGGTTTCGGTTTTTAAAAAAAACTAAAAACCTCGGTTCGGTTTCGGTCAACCAACAGCTCTATAGTGATGTTGAGTAAATGCCAATAGAAGCGGTGCCCTCCGCATTAAGGGACCGGTTAGATCCACATTGGTCAAGTTGGTTCTGTAAATAAAACAATTTGTTCTCAACCAATTGTTGTGTATAAATTTACTGTTTGTTTGTTTTTGCACATTGCATGTGTTAGAGTGTACATATTATAGTGCTAAAGGGTTAATCCTGATCGAGATTAGGCCTGTCACGATTAATCGATTAATCGATTGTTGATCGCTCACGGCGAAATCGATTAGTATTTTTCGTTGTCGAATAATCGGTAAATTATATCCCGTTTTAGACGTTTAATAATTAAAAGAAAATATGTTGAAAAAACTATTGTTCCTAATGGTAAGGAGTTAAGAACATCGATGTTAAACCCCAAGAAGCTGTTGGAAGCATTTGTCTTTCAGGTACATTCATCAAAGCTTTGATGTTCTGAACTTTTGAACCGTCAGTGTAATAATCAAGACCGGTCGGCAGTTGCGTCGCTTCCAATAGCTTCTTGGGGTTTAACATCGATGTTCTTAACTCTTTACCTTTAGAAACAATAGTTTTGATTATTACACTGACGGTTCAAAAGTTCAGAACATCAAAGCTTTGAATGTAACTAAAAGAGAATCGTCTTCGTTGTTTACTTGAGGTAGGTTAACTGACTTCAACTTCATTTTTATCGACCTCAAAGAGAAGGAGATGGGGTCATCTAGGTACGATCAATCGATTATCATCGATTATTTGCGACGATTAATCGATTCCTAAATTAAAAAATCGTGACAGCCCTAATCGAGATAAATGTATATTCATTACAATGCCAGAATGATGGCATCATTCTTCGGAAGGCGAGAGGTAATATAGCCAAGCTAAAAATTTGGTATTAATTGTCAATAGAATTAGATTATGAACAGAGTGTTAATCACGATAAAGGTATTTTCTATTGGACAGTCTATGAGAAAAATGATTAACAATGACCAGTTGATTAATGCAAGTTTATACAGGTTTTGTCATAACAACTTTCTATAATTGTTTAATGTTGATAAGTTACTGTACCTATATAAGTTTGTTGTATTCTTGTGTAGATAGACACGGATAGCCGGTTAGGAAACTTATGACGAAGGTTTGGCCACCAACCATTGTCAATGTTTGTACTATATATTATTAAATTTGTTCAAGACATTTAGTCTCAGTATTTCATAAAGCGAATTCCCCAGGTCAGAATTATCCGTGGCCAGTTCATCGTGGTCATACATGCATGCAACATGCATGTCATTCACAGCTATTGGAAGGCAGCTTGGCTATAGTCATTCTGTCACCAGCAGACTTGTCCGAAAAAATCAACAAACCAACGATGTTAAGGACCGACCAATGTTTGGACAACCCCGAAAGACATTTTCGCGGGAAGATCGGAGTCTGGCACGCCTCGTTAGGCGTGAAGCCTTTGCTTCAAGTGAGGTTTTGAAACGCCTTTACCCAACAGAACTGTCCGAAACCATCTGAAAGCACTGGATATGGGGTCCAGAAGGATCATCAAGCAGCGTCCAGCTCTGTCCGATCAACATCAAAGACGATGTTTGTGTATGGCACGACAACATTGGGATCTCAGGACATGGAGGAGAGTCCATTGGTCAGACGAGAGTTTTTTCTGCTTCACGCATGAGAGTGTGTAGGCATAGAAATACTGCTTACGTACCCAGAAACATCCGACCAACTGTTCCGTATGGTGGAGGATTAGTAATGATTTGGGGAACGCCTCTCTCATGCTTATAAACTCGATATGGTGACTGTTCTTGGGGATCTTAATGGTCATCAGGACATCCGGGACATTCTCAATTCGGTTGTCGTGCCTCATTTTGACAACCACCCGTTGTCCACTCGCCCTATATTCACGGACGGCAATGCAAGCCACATCGTTCCTGCACTGTGAGAGCATTCCTTCAGAACAATGCTATTACAACACTAAATTGGCCTGCAATGAGTCCCGATTTGAATCTCTTAGAACACATCTGGGGCTTTCTTGGACGTAGTGTGCAAGCAAGGGATTCTCCTGTACAGAATTTGACCGGTAGCATTAGGAGGAGGGTTCAGGATGTCATACGGACACTTGGTAGATACACTCGCTACTGACGTCAGACACTGCTATTGTGTTTAGGAGATCACAAGTTACATTTTTTGTCAGTAATTACCTGCTTTGTTTCATCATGGGCGGTTCCAGCACCATACTTGTCGAGAGAACATTTTTTCATCAAAAACATTAGTGACAGATATGTGTAATTAGCGGTATTAAAATACTGCATATTTTCATCATTGTGTTGTCTTTCATTTGTCAATAGGCCATTGTTTCCGCAAACAATCATTTTTGGCCGTCTTAAAGATAGCATGAAAGTAATGACAGTTTTCTATTAATACCACTGCGAAAAAAAAAACAGTACGCTTTATTAAGTGCCAGGTGTATAGATAATATGAAGCACATGGCTAGAATGTGAAGCCTTTAAGTTGTGTTACCTGCACTTCAGAATATAGCGCAAACTAACTTCACGTGTTAATGAACTAATAGCATTAATAAATAGTATTTATTGGTTGCAGTATATTGTTCACTTATTTAAAACAAACTATAGTTACACTTTCTATGAGCTGCGGGCCAACCGAGAAATATTTAATTAGCTTGCAGGCAGATCGAGAATTTTTAAAAGTCGGGCAGTCGGCAAATCGAGATATAACCGATTTGAGACATCAAGCTCAATTTGCCTGTTGACTTATATATATATATAGACTATAATCCGACAAGTCTGAGCTTCAGTCAAGGTTTAAAATCACAGTACAAGGGCCTAACCTCTGAGAGATTTGCGAGTCGATCCTCACTAACTTTACTTGGGTTTTTTTCGACACTAAAAGAATTTGGACCACAGCCCGTCTAACTAAAACAACACTAATATCAAGGTATCACAAAATTGTGTGGATGCACAGCGTTTCCACGCACACGACTCCTATATAGCGTATCTGGACCCTTAACCCTTTACCCAACGAATCGGCCACATCCGGCTGCGTAATATGCAAATTCAGCAGCTGAAAAAAATATTATTTTTCAAAAAATGTCAACAAAACCATATCATGTGACCCCTCTTTGGAACGAGCTCGTCGAGCTCGTTCCAATGAGGGGTCACATGATATGGTTTGGTTTTGTTGACATTTTTTGAAAAGATTTTAAAAATGATATTTAAAATAATAAATTTTGATATCGTCTGCGTTGGGTAAAGGCTTAAGCCACCAGGCCCCAAGTCTGCATTACACCTGTCGTTATTTTATTTTTTTGTATGTCAAATTAGATTGTTTCAAACTCACGACGGCTGGTGCGGATACAATGTGGTGCAGGTACCGATATTACCGAGTTACCGATGCTAATTAACTGTACTTCAGCTTATCGGATAGTACTGTTTTAAATCCGACACACAAAATGAAAACAACATGGCCTTATCCTTATTCGTTAATATTCATTTTGTGTGCATATCCGTTCTTCTTAAATATTATTTTCTAGTTCATATCCGTACCGTGTTTTATGTCACGAAAACTCGCAATTAGAGGTTTAATGTGTACTCCCCTGGACAGACTGTCTTATCCTTTTGTAAGGGAATATGCAATACTTTTGAATACCACAAGAAGATATTATTAGGGCTGTCACGATTTTTTAATTTAGGAATCGATTAATCGTCGCAAATAATCGATGATAATCGATTGATCGTACCTAGATGACCCCCATCTCCTTCTCTTTGAAGTCGATAAAAATGAAGTTGAAGTCAGTTGACCTACCTCAAGTAAACAACGATGACGATCCTCTTTTAGTTACATTCAATGCTTTGATGTTCTGAACTTTTGAACCGTCAGTGTAATAATCAAGACCGGCCGTCAGTTGCGAACTTCGCAACTGCCGACCGGTCTTGATTATTACACTGACGGTTCAAAAGTTCAGAACATCAAAACTTTGATGAACGTACCTGAAAGACAAATGCTTCCAATAGCTTTTTGGGGTTTAACATCGATGTTCTCAACTTTGCCCTTAGAAACAATAGTTTTTTCAACATATTTTCTTTTAATTATTAAACGTCTAAAACGGGATATAATTTACAGATTATTCGACAACGAAAAATACTAATCGATTTCGCCGTGACCGATCAACAATCGATTAATCGATTAATCGTGACAGCCCTAATTATAATTCCATTATAATTGTCAACGAAAATAGAAAACTGACCACGTGCATCGGGCACGCCGAGACAACTGACACCCAACATCGCTATAAGAACGGATTGTACTCTATTTTCGCGATGTGTCCATTCTATTGAATATAACAGACGCTCTGCTTATAAATATGTGAAGGTAACACTGATGAATCTGAATAAATAAAAGTTTTAGCAGATCTACCTTACAGCATCTAACGCATCGGTCGTTCTCGAGAAAATGCCAGCAATAACACACTAATGTGCTCACAGCTAGCTGGATTGAATTGTTCGTTGAAGTTATATACTATTCAAAAAAGTAGGGTATATTTGATAAAAGTGAGATATATGAAGAAATATATATATATATATTCATCAAAACGACAGCTGAGGCATTGCACTGTGACATCTGGTGATTGATTTCAGCAATAGTTGGGTGTCTGACAAGCACACATTCCACGCACTGAGCTGTAGGAGACATGGACGGTCAGTCAGAGAATTTACCACATTTAGTCCAAAACCTCAGTACCTTGTAAATACTCCTCGGCTCATGAGACAAGCGCGAATCCGACGTGGCATACTCCCCACCAAGCGTCCATTATCAGCTTGGCTGATGTTATTCCATTCTTCCTGCAGTGCAGCGACGAGTTCCTGGACATTGGTGGGGGCTGTTGGCGTTGTCGCAGGCGCCTACCAAGCATATCTCAGACGTGCTCGCTTGGTGAAAAGTCTCGACTTAGTGCTGGCCAAGGCAGTGTAGTGATGTTCTGCTCTGTAGCGACACGGGCCCTGTGTGCTCTTGCATTGTCATCTTGGAAAATGAATTGACAACCGTGACGTCGCGCAAATGGCACCACATGAGCGGCTAGCATGTTGTCACGGTAACTCTGCCTTGTGACACGCCCTTGGGTGACATGTTCTGCTTGTCATGGTTATGCCTCCCCACACCATAACCGATCCATTACCAAAACGATCGTGCTGACTAGCGGTTACGTCATGGTATCGTTCGTTCCGCCGCCGCCACAATCTGTTTCGCCTGTCGTGGAAGTCGGGAGTGAACCTCGTTTCATCGGAAAACATGACGTTGCTCCACTGACGATTGTCCCAACGTTATCGCACTCCACGTCAATTACGCCTTGCAGCGATGTGACATTCAGTCAAACGTGGAATTATTCGAGGTCGTTGAGCGTACAAACTCCAGCTGTGCAAGCGATTTCGGATAGTCTGATCACTGACTCGCACATCTGTCGCTCGGTGCAGCTGCTGTCCAATTTCTGATGTACTTTGATGGCGGTTACGTAATGCTGTGGTTCGGATGAAACGATTCTGGTTAGCAGCTGTCACATTTGGACGACCTGACCGACGTCTGTCATCAACATTGCCTGCTGACGGTAGCGTGACTACAAACTGCTAATCACCGATTGAGTAACGTTGAGAATTTGAGCCACTGCAGTCTGTCTGTCGTTAGCTTCCAACAGGCCAACGGCACGTAAACGTTCGTCACGTGTCAGTCTTCGCATACCTCAAAAGTTACGTTTCGACCAGAAACTATTGATGAACGAGTTTATACCAAGAAAAGAACGATGAGACCTCCGAGAAGGCCCGTACAGTACAAACGAAAATTTCAAAATGTACCCCGCAGACATTAACGCGGCGCTCGTGCGAAAAATCTGCACGACGTTTTCGTGGGCCGGTGACTTTCATGATCCACACTAAACTTGATAATATATATTGATGTGTCCAATCACGCGTATCCAATACCATTTTCTTTAAATATCCACATCAGTTTGGATATGCCCTACTTGTTTTAATAGTGTGTAAAGCATAACTGTACAACTGTTGAACTGTTAAAATTAAATTAATAATTGCAGGGATTAGCGCTTGGAACTGATAGATTGGTCACTGTCCGGTATCATCAATTAATTGCAATACTCCTATTTTGGCACCCGATACGTCACAGCGGTATCGTGCTTTGACTGTAGCGAAGACTCATTTTCGCCTTTTTAGTCTCGCCTTTCCTGACAAATCACACCATTAAAATCACGTTATCTGTGGGTAATTTCTAAGCAGTGAAGACAAAACACCTATCACCCGGAATGACAGTTTACTTCGTTGTTAATTAACTCTTCCAAGAAACCATCAAGGTTGTGTGATGGTTCGTTATAGAAATGATTCCTGGGCATACCAATAACAGAATGGCAATTAGTTTCTAAAATTCATCTGACATCAAGGAAATTTGAACATTTCTATCATGATTCAGACATAAATTAGACTTGTCGAGTGGACAAATTTACTTATCGTCCACTGAGTTGCAATGTGCTCTATGTGCCTACTGGCACGTAGAGCACATTGCAACTCAGGTCACGTTATGATTAAAGAAAATGTTCAGGAATTTCACTCGCGTCGTGTGTATCTTTCGTACTCACGTTACTTCGTCGCCTGAGTGCTAGAATGTTCTATGTCCCCTACGGGACATAGAACATTCTAGCACTCAGGCGACGACTTATAAACTCGATTATCCTCTGCATTTATTACTGATTCGCTATCACCCATTCTTGTTATATGTGTTTTCCTAGATGTACTGAAACTTGGTATGGGACGTGTTACATGCGAATGTATCACGTTGACAGGAGCAATATTTTCTTCCTTTTCCCCTGTGAACACGTTCCTTCTTCTTTTTGGGAAAAATTGTCAGGTGAACACCACCTTCGATGCCGTTAGGGTTATCTCTGAAGTAGCATACATGTTTGCGATGTTGCGATAATTATGCGATCAACATTTTCTACTTGCTCATTACTCAAACATTTGATCCCAAATGCGACTTCAACTATTTAGGTTGTGGAGCCATCTTTGGAATATATAACTAAATACCTATTATAACATCGTCAGATTTTATCATAGTTGCCCTTCCTTAAGCGATTGGTTGCAATCGGGGAATCCCTGGTTGAAACCTAGGAAGGAATGACGTCATTATGTTTAAAAATACAAAACATGGCTGCCAACTTCATTTCTCGAACCACTTCGATGATATGAATCTTTCATTTCTGAACAATACGGTGACCAAGCGCTTCCGACACAGAGGTTTTTGTTTTTTACAATTATCCTTCTTTCGGTCACATAATAACAAAAAGCTTCTGGATATGCCATATTGTTCTCACGAGGCGAGATAGACCTGCAAGTAAATCGTTTACTGGTCATATAGTACACCACGGAGATCGAGAGCGTTGGACCTACAGGCCGTACCAACGCCAAAAATTATATTACGGACTGTGGGTCCAAGTTTGGACTACGTTCATACCAGTTCCTTTCCCATCGAGTCATTAGTTACGCTTCGATAAGTTTCCAAATTTGGTTATACAATTATCGACCGTCTGTCGCGTAGTGTGAAAATGAAAACGTCCAAAGCAAAATAAAGTCGGTTCACAAAAAATTAGTTAACCAAAAATTATTCCACATTTAACAAAAAAGCAATCATTTTCCAACCACAATATTAACCCAGTCCCGTGGCCGTCTCGTTTTGCGGATGCCATTATATCTAATTGGTCAACTTTATTTCGGTAAATCTTCGGACATCTTGACACGCTTCGAACTTCTTTTAAAAACGTTTCTCCCAACTGTTTTGCAAATCTTCTCAAATTTGTACTTATAATTTTACTAACATTAATAGCCACCAAATGGTTAGGCGTGAATGGGCACCAGCCGAAGAGAAACAGCGATACGAATTTCAACAAACACTGGTTCCCAAAAGGTTGTTTTGATTTTATATCGATCCATTTGATCAGTACAGCTTCAGTCAAAACAAAGGAACTCTTCACCTTTGAGGTTAAACATCGGAATTAAAATTTGTTTATTTAAATGAATTTTAATGTATGGGATGTGTAATAAACACAGAACGCGATGTGTGTTTGAATCGGTAGGTGTTTTACATAACGAGTAGGAATGGCGTAATCATATTTCTGTCTATTTTTTTTATTTCTCAATATATTACTTGATGTATACACACTCATTTATACTCACAGTCAAAACTGAGAGACACTGTGTCTTTCTGAGAAGGACTAAACCAAGTTGCCCATCACTTGCCAGTATTCGACAATCGACAGGAAAGTAAATATCACAGATAACAACCCCATCTCCGATGCAAAACAGTAAACGAATTAATTGCAATTTGCTAGGTTTTTCACACAATACTTTGAAGGAAGGCGAAGTAAACAGACCAAAGGAGGCTGTTCTTGTGACAGCTATTTTTATGTGTTTACTTGTTTGAAACGCAAATGTGAATTCTTAACACCCGATAAACACAAATATTGGGTTTTTTATGTTATGATTAAAATATATAGACAATAGCTCACTGCTCGGATTCGAGAACGATTTCTATCCTCGAGTGGGACGCGCGTGGCATTATTTCACGAGGTGTTAGCAACAAATAACCAAAACTATTGTAAAGTATTTAATAAAATAAAAACAAACAAAGTATGTAACCGAAGTAAGGCAATGTACTTTAGGAAAATACTCACAAAAATAGTAATAACTTGCCCAAATCGTGGCAGACTTTAATTGAAACGATAAAAAGCTAAGCACACATATAATGTGCCTACTTCCTTCACCAAATGTAATAATGAAATAATAAATGACCCCTCCGAAATTACACGAGAGTTCAACACTTTCTTAGCAAACATTAGCAAACGCACCAGTGACAATATAAGTGAACCAAATGAAACTCTTTAAGACTTCATAAATTCGAATGTACGAAACAATTTCTTCACAACCCCCACAACCTCATTTGAATTTATAAATGTAACTAAATTGATGAAACCTAAACAAAGTGAAGACTGTAATGATATTACAACGAGTGTTCTGAAGAATACAGTAGATTTAATAGCCAACTCCCTCTCTGATATTATAAACAAGTCATTTTCAAAGGGAATGGTCCATGATGCAACGAAAATAGCAAAATAGCGAAAGTGATACCTGTATTTGAAACAGGCGATAAAAACATGTTTACCAATTACAGGCCAATAAGCATTTTACTATCATTCTCAAAAGTATTAGAAAAATGAATGCCGAACAGGGTTCTCCGTTTTTCAAATACATTTGATATCCTATATCCCCACCAATACGGTTTCATGAAACATAACGAAACGATTCATCACATATTCCAACTCTTGAAAGACATACCTATAGAAAACAATAAGATTAGTAAGGATATCACTATATCGGTATTCATTGATTTCTCCAAGGCATTTGATACTATAAACCAAGAAATATTACTATCCAAATTGGAAAGATATGGCTTCAGGGGTATTAGTAACGATTGGTTCATAAGCTACCTTCAGAACAGGACTCAGTATGTTAAGCATGCAGGTCATCAATCAGACCTGACTGAAATAAACCGCGGCATTCCACAAGGTTCCATATTGGGCCCTGTTTTATTCTATCGTATATAAACGACATTAGCTGTTCAACTTCACTTAATACTCTTTCCTTCGCAGATGATACAACAGTATATGCATTGGCACAGAATTCGGAAATATTGGTTAGAAATGTAAACAAAGGGCTTGATAAACTACACGATTGGTGTTCTGCAAATCAACTTGTCCTAAAGCAAATAAAACAAAGTACCTATTAATCAATCCCACGTGTAACTCATGTAGTCCCGGACTAATAAATATTTATATAAAAAAATAAAAACTTCAAAGGATCAGCTCCAGTGAAACTAAAAAAACATTGACATTCCTTGGAATCACTACAGATGAAAATCTCTCCTATCAAGCTCATATATCACAAACTATGCCCTAAACAAAGTGAAAAAGATCCTATCACGTACGGCAATGAAATCCCTATACTGTGCACTTATCCATAGTATCTTAATATACGGAATTCAAATATGGGGCAACCCCAAACATATTAAAATACTTTTAATGTTACAAAAACGCTCATTGCGAATAATTAATAATGCTCATTTTAAAGCTCATACTGATCTATTTAATAAAGATAAAATACTTAAAGTAAACGATCTTGACAAAGCCTATACGTGTCTGTCTATTCAAGACAAGGAAGTAAAAAATCTCCCTGCGTCTTTTGATACGTTTTTCACTACAACTCATAACTCTTCCCACGTTATCATGAGACAATCAGTAATTATAATTAATAGGACACCTGCTACATCCTTAGATAAATTGTCCCTTTTTGCACATCCCAGGCCATGGAATGGTTTGGAAGAGGAAAAAAGAAATATTCAAAATAGAAACCTTTTCAAAAAGACTCTAACCTTGAAATTCTTATCTATATACCCTGATTATTTTCAATGTAATAAACCACTTTGTCCTGAGTTCCAATTCAACGCCCACTAATTAACAAATCACCCAAGCGTGCCATCCAGTAAATTTTCATTAGACCCCCACACATTAGAGCATAGGTCTATCTATATTTCGTACTTTGTCTGATCATCTCGCATGCTTCCTATGTTGCCACAACTATCAAGTCATATACATTCAGATAGGCACCAATCATTGTGAATAACAACAACGAATCGCCCATAGTTATGTTTATTTTCAACCTTTCACCATAGTTTTGGTAATGAGGTTACACTATGCAAGTGAAAAAGAAATGAATATATACACAATCATGTCTGTGGTGTGCTTCAAGATACAGATGCTTCAAGATACAGTTTCAATAATCGCATGCTGCGATGGATCAGTCCTCATTCTTCCCACTACCCAGAAGCCAACACATACACACACACCTGAACACGCATACCCATCAGCTCCTGAATATTGAATATTCGTCATACACAAAAACCCGTTTCCGTTTGCAGACGTCGCCGGAGTGCTATAATGTTCTATGTCCCATAGGGGACATAGGACATTCTAGCACTCAGACGACGCAGTGTTGATAGAAATATTTGTTGGGGGATGGCAGGCAGACAGCCAATATGGGTATGCCATCTCCCTGTGGCATATATGCTTCATTCTATAATTGTATGTTTCATTTTATATTTGTAATCCGGCATATCATATGTATCGTTAAATAAAACGCCTAATCTAATCTAATCCGCCCGGCGCATGAGAGAATAAAATCATACTCAAATCCGGGCAGTGAACTTTTTTGTATTTATTTTATTTTCACCTTATTTGTTTTCCCCAAACAACCTTTTATAATTGATTCCGTGGTTACTTTCAATACATGTCCCCAAGAAAATAGTCCGTCATCGCTCAGAGTGGAATGCGATGCTGGGAGTGGAATACCATTTTCGGCGTGTGTGATTGGGAATACGATTTTTTTTTTTGGGGGGGGGGGGGGTAGGGGGGTGGTAAGAAAAACGAATGAAAATCAAATAAATTATATTATTATTTTTTCGGATTTCTGTTCATGTTATAAGTATGTAGAAACAATAAATTCAGTGACAAATTTCATTTTTACATAGATAGATCTCAGGGTTGTATTTATATCCTTAGTTTGAAAGAGTCGGTGTCATAGGACCAAAAGTGTGTTGAAGCGGGGGTGGCGGTATTTACTTTTTACATTCACAAATCAAAACACTCGTTCTACTTTCATCGGAAATAGATGCGGCGGAACAGGAGGGAGGGAGGGTGGTTATAAGGGGTGGGGGATGTATCCCCTCGGTAAAATCAGTTGGGTTAAAAATCAACCCAAATCAACTGGAATGAGTGAATATGAACCCAATTGGGTTCATATTCACACAACCCAGTTGATTTCAGTTGATTTTTAACCGAACTGATTTTGGGATGCACACACTTCTTTCACATATATACACATACATAATAACTTTTAAAATTTGAACTGATCCCAGGCATTCTTGTTATACATTATCTGTACATGTAAACAAATATAGTTGTATTTGGTCAATGACCTTGACCATCAGCCGGTTTGATCTACAGTTAAAACTAGAAGTCCTGTCATGAAATGCGCACAAATAGCACGTTGATCTGCGCGTTAATGTGCGCGTTCTGGCCATAGTAAAGTTATCAAATTCTGTACATATGGCCTGTGCACAAGCAATGTTTCAGCCAATGGACCTCCGGGTAACCCGGAGGTCCATTGGCAGAAAAATTGCATGTGTTTGCCATGAATAACCAGGAGAACCTGCCATGATTTGGATGCCATTCAATAAGGCAATCGCGCACAATTCCAAAGCGCAATTAAGCCTAGATAAGCGCACTATTCGTGACAGGACTTCTAGTTTTAACTGTATTTCTCGAATTCAACCATACCGGCTAGCCTTCGGGTTGAAATGTAGTTGAAGTATACAAAACAGATGATATCATGATCAGACCAAAACTTATACAACAAAAGAGAGTGGCTGGCGACTATTTGAACATTCGCTTATCGAAGATTATAATGTGTGGAGAGACAGGAAAGGACGTTGACAAATATTTCGTTGGTGTAGTAAATTAATCGGTCCACTCCCTCTTCCCCGCCCCAACAAACACACACTTTTAACACCCTTCATCATAGTTATCAAAACTGGAGAATCAAGGAAATTTAATTGTTGTGGATTTTTTCCACCAGGCCTAACAATGGTAGGTTCAGTGGGTATCTGATATTCGTTCACGTACCAATCCCTATTTTCAGTGAGCTCTCAACAACTGAATTCGTAGATAGTAAATATTAAAATCTTCAGTTTTAAAGAGAGTGAACACTCTGTCCGCGAACGAATGAATAAATGAATTAAGTCAACTCAATCTGACAGCAATATATGTTCTGTTGAGGAAAGAACACATAAGGAGCTGCATATGCATAGCATATCACATCTTGCCTTTGTTTTTATTGTCATTGTTAGGATACTCTCATCTTTTCACGTTGCTGCACATTGAATCACTTGTGTTCAATAACTGTGGGACTCTAGTATATTCCAGTATAAATAAGGCTAAAACGTGTTTTGATTCTCAGGCAATCCCTCCTTGAATTTAAACTTCCTCATTCGACATTTTATTGCCCCTCAGTGTCTTCCAATATTAGTACAAACTCAGAGAGGCTCGAAACCTTTTACAGTTTTGATTGATGCATGTTTATTTAGTTGTGTCCCCGATATGTTTGCCTTGTTACAATTTATAGGCACTCTCTCATTAATTGTAACGAGGCAAATCCTTTTACTTCAAAGATAATACGAAGAGCATCGAAAGAATATAAAACCTTTGAATTGCAGTACCTACAGTTTGTTTTTAGAGGAATGTTTTATTTTTCACATTAAAAATGAATTTATTTGTATAAATATGCACTTTCTATATTTCTGTGTGTAAAATGACAGGCGAAATACTCTTTATGTTTCCTTACTTTTTGCAAAAGAAAAAGAAAATTTAAAAATAAACCCCCTCTCTCCCCCTCCCTCCCTCCCTCCCTCCCTCACTGATTTGAAAAAAAAATGCATAAGAATTAATTAATTTCTTTTGTGTGACCTAATCGCACTCTTTTTCAGGGAGAAGTGCAGACCCAAAAGGAAACATGCATCCATCAGCAAAGGCATGCAAAGTATATAAGTGACTAAATAATTCTGGAGAGGTATGAAACATTCCATCGCAATGTCACCAAGTTTAACTGAAATAAACTATAGTTTCTAAATAAATACATTGGTCTTAATTGTGTGCATAGATAATGCTGGACAGTTAAGGATACTGGAATTCTAAATGCCGGACAGTCAAAGAAGCCACTTTAACGGAATATCACCAAAAAAAGCGGTTATGAAAGAGGCCGCTAGAATCAGAGTGTCTAGTGGTAAATCCGCCCCACGGCGATGATTCAGATTATATTTTTGGAAAGTGCATGTCTGATTGCTAAGATGGTAGAGAACAAAATTAGACTGGTAACTTGGGGATTGTCAAAAACCAGCCCCATGGCCAAAGATGTATCTTTCTAATTCTTGATGATCACGCTATCCTCTCGACCCTCTCCCTCGGGTACACCCTTGCAGTCTAGCACTCTCACCTCTTTCAGAAGGTGTCAATGTAATTAATGCAATCGAATTGGTATTGAACTTTAACCCTTTACCCAATGTAACGGCCAAAACTGGCCAGCGCTATTCACAAAAATCATCATTCAATTTTCATTATTTTTTTCATTTTTTATCTCAAAAGCATAGCTTATGCCCCTCTTTGGAACGAGCTCGCTGAGCTCGTTCCAACGAGGGGTCATAAGCTATGTTTCGACGCAAAAATGAACAAAATTCACGAATTTTGTTTACAAGTGTCGTATGCCTTTCGTGATAGGTAAAGGGTTAATTAGAAAGCCCAGGCATATTTTTAACAGTTGATGGCAAGCAAAATGTCCTGTTCGACTTCCAGCCATATCCAGACTTTTGTATTCCGTTTACTTCCAGCTATACTCTCGTCCTAGTGCCCTGTCTGTTTTTCGCCTCGCCTGACATTTTGAGTGAAATCGTCCACTTGAATTAATATGTACGAATAAATTTTAAACTATTGTGCGCTACAGTTGTTACTGAAGAAAAAACAATAAAACATTAAAACAACATTACTTCCCCACGGTAACTCAAGGTATTAATTCAAGTGGACGATTTAAAACAATGTCACGCTGAAGCAGAGCCCACCCTCCACCCAACCCCAGCCCCCCCCCCCCTCCCCACACACACACACATGGTTACAGTACACTAAATGATTTGCATTGGCGACAGTGCTAACCTTTTTCTCCCTCCTCAGCTCTCAAGCTCATTTGGGGCGAAACAGTCCTTTATCCATTTAGTATATCATCTCATCAAAAAATTGCACTGGAGAAAATATATGTTGCCGTGTGATTTCTGTATTTAAATTTTAGGTTTTCCCTACTACCGTCCAGATTCGCACTGAATTGACAAGACATACTTTTACTGTTCCCCAGTCTATTTTTCAACTCTCACGTTTTGGAGGCCAAGGTCAGTGCAAATATTTTCCAAAACAGAAACTTTAACATTTTTATTGAGGGTTCCAAACTCATCAGATATTGGCCCAGTCAGCTAATCCCTAAGACTGTATGCTCTATTAAATGTTGAGGTAAAATCCGTTAGGGGGCGTTTTGCCTCTAAAAAGTCTATTGTAACCACATACGAAAACGTGAGTCTAAAATTGAGCCTATCAACTTTCAAAATCGTTCGCGGTCTTTATTGGACCACGTGTGGGGAAGCCAAAAGAAGATATTTTTCAAAAGTGCACATTGTCCTGTACATTTTGCGCTAAAGGTCAAAACGAGTGTATAAATTCCTATTACTCTGACGATCAGCAAAGACAATTGTGTTTCTGACCATGTTAACCCTTTACCCAACGTAACGGCCAAAAAAGCCAGCTCAATTTTCAAAAATCGCCAATTGGAATATATTAGGAATTCTATTGAGTATGGAAATGGTTTGGGAGGTCATTGACTCATATAACCCTCTGCTGCTTGGATATTGATTCTTAGAACAGACTTATCTCTTATTATAGCCCAGTAATTATTTCTTGCCTAGGAAGTTGGTTCCAGTATTCCATTGTTATAAATTCAATCTCTCATATTTTTTTTTCTTTCCATTTGTTCTCCCGATTGTCCTTTCATAATAGAAAATGGTTCACAAGCTACCAGGGTTTGACTGATAAGATCTTTCTCATCGTCTTCTCATTGTTATTTGTAACTGTTGTGTGAGTGGAGACGGTCACTTATAAGCTGTTAGCTTTCTGCCGAGTGGAGACGGTCACTTATAAGCTGTTAGCTTTCTTTCCACACCATAGATTATTGTTAGAAATTGTATATAACGAAGAAATTTTGAAATAAATATTGTTTAAACAAAAAATCGCCAATTAATTGTCATTATTATTTAATTTTTTGTCTCAAAAGCATAGGTTATGACCCCTCATTGGAACGAGCTCATTGAGCTCGTCCCAACGAGGGGTCATAACCTATGTTTTTGAGACAAAAAATGAAAAAAAATTAGTTATTCAAGAATTTTATTTGCAAGTGTCGCCTGCTTTTCATTGTAAGGTAAAGGGTTAAATGATAAGGTAACTACTAAGTCATTTGAAAACACGAATCAATCATACTTAGTTATCAGATGGACATGATGTTTTCGTCTCAGTTGGCGTTCGGTGTTCTTGATTTCTTTATGACATCGATTTAATACGTGTAAAAACTCTTTCACGTGGTAGTGATCCATTATCACTGACAAACGACATTAATGCGAAGACAGACTAACGAACGGGAGTCAGGATAAATAAGATGGTTTCTATTAATCAAGTGAAATTGAAAATGGAATTGGTTTAATTTTTGTATTATCGGTATGACGGTTCTAAGAGTACAATTAATTGTTGAGTTCACTTGTGACAGGTGGTGAAACCCTGGTAAGAATATAATCGTAATAACGTGATTATGCTGCAGTCAGAGTTCAGTAAACTTAGTGATAACACTGACGGGAGCTCTCTTGGAAAGAAAATTCATCATGTTTGACAATAAGAAGGACACATTATTTTAATGGGCTTGCACTTTACCTTTTAGAGGGATACCTTCAACATCCCCCCGACACAGCCCCATCCAGACATAATTCTCCCCAACAGAATACCCTCGACAGAATCACCCTGACAAAAACCATCTCCCTCCCCGGAAAAAAATCTTTCTTCATTTTTCATGCAATGATTTATTTATTTATTTATTTATTTATTTATTTATTTATTTATTTATTTATTGGTGTTTAAGGTCACATACAATGGCTATCAGGACCGTGACAGTTTTACGGATGGAGGAAGCCAGAGTACCCGGAGAGAACCACCGAGCAACGGCGAGCAGCTGCCAGCTCCCCAACATCGTAACTCCCTGTTGCAGCACAGACAGAGTTAGTTAGATTGGTTGGAGACATGCGCACCATCGGCGTGCAGTACGCCTTAGTACACAGCGTAATCATGCCCCATGTGGACAATGGGGATTACGTGCCTTGCCCAAGGACACAGCGCGGGAGTCCGAATCGATCGCTCAGACGGTCACCCATCCGAGGACTAACCGGGCTCGACTTTGCTTAACTTCAGCGATCGAACGGGAACCGGTTACCGCAACGCCACCGCTACCCCACATGCCATGATAATCATGGACAACTGGTTTTAGCTGAAACGAATAGAAAATGTTTTTTTTACTTATTTTTTTATCACACCAAAAATTCATTTTCTTACTTACAAAATAGCTTAGCTTGGAATGAGCTATGCGTGTTTTCCCACTTATGTTCGAAAGCTATTTGTCTGCACTGAACTGCATAATAATTACAAACATTATTGTAGCAAACTAGCCGCTCGTGTCTATAGAACAGCCGTTTTTTATTGTCATGTACACATTGACTAGAGCGCACTGTCACAGTGCCGAAGCTGCGACGATTCGTGCAACGCCTATGATGTTTTAAAACTCGTTGGTGACAAAAAAAAACTCGTTGGTGGCAAGTCCATAAATGTGACAGAAATTAACCGAATGACATGCACTATTGAGAGGGTGTAGACACCCTGTTGCATACCAAGTATGGTGACACTCCATCAAGTATTTTAGGAGTTATGGTGTTTTTTAAACTCGTTGGTGACAGACCGACCGACAGACAGACCGACAGACACACCGATATTGCCACATACAGATCTGCTCGTCGCAGCTAAAAACATTACTATTACATAAATAGAAATTATTACTCTTCGGAATAAGATGACATGGTTTCAAATCAAGAATACTTGATGTCTTAAATCCCCCTAAATACGTCGACATTTCCGCACAAAAAACAGAGATAAAAACATCTCCAATATGAGTAGAAAAATTCCGGAAAGCGTAAAATGCCAAGTTCGACGTCAACATATTTTCTAGTAATTCATATTCATTTTCCGTGATATTTGGCACAACTAATTTGTAATAAATCTCCGCGAAAAAGGTCAACCAAAAAGCCATAAAATATATGTATACATACATATGTTTGAAATTTTCTAGGCCTGTTCTGTACGATAGCGAAGGCTAGAATGACATTTGCCACTTCCACTAGAGCATGTTTCACTGCTCATAAACACCCCTGTTTTCATTGGTTACCTTAACCAATATCACGCTTTCCATTCTGCTATGTACCGTTAAGACAATTTTTTACCGCTAATTCTCTGAAAACACTGGGAAAAAATATCATTATGTACAAAATGGCAGAAACTAATATAATTTGGCGATATTTGTGAATAATGCTTGTCGGTTTTGGCCGTTACGTTTCGAAAAAGGTAAAACATTTTCGTTACGTTGTGTAACCTTTCTTGGGTTGAAATGTTCAAACTCAAAGTTTAAGGCTCAAAAATATTTATTTAAACAAAACAGGCTGGATAACGTAAATGTACAAATTAGTCCATCATTCTTGCGATGTAGTACAATAAAAATATCAGATATATTCTCGCAAATATAAACGGTGAGTCACAAAATTAGTGAAAATGGAACTCGCATTACATTTTCATTCTCACAAGAAAAAGCGGAACAAACTCTAGCTACCTGACCCTATGGGTCAAGAATGTGGCGGGAGAACGAAGGTGTTAAAACGTCATGAGAGACAAGTGCAGTTGCATTCATTCACTCAATTCAAGCACACCAAATGATTAACCCTAAGATTATGCAATGGGCAGCAATAGAAATTAGTTTTATCTGATGAGTATAACAACCGTTGTATATACTTGAAGTATATACAACGGGTGTTGTATATAATTATAATTTATGCGAACGACCTCTGACCTCTTTCAATTCCATTTTCATTCATTCATTCATGAAACATCGTTATATCACAGGGCAGGTTTTAATTGTACGCTTATTGCACTTTGTCAAAATCCTCTGATGGTGTCATTTCTTATTTATTTTGCTTCAATAAAGGCAACCTAAAATTTTGCTTCAAAACATTGTAGAAATTACTTGAATGTTAATAGTAATTAGTATGCGGCGACTGCGAACTATTTATAGTCACGGCCTCGATCAAAAGTACTCGCGGAACTGCGCTAATTAAAAGTTCGTCTGCTCTACCTGAAAAAAAAACACTTCGTAAAAATTGTAAATAAACGCAAAATTATTTGTTATATTGGGACTACAGCATAAAACACGGAAGAAAACTGGAACTATGTCTAAAAAAGAATAACTCTACTGAAACACCGTTTTGTTACTGTTAATAAAATAGTTGAAATTCATTTTGTTCCAGCGCAGTTACATGATGCAAGAAGTGCAATCGCACTTTACAATCGCCGTCATCGATTTTGTAATGTAAGGGACACAACTCTATGCGTCTTGTCCTATTTCTTTTGTCTCGTAGACTGGTTTTCTTTGGAGGCCCGTGGGAAGCATATATAAGTCGGGTAGACGCACGAGACGGGTGTCTGTTTGTTATCAGATAAAAACAATAAACATATAGTGTGTTTTTTATATCTGTGTTATACAACTCGTTGAAATATGGTTTATTTTTTCTCGGCGAAGCCTCGAAAAAATAAACCATATTTCAACTCGTTGTATAACACAGATATAAAAACACACTATATGTTTATTGTCTATATATACAACATATAACTACACAGATATGGGTTACAGTTGGGTAAAATGTTATACAGTACGTGGAGAGTGTATTATCACTAGATCACCCGCAGAGTGGAGATTCCACCCAAGCAATAATTGCAAATTTGTTGCAAAGCATAACAAGCACAAGCAAAGTTTCAGCCAATGGACCTCCCGGAGATCCATTGGCTGAAACATTGCTTGTGTTTTTAGTCGATATGTACAAAATTTGAAACTTATAGTTTGGGTGATAACTCCACTCCGCGGGTGATTTAGTTACAATCCACTCTCCACGTACTGTAATGTTGTAGGGTTGAATTACATATTATGTGAAAAAACGAATTTCAAATTCGTCACGATTTGACATGAAATTTCGACTCATTAGAGATTAGGGATCTTCGAATCACACATTTTTGTTCGAATCGAATCTCGAATCAAACCGTGTCTCTGATATCGATATCGAATCGAATCGCGAATCGAATCTTAATAGACAAATTATTTCATATTGCATCAAACAGAAGTTACGGTACGCTGTGATGATCCTTACAAGACTGACTAACACCTTAAACACCAATAAATAAATATTCTCTGTAGCACCATCACAGAAACAGCTAGGCCCAGTATCCCAGGGGGGAGGGGGCGGTGGCTCAGTAGGTAGAAGTGCAGGCTGCAAGCTGAGAGGTCCTCGGTTCGAATCCCACCTGTGGCAACCGTGTTGTGTCCTTGGGCAAGACACTTCACCCCCATTGCCTACGTGGGGGCACGGTGGCGTTGTGTACTAAGGCGTACTGCACGTCGATAGTGCATCTGTCTTCAACCAATGCTAACCCTGCTTGTGTGGAGTTCGCATGTTGGGGAGCTGACAGATGCTCGCCGTGGTTCTCTCCGGGTACTCCGGCTTCCTCCACCCGTAAAACTGATTAGCCATTGTGCAGAAATATGTGACCTTAAAAACACCAATAAATAAATAGGCCCAGTATCCATAGTTTTAGTTTTTGAAGGCTTAACTTGTTACTATTCACGTTCTTAATTTGAAGGCTTAATTTGTTACTATTCACGTTCTTAAGAACGTGAATAGTAACAAGTTAAGCCTTCAAGAACTAAAACTATGGATAATGTTCTGGACAAAATTCTCTACTTACCTAACAGTTAACCTTTGTCAATTACTCAGTTAAATATGAAAGTGAATTTGAGCCCACATGATGAAGTGTCTAATGTCAATTTTATCCACTTTTTGTTGGAAATGTAACAAAATGAAGTCAGTACGACAGATTCGAAAAAATCGAATCTTGAGACTGATTCGGGATCGATCTCGAAACAGACGTATGATATCGATATCTAATCGAATCTTGAATATTCGCAGGACCCTATTAGAGATCCTCTATGCTTGGAGATGGATATGAACTCCTTTCTTTGGAAGTGCAGTAGGTAACACTAATAAATGCTACATGCAGCTCCAGGACGCACTCGGGGATAAACTAGGAAAATATCGCCGCACTTATCCAAGTTAGATGGCACTTATGTACTTTTGATTCAATCTTTACCAAGATAATAATTAAACCTTTTTTTCTGTTCATGAATTTTCAGGAAAAATGATTGGCTAAAGTATTTCTTTCTTTTTTTTCATAACACAATGAACCGAGACAAAAACGCATTTATGCCTGCCCTAAACCACGCCCCCAATGTCTGTCTTAAAGATCACGTTGCACATTGTGAATGGAAAAGAACCCCTGCACGCTCATATTGTTTCAACATTAAAAGTAAATAATATTTATCTCATCACATTAAAAAGACTTTCAAAATAAAAATTAATAAACAATGAAATCCTTATCATGCTTTTATTCCATGTTCAATTTGTTTATATGCAATATATGGTCGTCTGCGTTCATCGTTTTACCCAAACCAAATGTAAACAATGGCCGGTCATAATAATCCACAAACGAAACTTTCGCCAACAATTTTTTTTTGCAATTTCCAAATAGCCTGAATGAACTGTTTCTGAGACAAAGTTCATCCAACTTCATGTCATCTGGGTTTATGTCGAACTCCACATTTACAAACTGTGTTTTCAGTTTCTCCGGAAATGGTCAAAATCAGAATTAAATTTAATTCAGTGTTGCTTTGAATGACAGTACTCTCCCGCCAAGTGGAAAAGGAGATTGAAGTTTTGTATGACGTTCCTTTTAACTTACGCAATTCGTTGGTCAATAAAACTATGACATAAGAATATGTTTCAGTGAAATGTATCGTTATTTCAAACAGAATTTTAGAAACTTCTGCCTTTTTATTCATTTGTCACTAGGAAGCATGATGCGACCTGGTTTTTATTTCAACTCTGCAAAGTAGAGAGTGTTTACATTTATTGCTCCTCGAGTTTAATTATAAGGAATGGTCGTTCGTTTCTCTCTATTTCTTGGGTTATGAAGCCTTAAAAACAAAGGCCAAACATAGTGTAAATGCGCTATGCCCATTTACACAGTTTGGCCTTTGTTGTTTTTGTTTTTTTGTTTTTTTTTTGTTTTGTTTTTTTTTTGGGGGGGGGGGGGTGTACGCCTATTTACATAGTTTGGCCTTTGTTTTGTTTTTGTTTTGTTTTTTTTTGGGGGGGGGGGGGGCGTTCATAACTCAAGAAATAGACAGAAACAAACGATTTTTCCTTATAAACACGATCCTCATCCATAAAAATGAATTTTGAAAGCAGACTACTGGCACGCCAGATGTTTTAGGCTGAAAAGCGGCCATGGACACCTATATTTGGGTGGCACAAGCTGAAAAATCTGAATGGCGATTTTTATTAAAAGTGTTGATACGAATGATTCTATTACGTAAAGTAGAGGCATAACCTTGTGTGTAAGTATTGAGCACTGACAATCGTGTCATGCGAATGTTGTATGTTTTTAATTGTGTTCCACGTTATACAGCTGCAGCCATTTTTCCGCATTTTCTCTGCAATTTGATTTGAGTATCTCTAATGTTGACCATATTACAGATCACCCACAGCTTTTTTCCTCTATGCTGATTTTTTTTACTACTGCTTTTTTCGAGAATATTGCTAGCCACATTTGTATCTTAAAATGTTGCTGTCACATCATCTTTATGGTATTCTGTGCATGTCAAGGTAGGGGTTGTAGTCACCATAATGCTGATGTCTGTGGTTATTCTGAATTAGTCTAGGTTGTTATTTAGCACGGAAGACTGGAGTAGAATGGACAGATTTACATTTGTGTGTTGTAAATAAACTCTTTCTATGCAGACGTAAAGCAGTGCTGACACGAATTTTGTTCGTATTTCTTTTTATTCGTTGTCTGGCAATTAGGTACATTCTATTTAACAGGTCGGAGGCCTGTATCGTAACCTAAAACCTATATGAGATGAAGTCGGTGAATCGCCACGAGAGATACTCATATTTTCAACATTCATTCAAGGTGAATTCCAGGAAAAAATTGAAAACAGCGAAAGTAATTCCTGTTTTCAAAGGAGACAATACAACGTTCTCTTCGAATTATAAATAATAAAAGATATAATGCCCACACAGACCCTTTATTTTCCAAAGATAGAATACTAAAAGTGAATGATTTGTTTAAGCTCCAGGCGTGTCTCTTTGTTTTCGACTGGGAAAAAGACAAACTTCCAACTGCTTTTAAAGAATTTTTTAACACAGAGCAAAACATGTTGACAATGAATACAAGACAGTCGGGACTACTTAATGTTAGTAAATCCAGAACAAAATCATTAGATAAGTTACCCATCTTTAACTTCCCCAAAATATGGAACGAGCTGGAACTTGATCTACGAAATACCCATAATAGGAATGAATTTAAAAGAAAATTAACATTAAAGCTGCTGTCTCCATATCCAGTTAATGTCCAATGTGAGAATCCATATTGTCGAGATTGTCAATACCTCTGAGGTGATTGCCTCGTGGTTGACCTAATGTATCTAATTGAGTTCACTAGACCATTATCAGTGAGTTTCTGCTTTGTTCAATGCACAACTTTAAGAATGTGACATCGTAACCAATGGATGGGATGAAGCTCGACAAATATAGGCAATTTAGACACACTTTTTCGATTATACTCGACTTATACTTGAGCTACTACTGTGAAATATTTGGGGACACCAGAAACGAGGCCAACAGCAAACTACATGTAATAAGGTATTTAACGGTACCCAAGAGAGTCTATCCGTAGATAATCAATTTAGGCCTTGCAATCATCTTACATGACACACGTATAATTTCGTCTGGTCGTCTCGTCCACAAATGGTTTTGACTTATACTGCCAGTTCTGCAGAGGCACAAAAGCACTGATATCCACCTAACACGATAACCTCCCCACCACTGACCCCTGCCCACCCCACCATCCTTACGTCTTACCTCCCAAGAAAGAAAAGCGCTAAAACCCTTGAAGTAAATATGCAGCCGGCTGCAGCGTTGAAATATTCTTGCGTGGGAGATAACAGGTAGACAGCCAATCTGGCTATGTTATCTCCCTGCGGTATGTATTTGTATGTCTTACTGTGGTTAGAAATATATTAGATTTGTAAAGCCTTATCTATGTACCGTAAATAAACAAATATCAATACAAACAACATAGGAAACCACAGACCGATAAGTGCTCTTCCGGGCTTTTCCAAAGTTCTGCAAAAAATAATGTTCCAAAGACTCTCCGATTTTCTGAATGACTTTACCATTCTTTACAACACCAGTATAGTTTCCGAAAAGTTACTCTACTCTTTGTCTATTCATGTATCTCCAGCAATATGTCGCCGAATATAATGATAAACCAACGAAAGACAACACCTTATCTGTGTCCATAGACCTGTCCAAACACTTTAACACGGCCAGCCAGGAAAGATTATTGAAAAAATTAGTGTTCTATGGAATATGACGAATAGGCAAAGTCTGGTTTCAACATTATTTATCAAACAGGCAACAATTTGTCCAATATCAATCACACCAGTCTTCAGCACTAGAAATTAATTACACTGTCCTTCGTGGATTCTTTGTTGAGGGCCAATACCGTTTCTACTGTGTGCTAATGATATGTCGAGTTACTGCACTTTTAATTTACTCTCATTTGCAGACGAAACATCTGCGTATAAAGCTTGACAGTTTGGAGTCCACTGTGAATACTGGGACAACAAGAGCTGGACTTTCGTCTGGTGCACACCCCCACGTGGTGTACCGCCTAGTGTGGGCATACCTATGACCAACAAATATTATTTATGAATATTCTCGTACGGACTGACGGACGGATGCACAGATGGACGGACGCAATGCAGTATACACCCCCACCCTTCCATTTTCTTCGAAAGTTTTCAACAATTTCCAACAATTTCTAAGTCAAAAGGCATGGTAAATTGTTTGTGTTTGGAAGTTTTATGCAATGAGGCAGAAGCCTTTGTCATAGGCAAACTGCATGTCATATTTCACTGAAATCCGATAACCCCAATCCAGTATGCCCCCCCCCCCCCCCCCCATTTTCTTCGAAAGTTTTCAACAATTTCCAACAATTTCTAAGTCAAAAGGTATGGTAAATTGTTTGGTGTTTGGAAGTTTTATGCAATGAGGCAGAAGCCTTTGTCATAGGCAAACTGCATGCCATATTTCACTGAAATCCGATAACCCATACCTGAGATACAGGCTCAACAGACAAATAATGTCTATTTCCTACAATTTCTAAGTCAAAAAAGAGGGGATAACTCTAAAAAAGGAGAATGTGACAAATATCGTTGAATCCTTTTTTAAAGCCAATACCATAAGCAGTGTTCATGGCAAATTTCACTGCAATAGAACATTCGATACCCGAGATACATGCGGAACAGACAAAATTTGGCTCGGACGGACACAATTTCTAAGCGAACAAGTAATAAATAAAAAAACAATAAAAAAAATCACTAGTGTGGGCATACCTATGACCAACAAATATTGTAAAAAATAATAATTTACTTAAGTTATGAATATTCTCGGACGGACGCACGGACGCATGTAATCCAGTATACCCCAATTTTCTTCGAAAGTGGGGGTATAATGATAAACCCTGTGGAAAATGAAAATCGTTGACGGAGTATTTTTAAATAGAAGCGAAATTACACCGGAATTTTGTACAAATCGTGCAACGCAATTACTGTTTGAATTTCTAGCGATAGCTGAAAAGCGTCCCATGAGTTCCAATGTGTTCTATGTGCCACTAGGCACATAGAACGCATTGGAACTCAGGTGACGAAATAGCAACACGTGTTCCCCTCGCAAATTTGATTGGCGATAAAATGTGATCTTTCTGTTGATAACTGTCAAATGAATTGCTGAGTGCCCTTCTAATAATTGTTTTTATAGACGTGAAGGCGTGTAATAAACACAGAACGACACTCGCGTGTGAATGGGTTAATCGATATGGCACTTGTGCCATCGTGGAAAGATAAAACACGAGGCCTGTGGTCTCTCGATCTATCCTTCCGCGCTGGCACTCGTGCCGTATCGATTAACCCATTCACACGAGTGTGTCGTTATGTGTATATTTTAAACACCTACAAGTGTAAATATAGTTTACTGCACCAACAAAATAGTCCTCAAAAGTCGATAAAATGAAAATAGTTCTTTATAATACTAAGCTCTCATCTGTAGGTAATTTCCAACAAGACAAGGTGGTTGAAATTTTAGGAGCATATCTCGACGAAAATCTAAACTTCAAACACCATATATCCACCATTTGCTAAAAAATCTCCAGTGTGATTTACTGCTTAACCGTTTTACCAACGTAACGGCTAAAACCGTCCAGCACTATTCACAAAAAGCGCCAATTAATTTTCGTTATTTTTTCATTTTTTGTCTCAAAAACATAGGTTATGACCCCTCTTTGGAACGAGCTCGTCGAGCTCGTTCCAATGAGGGGTCATAACCTATGTTTTTGAGACAAAAATGAAAAAAATTAGTTATTCAAGAATTTTGTCTGCAAGTGTCGTCTGCGTTTCATGATATGTAAAGGGTTAAACAGGGTAAAGAACTTTCTTCCAACAAAGGCGCAAACATCGTAGAACTATACACCTATACATAGTCACCTATTGCACGCTCTTCATATTTGGAGTCATGCACCATTGAGAAGTAAAAGAGAATCCCTAAAGAAACGTGTTATGGGTATTTATTATTATTCGCAATGGGAGCGCGGTGGCTCAGTAGTTAGAGGTGCAGGCTGCAAGCCGAGAGGTTCTCGGTTCGAATCCCACCTGCGGCAACCGCGTTGTGTCCTTGGGCAAGACACTTCATCTCCATTTCCCGCTTGGGGGCAAGACGACACCGTGTACTAAGGCGTACTGCACGTCGATGGTACGCATGTCTTCAACCAATCTAACCCTGCCTGTGCTGCAGTGCGGAGTTACAATGTTGGGGAGCTGGCAGCTGCTCGTCGTTGCTCGGTGGTTCTCTCCGGGTACTCCGGCTTCCTCCACCCGTAAAACTGTCACGGCCATGATTAGCCATTGTGCATAAATATGTGACCTTAAACATCAATAAATAAATAATTACTCGCAATTGTATAACAGTCTCACTGCCCTCTATGCAAAACCACTAATGTTTGGAAATTTGGTGACCTCTAGAAATTAAAGGTTTCCTTTTCTGAAAAAACACGAATCTACTCATATCATTCGAAACTTTCTTCGATATTCATTCCACTGATGGAATTCCTACAAGAGATGCTGCTCTGATATAGATACAAAAGGCAGGAACTCAGTTCACCGCCAAATAATTTGAAACATGGCTTCCCCAAAAATTGGAACGAAACTGAGGCTGACGTCCGAGCCCCACCCTCTTGGCGTATCTAAACAAGAGCTGCGCCTGGCGTTGCATAATACGCCCGTCAGGCTTCATCAGATTGTACACAATCAACGCTTTCATCCAACAAATAACCGCTAAATTGATTAGTTATAACTGAGTCACGTGCCAAATTCAAATAAGCAGAACTAATGTTATCGTCTGGTGACCAGAATGTTGACGGATATAAGCAATTTTTAAGTCGAAAAGGCCCGTGACTCTTGTAAAAATCATCGGGCCACGCCCCAATTCGAACTTAATCTTTATTTTGATATAACCGAGGCATACACCAAGTTTGGTCCCGATCTATAAATCCAAACTCAAGTTATCATCCGGAAACTAACAAGTTGATAGAAATATGTAATTTCTAAGTCAAAAGGGCCATAACTCTTGTAAAAATCATCGAACCAAGCCCCAGTTCGAACGTAACCTTCATTTTGATACTGCTGAAGCACAAACCAAGTTTGGTCCCGACCTATGAATCCAAACTCAAGTTATCATCCGGAAACCAAAATGTTGACGGAAATGTGCAATTTCTAAGTCAAAAGGGCCATAACTTTGCTGTAATGAAGACATAAGCCAAGTTTGGTTCTGATCTATAAATCCAAAATTCAAGTTATCATCCGGAAACGGAAAAGTTTACGGACGGACAGATAGACAGACCAATCACACAATACGACAATTTTTCAAACGGGAGTATAAAAACCGCTTGTTCGAAAATACATAAAGAGCTACTCTTCTGTACAGCAAATGAGATTTTTTTCCTGTTTTAGATTTGAAACAACTACTTGTTTGTCGGAACGAATGATTCAGATTCCAAATTCATTTCACTTTTATAATGAATAAAGTATAGAATTCTCGGACATATTGCATACCATACAGTACGTGGAGAATGGATTGTAACTAAATCACCCGCGGAGTGCAGTTACCACCCAAGGTATAACTTTCAAATTTTGTACATATCGACGAAAAACACAAGCAATGTTTCAGCCAATGGACCTCCGGGTTTAACCCGGAGGTCTATTGGCTGAAACTTTGCTGGTGCTGGTTATGCTTTGCAACAAATTTGCAATTATTGAATGGGTGGAATCTCCACTCTGGGGGTGATTTAGTGATTATACACTCTCCACGTACTGTATATCACATTGATCCAGCAACGTTGACAGGAAGGGCTTGGAGGCATCGGTTCGTTTGTGAAAACTTAGAGGAAGTCTTTGAAACCGAGCCTTCTGGTGACTCTGGGGTGTTATTGTTATCTCTGCAGCAGGTTGTTGTCCTGTCGGAATTTTTGCAGCAGGTTGTTGTCCTACCGGAATTTTTGACATTTCCGGGATGGATCTTTATTAGTTATATACCGCCTTAAGGAAGTCTTCTTGATATTTTCTACCAACTACAGTTTTAACATAACATCTGAAAGACACTTGTGCGCACATAAATGATATTTGTAATCATATCTATGCTAACGGTCTGGTTTCGTTTGGTTTCCCAATACGCGTGTATTTATAAATTAAGGTTTCGTTATAGTGATATAGTTACTCATGTCGTCTATAGTCTTTTGATGACACACATCTGTATTGTTGTTCCACCCCTGTCCTAGTTTGTGATACTAAAATCTTCAGTTCTACTTTACCACAACCGTATAACCAGGAAACATACAGTCATCATAATGACTGTTGTTCCACCCCTGTTCTCGCTTGTGATACTAAAATCTTCAGTTCCACTTTATTAAAACCGTATAACCGAGCTCTATTTGCGTCTCAGAGAAGTTTCGACTCAGTCTTATCTGACAGTCTGGAGGTGAATTCTTCTTTTTTGATTATATGAAGCATTAATCGCTTCTAAACCTGTTATTTGGAAAGTGACCGCACCACATGCATTTTTATGCGATGGTCACTCATGTCGATGAGAGGAGTTTACACTACAATCGACTACCTAAGTGATAATTGTAGTATTGTTAACACTCTTCGTATAATCTGTTGAATATTGAATCTTTTGCATTGATCAGACACCCAAACTACTCCCAGCACAATCCCCTGAAAAACACCAACACCAGTTTTGAAACGGTTTAATCTAGAGTTAGTAACCAACAGTGGATAACCACACTGCAAAATATATAGGTTCTCTTTAGAACCAAAACTGGTTCTAATCTTGTCCCTGAGATGGAACCCAGTTCTGTTTAAACAGTATTTATTTCAAATCAAATAAATTTACCAAGATTAGCATTCAATTTTAACAGAATATTACATGAACTGAAGTAGATTCAGCACTAAACTTGGCGCTTATTCAACGCAGTCGCCAAACATTTTGAAACAAAGGAGATATGAACAGTTGGCATATCGAACCAGTTTTGGTTCTGATAAGAACCAAAACTGGTTCGATATGCCAACTGTTCATATCTCCTTTGCTTAATAATGATTTGAGACAATCTCGTATAAGCTCTAAACTTACGGCTGAAACCCCTTCAATTTATGTTTAATTCTGTTAAAATTTGATGTTAATCTTTATAAATGTATTTGATTTGAAATAAATACTGTTTAAAATCTTCAGTTCCACTTTATTAAAACCGTATAACCGAGCTCTATTTGCGTCTCAGAGAAGTTTCGACTCAGTCTTATCTGACAGTCTGGAGGTGAATTCTTCTTTTTTGATTATATGAAGCATTGATGTTAATCTTTATAAATGTATTTGATTTGAAATAAATACTGTTTAAAATCTTCAGTTCCACTTTATTAAAACCGTATAACCGAGCTCTATTTGCGTCTCAGAGAAGTTTCGACTCAGTCTTATCTGACAGTCTGGAGGTGAATTCTTCTTTTTTGATTATATGAAGCATTGATGTTAATCTTTATAAATGTATTTGATTTGAAATAAATCCTGTTTAAAATCTTCAGTTCCACTTTATTAAAACCGTATAACCGAGCTCTATTTGCGTCTCAGAGAAGTTTCGACTCAGTCTTATCTGACAGTCTGGAGGTGAATTCTTCTTTTTTGATTATATGAAGCATTGATGTTAATCTTTATAAATGTATAAGGGCGTGACGGCAGACTGATAGATGGATAACAAGCTTGTAAACAAAGATCAATGATCGATTCTTCATCGCCTCCAGTCAGCGAGAATATAATGATAATTTCTCGGGAACAATTGAATTTAATAAAAGATACCGAAGTGGGAGACGAATAAAAGATCATACATCCAAACATGATTTTGGGGGAACTTAAAAAAAATGTTTTTAATGATATTGTTACGTGACTTGCTAAATATCTGTCGTCTGCGATCGAAATCAAAACAACAAACAATTTGACAATGACTGACGTGACCTGTTTGTGGCACACTTTCCTGAGTTTGACTGTTCTCTTTTGCGAAAATTAAAAGTTTTTCGTTCACGTACACATAGTTTCTATATTTTAATATTACAGCCGGATTAAATTATAAGAAATAACTGTTGTTTTCCTTCGGTTTATGCGATATAAACCGAAAACTTTCAGCACATGCTTAATCATAACTCGCGTAGCACAGCTAGTATAACAGCTTGTGCTGAAAATTTTCTGTTTATATCGCATAAACCGAAGGAAAGCAACAGTTATTTCTTAAATAACAGCATAATTTCAAGTAATACAGACGCAGACCCCCACCTCAATTCTTTCCATCGATGACCATAAGTGTGAATATCACACACCGGAAGATTTTCATAACATATTCTCCAAGGAAAACAAGCCTTCTCCCTATTTAACCCAAATTGTCGAAGTCTGAACGCCAACTGGGAAAAATTGAAAAACCTTCTTAGTGATCTTCAACGCGATTCCAATTACTTTGATATAATAGGATTAACAGAATTTTTTAATATTAAAGAAAAAATCAGTTACGAACTTGAAGATTACCCAAGTAGTCGTTTAATTACCAGACAACGCCCAAGCTCTGATGACGGTAGAGGAGGTGTGGGGATGTTCATTACCAAAGACACTCCTTACAAAGTGCGCCACGACCTGACCACATTCATTCCACAAGTACTTGAGTCTCTATTCATAGAAATAACCGCTAAAGAAAAATGCATTATTGGAATCATATATAGGCCTAATACAGCACCTAAAGTAGACATTGACCTCTTCTTAACAACCCTTTCTCAAACACTGGAAAAAATAAATAATGAAAACAAACAAGAGGCCCCAGGGGGCCTGAGGGCGCTCACCTGACATGGTAGCCTAAATATCAACCCAGAGAATTGATTTCCACAAGTTGCATCTGCTCCTCCTAAGAAAAGCTGAAATCAAATATCCAAATATTCTGACCAGTGGATCTAAAAAAAGATTTTTAAAGAATATTCCTCATACTGAACTAAGTCATAATTCGGGCTCCCACAGGAAGCCCATATATGAACCCAGGGACTTGGCTTTAACAAACCTGAATCTCACACCCCTAAGGATTCTGCACACCAAATATCAAAACATTCCGACTGCTGGATCTGAAGAAGAAGATTTTTAAAGAAAATTCCTCATTTTGAACCAAGTTACAATTCGAGCTCCCACAATCAGCCCAAATATGGACCTAAGGACATGGCTTGAACAAACTTGAATCTTACCCCCCTAAGGATGCTGCATAAAAAATATCAAAAGCATTCATCTGCTGGATCTGAAGATTTTTAAATAAAATTCCTCATTTTGAACTAAGTTGTCATTCAGGCTCCCATAGTGAGCCTAAATATGAACCAAGGGACTTGGCTTGAACAAACTTGAATCTCAGCCCCCTAAGGTTGCTCCATGCCAAATATCAAAACATTCCAACTGCTGAATCTGAAGAAGAAGATTTTTAAAGAAAAATTCCTCATATTGACTAAGTTATAATTTGGGCTCCCAGAGGGAGCCCAAATATGGACCCATGGACTTGGCTTTAACACACTTGAATCCCCCCTCCCCCCCCCCCCCCCCCAAGGATGCTACTCACCACATATCAAACCATTCCGACTGCTGGATCTGAAGTAGAAGATTTTTTAAGAAAATTCCTCATTTTGAACAATGTTACAATTCAAGCTCCCACATTGAGCCCAAATATGGACCTAGGGACATGGCTTGAACAAACTTGAATCTCACTCCCCTAAGGATGCTGCATACCAAATATCACAAGATTCTGCCTGCTGGATCTTGAGAAGAAGATTTTCAAAGAAATTTGCCTGAAATGCACTAAGTTCAAATTTGGGCTTCTAAAGTGAGCCCAAATATGAATCCAGGTGGCCGATTTGAACAAACTGGAATCAGATCCACCCCACAATGTTGCATACCAAATATCAAAAGATTCTGCCTGCAGGATCTGGAGAAGAAGATTTTTGAAGAAATTTGCCTGAAATGCACTAAGTTCAAATTCGAGCTTCTATAGTGAGCCCAAATATGAATCTAGGGAGCCGATTTGAACAAAATAGAATCAGATCCACCCCACAATGTTGCATACCAAATATCAAAACATTCTGTCTGCTGGATCTGGAGAAGAAGATTTTTTAAGAAATTTGCCTGAAATGCACTAAGTTCAAATTTTGGCTCCTATACTGAGCCCAAATATAAACCCAAGGGGCCAATTTGAACAAACTTGAATCAGATCCACCCCACAATGTTGCATACCCAATATCAAAAGATTCTGCCTGCTGGATCTTGAGAAGAAGATTTTCAAAGCAATTTGCCTGAAATGCATTAAGTTCAAATTTGGGCTCCTATACAGAGCCCAAATATAAACCCAAGGGGCCGATTTGAACAAACTTGAATCAGATCCACCCCACAATGTTGCATACCAAATATCAAAAGATTCTGCCTGCTGGATCTGGAAAAGAAGATTTTCAAAGAAATTTGCCTGAAATGCAGTAAGTTCAAATTTGGGCTCCTATACTGAGCCCAAATATAAACCCAGGGGGCCGATTTGAACAAACTTGAATCAGATCCACCCCACAATGTTGCATACCAAATATCAAAAGATTCTGCCTGCTGGATCTGGAGAAGAAGATTTTTTAAGAAATTTGCCTGAAATGCACTAAGTTCGAAATCGGGCTCCTATACTGAGCCCAAATATGAACCCAGGGGGCCGGTTTGAACAAACCTGAATCAGATCCACCCTCCAATGCTGCATACCAAATATCAAAAGATTCTGCCTGCTGGATCTGGAGAAGAAGATTTTTTAATGTTTTTCCCATTGCCTACAGTGTTAAAAAGTGCTGACTCAGCACTTTTTCAATGTCCCGAAACTGTACCCTATGATAAAACCGATAGCAATTTTGTTTTACCAATTCTTTCTGTTGGTCCTAAGGAAGCTTCACACCAAATAAAAATTCTCGGTGCCGTGCAGTTTTGGAGATATGGGCGTTTTAATTTTTTTCTATTTTTAGCTCCTGCGGTTCCCATGGGGCTACGGGGAAAAAAAAATCAGCATAAATTAGTTACTTATGACCCAATAAGCCCTCACATAAAATTTGGTTCAAATCAGCCTCTCGGTTTGGAAAATAGAAATTTTGGGCGGGGCCAAAAATTTTGCCCCTCCCATAACGACGCCAAGTATAGCCCCACAAACTTCTCTTGAACAAATCTGAGTCTACACCTCAAAAGGAAGCTGCACACCAAATATCAAGTCTCTGCTACTGCTGGTTCATGAGAAGAGGATTTTTTAAGATTTCAGCACACTTTTTGGGTGTGGCCCTACCCACGGGCGGGGCAATTGATTTGAACAAAATCAAATTGCGATGTCATAACAAACTATTATCTCAAATATCAATTAAATTGGTTCAGCGGTTTGGGAGGAGAAGACGCAAACACCATGTTCACGGACGACGGACGACGGACGGTGAGTGATCACTATAGCTCTCCTGACTGAAAGTCAGGTGAGCTAAAAAGCTTATATAATGGGCGATTTCAATACTGATTTACTCAACTTTGGTAATCACCCCAAAACAAACTCGTTCATGGACTCTATGTTCAGTACCGGGTTTTCATCTATTATCACAAAACCGACTAGAGTTACCGACCATTCCGCAACATTGATTGACCATATCTTTTGCAACGACCTTAACTCTAAAATATCAGGAATTATTGTTGCAGACGTAAGCGACCATTTGCCACATTCTGCACTGGCGTGTCTAACAAAAGACTTTTGCAGACTACCAACACTTTAACCCTTTACCTAACGTAACGGCCAAAACCGGCCAGCGCTATTCTCAAAAAGCGCCAATTGATTTTCACTATTTTTTCATTTTTTGTCTCAAAAACATAGGTTATGACCCCTCGTTGGAACGAGCTCGTCGAGCTCGTTCCAACGGGGGGGGGGGGGGGAAACCTATGTTTTTGAGACAAAAAATGAAAACAATTAGTTATTCAAGAAATATCTTTGCAAGTGTCGTCTGCTTTTCATGTTAGGTAAAGGGTTAAAAAGATCGTTTAACGCACGGAATATTAATACTTTTAAAAACCTGCTGTTTAATTGCAACTTTTTACGTGTCTGTAATACAAACGACCCGGATGATGCATATAATACGTTTTTGAATTGCTTCAAAAACGCCTTTGGCCAAGCTTTCCCCACTAGAATTACACCAGTTCCTAAAACATATATAAAACGTGAACCTTGGATGAAGAATGGCTTGTTGAAATGGTCAATCAAGAGAAAAAAACGTTTTTACCAATATATGGAAATTCCCTTCTACCCAGAATACTCAAAGCTACAAAGCCTACTGTGTTATGTTTAATAGAGTTAAACGCGCATGCAAAAGGGAATACTACTCTCGGACTCTAGCAGAAAACAAATATAATGTTAAAAAATCATGGGAAATTTTGAACAAGGCTATTAATAAATCGAGTGTCAGATCGCATGTGCCGACTAGTTTTGTAGAAAGTAACAATGAACTGACTGATCTTAAACAAATTGCAGATGGTTTCAATAACTTTTTCGCCAACATTGGACGGAATCTAAGTGAGTAAGTTTCTGTCTCACCCCAAAACTTCACAGATTATCTAAATCACAATAATACTCAATCCATGTTTATTTCGCCAACCACTACACAAGAAGTAACAACATGTGCCAAGAATCTAAACTCAAAATCTAGTAGGGACTGTGATGATTTATCCACTAAGCTTCTGAAAGAAATCATTTTTGAAATTGCTGAACCTTTAACTCATATAATCAACTTGTTGTTTTTAACTGGGATAGTTCCACTGAAAATGAAAATTGCCAGAGTCATCTCCATTTTCAAGACTGGAGATACCCAACTGTTTAACAATTACCGATCTATATGCATTTTACCAATTTTCTCTAAAGTTTTAGAGAAAATAATGCATATCAGAATCTCAAAGTTGTTAACCCTTTACCCAACGAATCGGCCGCATCCGCCCGTGTAATATGCAAATTCAGCAGTTGAAAATTTTTTTTTTTCACAAAATTTCAACAAAACCATATCATGTGACCCCTCGTTGGAACGAGCTCGACGAGCTCGTTTCAACGAGGGGTCACATGATATGGTTTTGTTGACATTTTTTGAAAAATTTAAAAAAATGATATTTAAAATAATAAATTTTGATATCGTCTGCGTTGGGTAAAGGGTTAAATGAAAACAATATCATCTATCAGTATCAATTCGGATTTAGAAAAGCCCACTCCACAGTGCACCCAATACTGCATCTTCTAAACAAAGTTGCCCTAACGAACGATAAATCAACAAAAGGCTGCACACTGGCAGCATTTGTGGACTTTTCTAAAGCCTTTGGCAGTATAAATCACCACATTTTGTTAAATAAATTGGTATATTATGGCATTAGGGGCCATGCAAATTCCTGGTTCGAAAGTTATCTGAATGGAAGAAATCAATATGTATCGTTCGCAAATAAAAACTCCGACTTTTTACCCATAACAACAAGCGCACCACAAGGATCAATCCTTGCTGCCTTGCTCTTTGTACTATATATAAATGACATAAGCTAATCGACATCACTTAAAACATTGTCGTTTGCAGTTGACACTACAGCCTTCGCCTCTGATAATAATCTAGATAATTTGACTGGAAAAGTAAACAACGAGCTCACTAACATAAGCAGATGGTGTTCTGCTAACAAGCTAGTACCCAGTCCCTTCAAAACAAAATTTCTTCTTCTTCATCCCCCAAGTGATTTATATCAGATAGAGAACAGGATTATTTCCATAAATGATACCAACATTACATGCGTTAGCAACTCTAACCTTAACAACGAAACAGCTGTCAGGTTTTTAGGGGTTAACATGGACGAACATTTTACCTTTAAACAACATATCGTCCACAGAGTTCCAATGTGTTCTATGTGCCTACTGGCACATAGAACACATTGGAACTCAGGGGACGATATATCTGTTGTTTGCTCAAAAATGTCAAGAGCTATATATTGTATTAACAAGACCAAAAATATACTTCCGAGGGATTCTCTAAAAACATTATATATTTCTTTGGTACATTGTCGTATTCTTTACGGCATCCAAGTTTGGGGTCACTCACCTTCGGCGTCTAGAATCCTTAACCTGCAGAAAAAAGCAATCGCATAATAGACAACAAAAAATACAATTCACATACTGACTCCCTGTTCAGAAAATTTAAAATTCTGAAATTCAAAGATCTATACAAACTTAACGTCCTTCTTTTTATTTACGACTGGTCCAATAATAGACTACCCGTGAGTTTTGAAAGTACCTCCAAGCTTTATACATATCCATCGGGAATGGATACAATCGGGGAAGATATACGTTCTCAAACCTCGTACTCAGTTTTCAGCTAATCTCCCATACCACTCTTTTCCAAGAATGTGGAATGAAATTGAACCATCGGTTCAAAATTTCAATAGATCTGAATTTAAAAGAACTCTTACGGACAGGATGCTTAGCTCATGCTACATTAATGTTGCCCGTAGTAACCCTGCATGCCCAGATTGTAGTGATGGCTGAAGTATCGTCATGCTTGTAATTAACGTTCTGTTATCTCGCCCAGTGTTAAATTGAGATGCCTCAATATTAGGTAACACGGTGGACTATGGTGCTGCCCCGGGGTACTATGTCTTTACCAGGTACAGCGGGGCAGCACCATGATGGACTGTGGGTCCTCTTGGGGGGGGGGGGCTGTTAATGGGTACAAATGTGTCTTATTTTGTTTTTTCTTACTAGATGCTGGTCAATATTAGTCTCTTTCAATGAGTCAAAATGTAGGTGAAATCTGCTGTGAAGATTACATTTAGCCTTTATGTGGGGACGGCAGGAAGACAGTCTTTGTGACTATGATGTCTCCCCGCAGTATAATAGAGTTAATATTTTGTTAATACATGTATACTATTATATTATTATGCTGCGAAATAAAGTATTCAATTCAATTCAATTCAATTCTGCTTCTAAAATAAACTCACTTATAGAGAGAAGAGAAAGTAAGGTCACATTTATACACAAAAGGAGAGATGAGGAAGTATTGAATAATTATTGGGGGATCCCTGTCATTAGCAATATTAGAAAAGACTGGAATAGTTTTCTGTAGACATTAAAGGATGTGGTCGAAGAAAAGGGGTTTGGGGGAGAGGTCCAGAATGGCTTCAGACACGGAACGAGAGTCACTGGCTATCTTTTCACGCTATCCCAAATGATATAAACTGCGAAAAGATGTTTATGGTGTTTCTGGATGTTACAAATGCATATGATAAAGTATGGAGAGAGGGTATGTGGCGAAAACTTGAGGCCTTGGGGCCTGGGAGTTGAGTTTATTGAACTTCTGAAAGTATTGCATAATGATTTAAAAAGTGAACCGCGTAACATACAGTATGTGGAGAGTGGATTGTAACTACATCTCCCGTGGGGTGGAATTATCACCCAAAGTATTACTTTGAAATTTTGTACATATGGACAAAAAACACAAGCAATGTTTCAGCCAATGGACCTCCGGGTATCACCCGGAGGTCCATTGACTGGAACTTTGCTTGTTGTGTGTTGCAACAAATTTGCAGTTATTACCACTCTGCGGGTGATTTAGCAATAATACACTCTCTAAGTACTGTAATAAGAAAACTGGTGTTTATGGGGGTAGGCCTAAAGCAGGTATGTATTCTTTCACTGATTATTTTTTTTTATTCTACATCAATGTTTTAGGAGATGAACTCATGTATAGTGGTGACGAGGGGGGGGGGGGGTGGTGGCTGTCGGAGACCTGAAGATCCCATGGCTATTTTTTGGTACTAGCGTCAGAAAATGAAGAGAGGCTAGAGAAAATGGTGGCAATTGTTGGGAGGTATGGGAAGAAATGGAGACTCGAACCTAATGAAAGCAAAAGCAAAGTTATGCCGGTGGGTCTTATAAAGTGGAACCTACCCGAAGGTTGGGAGTGGTCAGTTTTGTATTCTAGAAGGTAGCAGCAAACTAGTAAGGCAGAGGCAGATAACTGTGAGTATTTGGGGGAAATATAAACATGACCGCAAGAGGCATCTACCGAAACCACACGAACAATCCAACTGAGAAAGGGGAGAGAATTCTTAATCAAATGAAACATACAGGGAGAAAAAGCTTCAATAAGGTATTCGTGGAGAGAAACATTTGGGAAATGGTGAGTGTACCAAGTACAACATATAATACGGAAGTGATACTTCTAAACCAAACAATTGTAAAGAGCATGGAGACTCTACAGTACAATGCAGGCCGGTGGATAAAAGGGTCGAGTAATGTCGAAAACTAGAAGCAATCAGGGGTGAGCGTGGTTGGATGAGGATCAAGGACAGAATAGACTTACTGAAACTCTGCTATCTTAACTGTTGGTAAATCTTTTCGACAGCCGATATTGTAAACTAATGTTCCAAAATATTTGAAATTCAAATATAAAGACAGGATGGACTGGGCAAGAGAGGGAAGTAACAAGGATCTAGGACTTAGAAGTTGGAACAACGCAAAGTTACAAAATCTAAGGAGGATTTAGCCGATATTGATATTCAAAGCAAAGAGGTCTTGGGGTGAGAGTCTGCGAGATAAAGAGAAGACATGTTTTGAAGGCAACCTTGATGGCACATTTGGGGTTCGCTGCTGTTCAACCTGAGGTGGTGGTCGCTGGAGCTTTGTGGCAAAATAGGGAAAGACAGTGAAAAGAAGAGCCAGATGTGTAATTTAGGAGTAGTGCAGGTCCTGAACACTTTCTTTTTGATTGTCCAAAATACCAGTCTGACAGAATAAGATTCACTGGGAGGATAATGGGGAAGTGGGATGGGCGAATGAAGAGTGTGCCGTTATTGGTGGCATAAGGGAGAGGGTTTGTATGATTATTGGAGAGATTGGGAAGAATGGGGTACGGGATGTCATCAAACAGTTCGTTTCCGGGAGTTTGGAGGCCAGAAGAGGCGTGGAGAGGAGATAGGAAGGCTTTTGAAAGCACAGAGATAATCGTAGCCTTCTCACCTGATAACCGTGGCAAATCTGTTGCCGTCCACAGTGTTATTGTTATTAAATATTTATTAACTGTCTCAGATACTAAACCCAGCAAAGTAAAAGGAAAACGAAGCTATTTTTACCCTTCACCTAATAAGAAAAGCAGACGACAATTGCAAACAAAATTCTTGAATAACTAAATATTTTCATTTTTTGCAGCAAAAATATAGCTCATGGCCCCTCATTGGAACGAGCTCAATGAGCTCGTTCCAATGAGGGGTCATAAACTATGTTTTTGATGCAAAAATGAAAAATAATTAAAATTGAATGGTAATTTTGTGAATAGCGCTGGACGGTTTTACCGCTGTGTTGGGTAAAGGGTTAAAGGCAAAGTTTCCGTAAATGGACCTCTAGGTTCAGGTTCAACTGACAGGTCAATTTTGCCTAAGCTGTTCTATGCTTTTTTCTAGGCATTCGATTTACCTATGTTACCGGGGCCGTCCCTCGTGGAAGTCTACCTGCACTGAATGTAAACCTTTATCCATTTAGCTCTGTTGCACCCCCGAAACAGACCAAGAATGAGTAACAATTAACTACAAAAACAAGAGGCCCCAGGGGGCCTGAGGGCGCCCACCTGACATGGTAGTCTAAATATCAAACCAGAGATTTGACTTGAATAAGCTGCATACGCCCCTCCTAAGAAAAGCACATACCAACTAGATGAAGCGATTGTGCCCACACAATGCACAGGATTTTCCTTCTATTTTCAGTTCCACTACTTTTACGTCCCAAAATTGAGATAAACGCATAAAAAACATTTTTTTTTTTTTTGTTGTTGTTCGGACATTTTCGAAGTCCCAAACAAAATATTTTCAGACTAAAATTTTGGTTCCTTCTTAAAATTGACCAAAACGCATAAAAAAATAAAAAAACTCATTTCCGGATTTTGGTCCAAACTTCTAAGTCCGGACCGGGACCCCAAATTTTCAGCCTAAATATGAACCCAGGAATTTGGCTTGAACAAACTTGAATCTCACCTCCCTTAGCATGCTGCATACCAAATATCAAAAGATTCTTATTGGTTGATCTAAAGAAGAAGATTTTTAAAGAATATTCCTCATACTGCACTAATTTAATCATTTAGGATCCCATAAAGAGCCCAAATATGGACCCAGGGAATTGATTTAAATAAACATGTGAAACAATCTTCCAAAGATGTTATATGTAAAATATGAAAGCTTTTGGAGGAGTGGTTTGGAAGCAAACGATTCTTTTTTCCCATTGCCTACAGTGTTAAAAAATGCTGACTCAGCATTTTTTCAAAAGTCCCGAAAAAGTACCTTATGACAAAACCGATGGCAATTTTTTTTTTTACCATTCCTTTCTGTTGGCCCCAAGGAAGCCTCACACCAAATAAAAATTCTTGGAGATATTGACGTTTTCGTTTTTTCTATTATTGGCTTCTGAGGTTCCCACGGGGCTGCAGAATTTTTTTTTTTTTTTTGCCATAAATCATGTACTTATAACCCAATAATACCTCATATTAAATTTGTTTCAAATTGGCCTCTCGGTTCAGAAAATAGAAATTCTGAGCAGGGCGAAAATTCTTGCCCCTCCCAGAACAAAGGCAAATATTGCCCGTCAACAACACCACAAACGGAAGCTGCATACCAAATATTAAGTCTCTGCTACGGCTGGTTCATGAGAAGAAGATTTTTTAAAATTTTGTGTATTTCGCCCCCCCCCCCCCCCCCCTCCTCAATATGAGCAGAAACCCAATTTGAAGAAAAACCCAAATGCCCCTATATAACCGCTACTCATGAAATTTCATTGAACTGCGGCTTGGGAGAAAATGACCCAAGCGACGTACGACGGACGACAGACGACGGACGACGGACAAAAAGTGATCAGAAAAGCTCACCCTGACTTTCAGTAAGGTGAGTTAAAAATACATTTCAAGAATCGTGACCCAGCAACTACATGGTCTACTGAGTCGTTTTAGACATCCATCATACTGCAGTTTTTAACTCTTTACCTAACTTGGCATGAAAAGCAGACGACACTTGCAAAAAAAATTCTTGATTGACTTTTTTTTTCATTTTTTGTGTCAAAAACGAGCTCGTTCCAACGAGGGGTCATAACCTATGTTTTTGAGACAAAAAATGAAAAAAATAATGAAAATTAATTGGCGATTTTCGTGAATAGCGCTGGCCGGTTTTGACCGTTACGTTGGGTAAAGGGTTAACTCTTGTGATTTTGACGGGAGCTCGGTGGCTCAGTGGTAGACTGCTGGACTTTTATGTTAGAGGTCCCGAGTTCGATCCCCGACCGATACGACCCGCGTTGTGTCCTTGGGCGAGGCACTTTATCCCGATTTCCTACATGGGGGCACGATGACGCCGTGTACTAAAGCGCATTGCACGTCGATGGTACACACGGAGCTTGAACAGAGTTAGAATATGAAGGAGCTGACAGTTGCCCGTCGATGCTCGGTGGTTCTGTCCGTGTACTCCGGCTTCCTCCACCCGCAAAACGGTCAAGGTCACGATAAGCCATTGTGCATAAGTATGAGACCTTAAACACTAATAAATAAATATCTGACTTTGACATGGACAGCTCAAGTGGTGGCATTCATGTTTAGAATTCATACTAAATCTGACATTTCTTATTGGTCCAAACCTTTACCAGAGTAATCAATAACTCCTTCATTTAAATCATTTCACGTTGATGTCAGTAATGAAATGATGAGAATATTTATATATCGTGTCTTGCAATTCATTAACTGGATTAAGGTGTACTTCAAAGCAGAATATGTCGACAATGACATCCACAAACTAATAAAAAAGTGATTAGGTAGTGTTCATTACCACAATTCAACGTCAGTTCAGTGATATTTGATTTATTTTACTACAGATGAGGTGAAATGTTAACCCTTTACCCAACGTAACGGCAAAAACAGGCCAGCGCTATTCACAAAAATCGCCAATTAATTTTCATTATTTTTTCATATTTTGTCTCCAAAACATGTGTTATGACCCCTCTTTGGAACGAGCTCGTTCCAATGAGGGGTCATAACCTATGTTTTTGAGACAAAAATGGAAAAAAAATAGTTATTCAAGAATTTTGTTTGCATGTGTCGTCTTCTTTTCGTGCCAGGTAAAGAGTTAAGCAAAGATTGGGACTTAAGTACAAATTTGAACCGTGAATGTTATCACATTTTCGCATCGGATGTTTTGGTGCCAATGCGGTTTAACAGTAAAACTTAAAACATTACTGAAAAACTCTTTCCACAGATCTTGGTTCCACTCGTGTGTCCATTTGTCTAAAACACTTAATTCATATCAACCCATTATTTATTTATTGATGTTAAAGGTCACATATTTATGCACAATGGCTAATCATGACCGTGACAGTTTTACGGGTGGAGGAAGCCGGAGTACCCGGAGAGAACCACCGATCAACGACGAGCAGCTGCCAGCTCCCCAACATCGTAACTCCGCACTGCAGCACAGGCAGGGTTAGATTGGTTGAAGACATGCGTACCATCGACGTGCAGTACGCCTCAGTACACGGCGTCATCGTGCCCCCATGCGGGCAATGGAGATGAAGTGTCTTGCCCAAGGACACAACGCGGTTGCCGCAGGTGGGATTCGAACCGAGGACCTCTCGGCTTGCAGCCTGCACCTCTACCTACTGAGCCACCGCGCTCCCCATATCAACCCATTAAGTAATGTATACGAGATGTGTCCATTTCGAATCTACTGTTTGCGAACTCGGCAGTTCCACGTACAGCCCCAGTGGCGGAGAAAGAGGTTGTAATGTCACAGAGCAACACAGTCTAAAATATTCCGCGTTTCTCGAAGCGAAATAACACAATTCAGATTATTCAAGGGTGTGATATGATTGTGGAAAAGAGTTCAGCACTTACAGGAAATTCAAAAAAAGAAGAAATCTTCCACAAGCTATGCATATATTTAATGTGTAATGAAGTTAGTAAAAAAAATAAATGATTTTCCATCAATCTTAAACTTATAATTTTCCTACACTCTAAAATAAGTTTGGTTAAAAATGAACCCAAATCAACTGAACCCAAATGGAGTTCATATTCACTCAACTCAGTTGATTTGGCGTTGATTTTTAACTCGGTTGACAGTAGAGTGTGTAGGCCTATATATTCGAGTATACAATATAATAGATGTGGCTAGAGGGGGGGGGGGGGGGTGCCACCGGTGTAAATTCCAACTGTGAGTGGTTTCGATAGGTGGTTGCACTGCAGCGCTGGGTGATATCTTTTAACCCTTTACCCAACGAATCGCCCGCATCCGCCCGCGTAATATGCAAATACAGCTGTTGAAAAAAATATTATTTTTCGAAAAATTTCAACAAAACCATATCATGTGACCCCTCTTTGGAACAAGCTCGTCGAGCTCGTTCCAAAGAGGGGTCACATGATATGGTTTTGTTGATTTTTTTTTAAAATATTAAAAAAAAATGATATTTAAAATAATGAATTTTGAAATCGTCTGCGTTGGGTAAAGGGTTATGAACCCTTCTGAAAATTTTCACTAGTCCTGAAACGGAAAAAGCATCATTTATAAAGTGTCTGGGTCAGAAAATTTACCGGATTGATGTCAGAGTCGAAATTTTGAGGCCATGTCAATTTTAGAGTGGGAAATTTGAAACTCAAGTTTCCAGTTGGAAATAAAAGATCAAAATTTCTCATCATTTGTTGGAATTTTAATATTTTTCATGAACAATGTTAATTTATTGAATTTCCAACTATTTGATTTTTGACCTCGGAATTTCCAACTATTGACAACAAATACTCCAAGCTGTGGGGTGAGACACCCCCACCCACCCCCCGTCGCCACATCCCTGACAATATGCCTAAAATCGACTAATCTAATTTAATTAAGTCCAATTCGAACAACAATCCAAATCATCCCTTCATAGGATTACTGTACATGTATTGAATAATTTTATAAAATGACTGATGAACAAATGCTCGAATGTTACACCTCAGCATTATCAATAATACACAGAACACTCTTCACACGAATGTTCTTCTGCAGGGCAATTCACATGACAAAAAATAAACCAGGGGTATGTTTTAATCGGCGAGTAAACTTTAATTCGGGAGAAAAGCATGCAAATACTCTGCATTTACGCATCCTTTTAAAATATGGAGTTATTTGGTAGATGCAAGTTTCATCGCAGAAATGTAATGAGGAATACATGCTGGAAGAAGTCACTTTTGTTCTATAATTCCGAATTATATCTGGTCAAGTGAATGGCGTAAAATACAACTTGTTTCTATTCCAGCTCAAATGTTATCTCAAGTCTCATCAAAAAAGTTTTATATTAATGAAATAGACATAGACAAATGCCCTGCTCCAAAACAACATGTAAAAGAATAACTTTGTCATTGAGAACATTGAGAATACAACCAGGAATATAAATCTTCTTGGGAGCACGGTGGCTCAGTGGTAGACTGTTGGACTTCTACGCAAGAGGCCCCGAGTTCGATTCCCGTCCTTGGGCAAGGCACTTTATCTCGGTTGCCTACATGGGGGCACGGTGACGCACTGTACGTCGATGGAGCACACGTCTTCAACCGCTGTAACCCTGCTTGAGCGGAGCTTGAACAGAGTTAGAATGTTGAGGAGCTGACTATTGCTCGTCGATGTTCGGTGGTTCTCTCCGGGTACTCCGGCTTCCTCCACCCGTAAAACTGTCACGGTCACGATTAGCCATTGTACATAAATATGTGACCTTAAACACCAATAAATAATAATATAAAAATAATAAATATAGATCTACTTGAAATTTTCAAGAGTATCATTGGTAGTGGAATATATTCACAAAATACAAGTAACTGTTGCTGTACCACGCAAGGCAATGAAACTTGTGTACTAAGACAAAATTACTAGGTCTGCCACTGTATGCATCAATGGATCTACGAACTATTCTCCCGACATAACGACCCCTGACTTACAATGTGTTCTATGTGCCTACGGGCACATAGAACACATTCTACTCAGGGGAGATAAACCATGACAATGGTCCTCCAACAACATGTTATGGAATCATGAAATCTCTAAAACATGGCATGAAGGTCATCATTTCCATAAAATTTAGCACTGGTTGAAGACAAGTGCTCCATCGACATGCAGTACGCCTTAGTACACAGCGCAACGTGCCCCCACGTGGACAATCTGGATTAAGTGCCTTATCCAAGGACACAACGCGGTTGTCTCTAGCGGGAATCGAACCGTGTTACTTTCAGTTTCGTAATATGTAAAGTGCACGGACACACTCTGGAAGTAAAGTCTTTAACAAGACAATAACTCTTAAATAGTTGGTTGAGCATAAAATTATTTTTCAAAGGTGATTTTTTAAGTGAGTATTTTTTTTCTCAATGATATCATGCTACCATGTATCGCACGATTTTGTTCATACATAGTTAGTTTGTTATAATTTATTGGATCTGTCGGAACACTCCAAAAACTTGTAACAGTACAATATTATATAAACAATTTTTTTTTGTTGTTGCTGAGAAAACAATATGCTATTGTATATATTGTAAAGCTACTGAAGTTAATTATTGTTTTTATAGACGTGAAGGCGTGTAATAAACACAGAACGACACAAGCGTGTGAATGGGCCTCCCGTTTTATCCTTCCGCGCTGGCATGCGTGCTATATCGATAAACCCATTCACATGCGTGTGTCGTTCTGTGTATAAGAAGCACCTCATTGGTGGTTCAGCGAATGGAACTTCGGGTTCAACACGGAGGTTCATTAGCAAAGGTTTTGCTTTTCATGATTTTTCACAGAGCATGATTTATCATTTGATCGGAACCACCTACACCCACCCGCATAATGCACTCTTCATGTGTTGTAATGGAAAAAGTGAGAGGTGAAAACACTCAGCTTTTTCGCTTTTCGTAAAATATCACCGGATGACCAACTCAGTATTGGTCAGAAGATGTGACAATGAATTATTACCCCAAACGTCATAATATTACAAAGATACAAGAAATAATGAAGATTCAAATGTGTTGATTGTTGTCGTTATTTTTCTCGAGAAATGAATTTCGTCGCCTGAGTGCTAGAATGTTCTATGTCCCCTATGGGACATAGAACATTCTAGCACTCAGTCGACGATTTTATGGGATTTTATCCGCTCTCCAATTTGAAGTTTGTTGTATGTGTTGTGGAAGAGTGAGGGGTGCCAGGTTGTTTGTTATTCCTCAGGTTGTTTGTCCAAAGGTTTCTGTCTGGAGAAGGGCTCAGAAGGCTTTCCACATTTCCCTACAGAAAAGACTCCCGGAAATGCATTTTTAAGTTCAATGGAGAACGAACTTCTTTGGAATGTATAGTCAAAAGAAACTGTTGATCAAAGCAATTTACGTTAGATGATTACAGAATACATAATAGGACTTTTGTTACCTTTTACCTGGTCATTTATATCTACAAAGTTATTGGGCCCGGGAAAGGCAATGAAGGCAATTAATTTTCATTACATTCTTTTATTATTGAGCATGGGGGAAATACACAGAACGACATACGCATGTGAATGGATTAATCGATATGGCACGATTGCCTGCGTGGAAGGATAAAACGAGAGGCCGCGATGTGCCATATTGATTAACCCTCTCACAGGCGTGTGTCGTTCTGTGTTTATTATACGCCTTCACGCCTATAAAAGCAATTATTTGAAGGGCACTCAGCAATTTATTTGACAACTCGACCCGTGAGTTCCAATGTGTTCTATGTGCCAGTAGGCACATTGAACACATTGGAACTCAGGGTGCGAACTATCAACAAAAAGAAAACATTTTATCGCCAACCAAATTTGAGAGGGGAACCCGTGTTACTATTTTTAGCTATCGCTAGCGATTCAAATTATAATTGCGGTGCACGATTTGTTGTAAATTCCAGTGAAATTTCGCTTCTATTTGAAATAGTCCGTCAACAATTTCCGTTCGGGACATGTGTGCGGAACGGATTTTCTTTTTCCGCATGGTTTAGTGTTGCTGTAGATGGGGATTTCATAGACCAGGTGAGAAATTAAAAGAATGTTAAGAAATATCGATCACATTCAGAGCTCCAGAAATGATTTTTGTATAAGGGTAAGTATAATAAAATCATATCTTACTTCTTTCTATATTTAACTTCTTGAAATCGTTTGAAAGATAAATTTCGAAAATGTAAAAAATGTTAACTTATTTTTTGCATTACGGCGATATGACGACAGGTCAGGCTGATCACCCTTATTTACCAGAGGTGTTCGGCACAGGTAAAAATGTAAGATTTGTAAACTTAAAAGAAACTGGCATTTGACAACTATAACATTTTTATCGATTCTGTAGCACTCTTAAAAGAAAATGTTCAAAGTAGACACATTTGAATGTTAAACAAACCGTGGAAAATCTCAACACGCCGTTCTCTTTTATTTAAATTTCACACTTTTTTAGTGACTTTTTGCTAATACATTAATTTTATCTACCATTTACTCGTAGAATAAACTTTTTACTTGCAAACACTATACGTTTATTCTATATTTATTTCCTAAATGATAGATAAAGGTGTTATGTGCTCGGTGTGCTTGTACACAATCTTTTATCGCGACTCCATTTCCATCTCGCGTCCGTTGATTCAGTTCCCCGTACTGCATCCTCGTTGCATTCTGTCTTAGTCAATAATTGTTAGGGATCACTGTCAAATCGAATTAACCAGATTAATTTCCTGAGTTATATTGTGTTTCTTTTCAAAATAAAACCAATGACGTTGTCGCAGGATTACGGGGTTGAAATTGATGGAGGAAAATTTATGCTCTTATCAGTGCTCAGTCGACAGCCAGTGACTGTCGCCTGAACCCCAGTACGAACGTAAACCTTGCCACCTTATCAATGCCCTATACGCTTGGGGCTCTTAGATTTCCAGAAGGTGCCTGTGGCTTACAACGCCTAAATAGTGATCAACGATAATTCACTGAAAAAATCATTTATTTACATGTACGAAGAAATAAAATATGAAACAAATTACTCACAAAATTATCCAAAAGAATACACTAATTACGCGGATAAAAGTTTATTCTTTAGGGCCCTCGACGTCTCCCACAGCTAGCTGTATCCGCTGGATCATCCTCACTTCATCTTCATCTTCTCATGGTTTGTGATAAGTACAAAGTGTCTATTCACTTCTCGTTGCTTCGTCCTCGCAGGGTTAACTTCACCGTCAGTCGGGCTTAACACATATAATGTTCTGCTTGTGTGACTCTATCAGCGCTCTCACAGTTCAACCACAATTCAATCGGCGTCTCCCACAGTTCACGATCACTTTGTGCATTGCCTGGCTCTCACGGGGTTAAGCTATTCTTCGCCTTCAGGTATATACTTAACAAAGCTTACATAAAAATATTCTGCAAAGTGTTCTCAACATCACCAATTCTCGCACCGCCTAAAACTATCTTCTCTCGCGAGCTATCCCAGCGCTTACTCTAGCTCTTAATACGGTCTCTAGACCTCAACGTTACAGCTTTTACTTCTTTGGCTACTATGCCACTACGGTTCGCAACCGTTAACAAACTGCTATCGGTTCCTTACAACCCTCACAGGGTTACGACAATAGGCGGACTTTCAATCTCGGTGCCTATGACCCTCGACGGCCAAGGCTGCATTCGGACCTTCTCTGAGTGCCCTCAGGCCAACTGCCTCTGTATGTCTTGCCTTCTAAAGCAGGTAATGCCGTTTACCTAAAGGCATATAGCTCCCTGAGCTCGTACTTCCTGTTCCTGATCCTATTCTCATTTTTGGCCACCGACTTGGCCCGCGACTGCTCCTATTCTAAATATGAGCTCTGTGGCTACTCCTACATCACAATGTGCCTTTACTTTCGCACCGATGCGGCACCTCCTCTAACCTATAGTATGGGACCTCCTCGTCTACTCGCAACGACCCACAGCCTTACACACCTTCCGATTGGAATTGGCTGGAATGAATTTTTCGAGAAATCCCCCGATTTTTATTTAGATAGCCAGAACATTTATTCTCAGTTAATCGCTTCTCTTGAACTTGGCCGCTTAGATCTATCTTAATTTAACACTCGCTTTAAAGTTCCTTTGAAAGACTCGCATTTTTGGTATCTTTTGACATTTCGGAGACAGGATAGATGCGTAATATGGGTGTGTGTCCAGAACATATGTGATGCACTGGTTCCAACAATTACAATTTAACTGGTCTTAATTACCCAGATAACGATTACAGAAGAGACTATTGTCTCTCTTACTATTGATCTGTTATCAGAATAGCCCATGTGGTGTTCAACACGGGCGCCATAATGGACATTAAATTTCATGCGTAATTAGCAGAGTTTGAAAAATCTATTTTCAGGGACCGCCACATACCTATCTATTCGCTTTACATTTAACCCAGGCAAAAATATTATCGAAAAATATTTACACTTTTATACAGCAAAATCGCAACTTTTAGCTATCATCTTGACAGGCGTATGATCGGTTGTCGTTTGGGCCTGAAACATATGCAAAACAGTGATAGATGTTCCAGGGACATAGTAAGCATTTAGAACTTGGGGTTACAGAAGGTCACCCAGTCACTGATAGATCAATAGTGGTTCATTTGCCAGAAAGGCATGCCTGTGTGGTATGGTAGGAATACAATAAACAAAGCGTGTTTGAGACCAATAAAGCACTGCCGTGAGAAAAATGCACGCCGGAACTAACGTATATCTACACTCAGTACAAATTCACATTGTAGCTCCAAACATACCAAATTCGTCCGTCGAATCGACACAGCGGGAAATTTGTTAAATATGGAGACTTGAATGTGCTGTTTCATCGACATTACAGGCCGTAGAAACAAATCATACGAGCGCGTCTTCGGTCACACCTTAACAGTAAAACACCCCTATCTGACAATTCTCTATAAAATTGCAATGGAGAGAACCCGAAAGAGAAATATAAATATCGGGTGACTGCGTTTGAATAACGACCGTCCCCTCCACACCCTGCCCCACCCGAATTCCCTGCTGGTGGTATTAATGTATAAAATTATTTTGTTAAAGATTCGATCATGTTTGCCTACTCTCTCGCTCTCTCTTTCTCTCTCTCTCTCTCTCTCTCTCTCTCTCTCTCTCTCTCTCTCTCTCTCTCTCTATCCCTCTCTCTGACAAGCCTATGTCACTACTGTCAATAACAGAAAATCCAGGTATTCCATCAAACACTTTCTTGTTGGAAAGAGAAATCCATGCATCGGATCTCATGCAACGTTGCCACGGCGATCGGGTCTGTTAATCCCGTAGTTCTGCAAGACAGACAAAAGTGTGATCTACAACAAAATGAGTATCGTCCTTCAATAGAAGTTGATACAACCTAAATACGCACTGTGATCTGCGGTGAGCGAAAGAAAAGCATCTTTGGGAAATGACAGTTGCGCGGTTTTGATTTTTAATTCATTTTAGATCTCATTTTCATTTTAATGAGTCAACCGGGAGCGCGGTGGCTCAGTGGTAGACTGTTGGACTTCTATGCTAGAGGTCCCGAGTTCGATCCCCGTCTGGGACGACCCGCGTTGTGTCCTTGGGCAAGGCACTTTATCCCGGTTGCGTTGTGTCCTTGAGCAAGGCACTTTATCCCGGTTGCCTACATGGGGGCACGATGACGCCGTGTACTAAGGCGTACTGCACATCGATGATGCACATGTCTTCAACCGCTGTAACCCTGCTTGAGCGGGGCTTGAACAGAGTTAGAATGTTGAGGAGCTGATAGTTGCTCGTCGATGCTCGGTGGTTCTCTCTGGGTACTCCGGTTTCCTCCACTCGTAAAACTGTCATTGTGCATAAGTATGTGACCTTAAACACCAATAAATCAATAAATGAGTCAACCCTATTCCTTACACAACTAGAGGGCAGAAACTGCAAGAAAATCTTCGATGAAGTACGAAAACTTTTTATTTCTTGTCTCATAACATATACAGCGTTCCCACTGATATCAGATAATCCAATTTAAGCAGTATTTAGCACTTTTCAAGGACTCGGACCATGATTTCAAGGACTATTGTAATTTCCAGATGAACTTACAATACTACGAGCAACACAAAATAATTACTGCTTTGAGAATGTGATTTCTGGAAATCCCAACTAGCAAGATATATAATGTACCTCAAGTGCAACAAGGTGCCATCTGCAATGCTTTCGCATTGCAAATGGCGCCTTGTTGCGCTCAAGGGATAGAGAGATGTCCCTGACCATTTTTGTGATATCACATGCATGTCGGTGGGTTGTCATGAAACTTTTCATCTCCGGAGTTATAGGTAAATTTAATTTAAGTACTTTTCAAGGGAGGTGGTGGAAAATTAAGTACATTTCAAGGATAAAAAAAAATTCATGCTCTTCTCAAATATACCTTAGTATATATTCTGTAACTATTTCATTTTTTCCTCATTTCTTTATATGGACCAGGTGTCTGAAATATACGGAAGCGTATTGCTGCCAAGTGGAAAAAAAAATTAAATTGTTTCGTTTAAACGAAACCACTTTCGTATTTACGAAAACTTCGCTATCGCAATGAAACAGCATTCTAAGTTTCGTATACACTAAGATTTTTCCGTATATACGGACAAGTTTTCGTTTAAACGAAAAATGTTTTCGTTTAAACGAAAAAGTTTTCGTTTAAACGAAATAGTTTTCGTTTAAACGAAAAGGTTTTCGTATATACGAAAGTGGTTTCGTTTAAACGAAAAAGTTTTCGTATATACGAAAGTGGTTTCGTATATACGAAAGAGTTTTCGTTTAAACGAAAAAGTTTTCGTTTAAACGAAAAAGTTTTCATTTAAACGAAAACGTTTTCATTTAAACGAAATAGCTTTCGTTTAAACGAAAAGGTTTTCGTATATACGAAAGAGCTTTCGTTTAAACGAAAAAGTTTTCGTTTAAACGAAAAAGTTTTCGCATATACGAAAGTGGTTTCTTTTAAACGAAACAATTTAATTTTTTTTTCCACGTGGCAGCAATACGCTTCCGTAGAAATAAACAATCAATCAATCAATCAAGGAAATATCCAAAATTCAGGGACTTTTCATTTGAGTGGGAACCCTGATATAACATACCCAGCTGAAACAGTCTGTTCCTGTCCAAGTATCGAGAAGAGAGATTTCGTTGTTTTGTTGAGTATTACCGCTTTATGGAAACAATTACCCCTTTAGCCCCCTCCCCCGAGATGGGACACTATTCTAGTTATGACAAATGAGCTTTCCAGTAACCGAGTTCTGTATCAAGATCAGTGGCATGACCGTACAACGCGTGTTGTTTATTTTAAAATATAACATGGTGTTTGGGGAGAACAGGGGTGACTAAGTCATAAATAATTATATTTCTCCTTTCTGATTATATTATTTTGGAGAATATGTGCTTCATTTAAAAGCCCAAAGCTATCTACATATTCTGTGGAAAACAAATTAGCCTTCTTGTCTTTAGCCATCTGTCTGAAGGCATATACTGGAGACAAGTTATTATTTCATAAATGATGGCACATTTGTTACTTTGAGATCACTTGATCTCTACTCTCATTAAGGATTCCGTCCAGTATGATAGATTTCGGATACTAATCTCATCTTTAGATGGTCATTTGTTTTCGAGATAGAGTAGCGAAGGAGTATATTATACGGAGATTCATCTACATCAATTTGAAGGTCGTTTATTTTTTGTTATTTTGTGAGCTAACGACGTGGAAGCCATCCAAGCTCATTATTCTGCATTCCTTTATATGACGCTTTTCATCCGAAGAAAGAAACTTGAAAAAGAGAAACAAAAAGAAAGAAAAAAACTTGTGCATAGAAAAAAAGAACAGACAAAATAAAACAGAAAAAAGAGACAACAATAATCATATTTACAAATAGTATGGGGGTGTTTCTTTTAGTTAAAGATTAAAGAATGATTGCAGTTTTTAAGGGTTTCAAATCTCAACATTAATTTCCATAAATTTGCATTAAAATGGTCTAAAAGACCATTTTCATGCAAATTATGGAAATAAATTAACATATATGTATTCGAATCCAAATATTTATGTCCATACATTTTGAAGAAAAAAATTAGGTAAAATGTTTTGGTAAATTACGTTAAGATGGATGTAAAGTGAAACAGTTTGGAGAAAATCGTCGTGAGGTATTTCTTTTTATTCCTAGTTTAGGGTGAAATCTAAGTTCACTTGCACTCTACAAATAACTATACTGACAGTTCTGTCTTCTCCCAGTTATCAGGACGAAGATGGGTGCTGTCGTTTTCGAAAAACGAGTTGTGTACCTTGTCAACTTTTTTCTGAAATGACGATAAGAGTCGTATTAAATTAGACCTCATTAAGGGATTTTTAATACGACTCTTATCCTCATTTCAGAAAAAGGGAATTCTTCAAATGGGATTCCCAAAAAGGGGTGCCGAAATTGGGGTGCCTTCTGGAGAATCCCTTTTTTTCTGAAATGAGGATAAGAGTCGTATTAAAATCCCTCAATGAGGTCTAATTTACTACGACTCTTATCCTCATTTGACAAAAAAGGGATTCTCCAGAAGGCACCCCAATTTCGGCACCCCCTTTTTAGGAATCCCAATTGAAGAATTCCATTTTTTCTGAAATGAGGATAAGAGTCGTATTAAATTAGACCTCAATGAGGGATTTTTAATACGACTCTTATCCTCATTTCAGAAAAAGGGATTCTTCAAATGGGATTCCTAAAAAGGGGTGCCGAAATTGGGTGCCTGGGAATATGGCCATTGGATATAGGCTTTTATTATACACAAGGGAGATAACTCTGCATACAGATTATGGGAAATCACTGGTTAGTTATAATTTATATAAATGATCTAGATAAATGAAACAACAAGATTACTGAGAATAGGGTCAGAACTACTGCTATTACGTACCATCTTACCAGTAACAGGATGATACAAAGCATACGGTAGGTTAATATTATCAACGGTTAGGATGGGACCTACAGGGGAATATACCAACCACACTCTGCTGCCGTTCTGTATTACCAGGCGTTGACCCCACCCCCCCCCCCCCCCAGAATACCGTTCAATAATATGAAGCACCTGGTGGATCAGTAGTACCAGGGGCCAGCAAGATATGTACAGCCTATGATATACTACCGTTCTAAACTACCAAGCATTACCCCCACCCCCACAAAATCACTAGGTCTACCATAACGTACGACATATACCAGCCATATAATAAAACAAAGCAATCGGTTGGTTAATAGTACCAAGCACTAACAGGGGCCTATAGGTGTATATACCGCCCATACTACAGTACCGTTCTAAACTACCAGGCAGTACCCCTACCCACAATACCCCTATGCCCAGCATTGCATACTACCTATACCAGTCACAGGATAACATGAAACATCAGGTGGATTAATAGTACTAAGGACCAGCAAGAGACCTACAGGGATATGTGCAGCCTATATAGTATCCTCAGATAAGTATCCTATAAAAGGTATCCTCGATAGGTATCCGCGATAGGTATCCTCAAATAATACAATACCAGGTCATAGGTATCCTCAAATACCCGTATGTGCCTTTGTGCTAGGGCACATTGTGTCACATTGTGCCTTTTCACATAAGCACATATCAGCACATAAAGCATGTGCCTTTGTGCTAGGGCATATTGTGTCACATTGTACTTTTTCACATGAGCACATAAGACAAAAAAGGGGTGCCGAAGGTCATATGTTTTTCAAAAAAGGGGTGCCGAAATTGGGGTGCCCGAGAATATTGCCATTGGATATAGATGTGATGAGAATCGGATACAACTTCGTTGTAATTGATAAGGGGAGATAACTCTGCATGCAGGTTATGGGAAATCAAGCAATCTGATTGGTTCTAAATGTTCTAGATAAATGAAACAACAAGAGTACTTGGAATAGGGTCAGAACTAACAAGAATAGACCAGAACAGCTAAATATAGTAACGATAAGGTAAACTGTTCCAACTAATAGGTTCTTCTAAGCTACTGGAGTATACTCCAGAACAAAGGATCATGCCTAGGTAGACGTAAACTATTACATATATAGATAGAAACAGAGAATTCTGAAAGAATTCGAAATAGTAAAAGTTGCGATAGATTTTGGTGAATTGGATGGATTGTCGGGTTGTTTGTGGTAATTATATTTACTCTTCTACAATCGAACATACCCTCCGAACATACCCCGTCTTATTGCAGAAAAATTGGCTAACATAGAAACCACGTGCTACCTTAGAAACCAAAATGGCGGCCTCCAGTATATAAAATGGACGACGGAAACACGTATCACCCTAACAACACGTGCTGCGCATGCGCACTAACACCACGTATCACCATGGGGATGGCGTCACAACATGGCCACTCACGCGGGTTACCATGACAACACAACATGGCGCCACTGGGTCACGTGACATGACGTCACTTCCGAGGTCATCCACCGAGGTCATCCAAATGGCCCCTGAAACGTGCATACACTACTACTACCCACCCATTCAAACACACATAGCGTTTTGTCTATTCAGTTATACTTTCAACTGAATAATATTCCAGCAACATCGACGACGGCATTGGCTTCGACACATACAGAACCGCAAATCCGTTTGAATAGGTTAAGAATTATCACACGAGATTGTTTTGACCACAACATCTCGAGAGCCGAAGACCATGCCGATAATTCTAAACCCATTAAAACATACGTGTTGTTCTGTATTTATCACACACCTCCCATGTAACAACCAGTCCACACGAAAAATTGAACTAGAAGCACTTTTCAACTGGATAATTGCCGCGTTTCCTTCGTTGCCAACAAGACATCACTGTTAGTTGGCGGGGTATCAACCCTAATATGCTTTTTCATTTTTACGGCATTCAATTGGTCGAAACCAATTGACACCGATCAGTGTCACGGTCACGATGATCGAACCTCAAATATTAACTAAACTGCAGGGAATAACACAACAGGTTTTTAAATAGATAATAAGTTTAGCACACTCCATCATTATATGACCAGTTGTGGAATGAAAGTATTTGTCAAGGAACAAGCAGTCAGAACGTTATTTTTATTTTGTAAATTTTTGACTCGAATCTGATTGTTTAAATATCCCGAGTAAACAAATCTAAATGAGGAACTTGGAATTTCCAACGATCTCGAATTCGGTGCATTCGACCAATGATTGACGTGATTTGTGTAGACGGATTCCTTTTCTGTTTACGTTGGAAACGAAATCGAAAGTGTTTTGTATCACCACATCTGCGATATTACTTTATTTTTATCGTACAGGCAGAAACGTGGAAATCCGGTGTTTTACATTAATAGGTGTGTGATATATATAATATACCCATAGTAGCTTGGTGTACCAAATGTTCACCACGAGTGATGAACATTTGGTACACAAAGCTACTTCAGGTATATTTTATTTATACCATGATCGTCAGATTATTAAGAGTCGCTATTATTTTTTCTCGATTTTACTGAGCAGCAGACGTACATACGAGCGAATTTGTTTTTGTTTACATGAGGATCGATGGGCGGTACTTCCGCTGTCAGTTTTATTGCCGAAACGAAATTGAAAAAGTAAGAGGACCTTTTTCATTTTAACAACATAATAGCATACTATTTCAAGTTATGGATGCTTAATTAACATGAGACAGTGCATGTTTGTTATTTTGTGGTATATTATGGGGTAAACTCTTTTAAAAACGTAATAAATAATTGCCACTTTCATTTCACTCTTCGCGAGGCGACGTGCGATAAATTTAGACAAGTTTGCATATTCAGGTCGACGTCACTAAAGGTCAACTTGGATGTAGTTCCACTGTAGGTGTAAATTTTAACTACAGAAATCCCATTGCTGACGTGTTCACCACGGTTGGCGTGTAAAGCTAAAATTTATGTCATAGGCTTTTTCATATATAGTAGAATAGGTAATCATGGTATAAAGAGGTATATACTTCATTTGTATTAAATCAGTGGAGAAAAATGTAGTATCAGCCAAGTACTGGGATAAAGAAAACATTTATCTCTGACATCTTATTCATATTGTATAGACGACTCTTTAATAGCCTTTTTAATACGGCAGACGTAAGTTCATTATATTATTAACCATATAAGCAATTAAAATTGATGGATAAAACCTTAACCTTAAATCCCTCTATATTTTATTCATTCACAGATACATTTCCAAGAAACCTTGAGGTTTTTAACTGTAATCCAGACTGAATAATATTCTGACATCGACGAAGACATGCATTGATGATGCGGTTGGAATATTTTATCGTTCGGGGCTTGAGGAAAAAAGCAGCCCCCCCCCCCCCCCCCAAAGGTCAGCTTCGTGATCCCAATGCCACAAACATTGGCTACTGCAGGTATATACTTCATTAGTGTTAAATAAGTGGAGAAAGTGTAGTATTAACCTAGTACGGAGATAAAGTAAACATTTATCTCCGATATCTTATTTGTATTGAAAAGACGGCTGTTCAAAAGTCTTTTTAATACGACAAACATAAGTATATTGCATTATTGTCCGTACAAGCAATTAAAACTGATGGTTTAACAAGTAAATTCATCTTTGTAGTCTGATACTAAACCCCGATAAAGAACTGATTATTCTAATTTTTATTTTAAGCAAATGAAAAGTCCAGTCAATTATGCGCTGGTTGCAAGATCGCTGATAGCTTATCCACCAAAGCATACAGAAAATAGCATTATTGTCAGCAACACAACTTTTTCCGACAGATGATCGTCACCAGGCGTCTGCTATTATATAAAAATCGATGAGATGCTGACATGGAATTGTACTGTTGTATATTGTTGAATAAATATGGGTTATTCAAGTTGCGACCTCGGGTCTGGAGATATAGAGATGAATCCGAAGGACGGGGTCGATATATGGTCCAGAGATGAGGTCGAGATTCCAATACAAAATCTGGGAAACCCCAAGTGATAATCATCAACTTATCTTACAATATCGCCTGTAAAAGTGACTAAGGTGTCATTTAACACTTACGCTTCTAAAAGCGACCATTGTCGCATATTTTGTGATGATTATCTAGACGTTCTGGTATGCGCAAATCAAACCTGCCATCTGATTAATTGTTGGAAAGGGCTCAGAGAGCTCTTTCCAACAAATAATCAGATGACAGAGTTTCAAGTATGTCATAGCTTTTATTAAACTTTCTCGCATACAAGTGTACATAGAGGTCCTCCATATATGGTTAAAGTGGGCGTGGCAGTACAAGGTTTAAACAAAGAACGATTTTAGTGTGCGCAGCCCAAAACAAAGTCATTGTCATCAGTGATTTCAACATTTGGACAAATACATTTACTTGAATTAGAAGCAATGTCATTGTCAACACGTTGCTGTTTCAGTTCAGTGTAAAAGACGTTGTTGTGCATATTAAATCAGTCTGCTTCAATGACTTAGTCACATGGGTTGTCACGATAGCAAGTGAATGGGTTTCGAGCAAAGAAATAAAAAGAAAAGTATCGAACACAGATGCCGAGGAGGCGAAAATACTTGAGTTTTTTCTCTCCCATCAGACCGCATTATCATGGTCCGTATTCGCTGTTGTACCATAATTGTGCCAATCTACAGGCCTGTAGCATTTATTTCTGTGAAAGGCACAAATAAGCTTAGACATTCCATATATTGTATGAATAAGATTCACTGGGAGTATAATGGGGAAGTGGGATGGGAGAATGAAGGACATGTGGTTAGTGAGAGACTCAAAGGAAAGGGTTAATATGCTAATCGGAGAGAGTTTGGAGAATGGGGCAAGGGATGTCATCAAGCTGTTCGTCTCCGAGTGTTGGGAGGAGAGAAAAAGCGTGGGAATAGAGAGGCAGTTGGGAGTACTGGGGTAACCAAAGCCTTCTCATCCGATAACCTTAACAAATCAACGTCTGGCCAAAGTGTTATTATTATTATTATATTAGTATTATTATTATTATTATTGTACTAACACCAGCGGAATTAGCTCTTTAATTTCTTCAGTCTGTTATCTTCAAAATGAAGTGTACTGGGAAAAGCACCATACATTTTCATGTATTGTATTTAAAATACTAACGAGAAAATGTCTACATATATTTAAGTTTAGATATCCATATATTGTACTAACAGCTCTTTAATTTATTCAAACTGTTGTCTTCAAAATGAAGTTTACCGGGAAAAGCACCATACATTTGCATGTATTGTATTTAAAATACTAACGGGAAAATGTCTACAAACGGGAACCTCCTTTCAGTAACTGATTGTATAATATTCCTTGACGAGTACTCCACAGAATCACGATGGAAAGGATGTACTTTCTTATATCACCACATTTAGTTTTCACCAGCCTGTAGTTCTCTGCTGCCCATTAACTGATCAAGAGTGATGAATAAGGACAAAAGAAATCTTGTGATTGCTGTAAATGAGAAAACGAAATTAGCTCACTGCGAACCACTGACTTTGGACGAGTTCATTTAAGGAAGGGTAGGGGGGTTTGCGTGCAGAAAACAGACCAAGTTCAACAGATAGACACAGAACGACACGCGTGTGTGAATGGGTTAATTGATATGGCACGAGTGTCAGCACGGAAAGACAGAACGAGAGGTCGCAGGCCTCGAGTTTTATCGTTCCGCGATGGCACAGGTGCCATATCGTTTAACCAATTCACACGAGTGCGTCGTCCTGTGTTTATTACACACAGTCACGTCTTTTAAAGCAGTTATTAGAAGGACACTCAGCAATTCATTTGACAACTTTCAACACAAAGAACACATTTTATCGCCAATAAAATTTGCGAGGGAAACCCGTGTTACTATTTCGTCCCCTGAGTTCCAATGTGTTCTATGTGCCTAATGGCACATAGAACACATTAGAACTCAGGAGATGATTTCTTGATATCGCTAGCGACTCAGATTGTAATTGCGGAGCACGATTTGTAGAAAATCCCAGTGAAATTTCGCTTCAATTTAAAAATAGTCCGTCAACGATTTCCTTTCCGCATATGTGTGCGGAACAGATTTTCATTTTCCCTATGCTTTAGTGTTGCTGTAGATAGGGATTTCACAGAACAGGTGTGTAATAAATAACACATCTACTGATCAAATGCGTCTGAACCTGCGCGCTGAAGGATTAAATATAAAGAATGAAGATAATTCTGGTTTCTTATTTATTTATTTATTTATATTTTATTTATTGGTGTTTAAGGTCATATACCTGGTTTCTTATATAAACATTATACTAGCGATTCGCTACCGGGTGAGTATATCTTGAAATTTCATATTAAAATACGAACCAAATCAAAGAATGGGCGAAGTCCTTAGATCCGTCTCTGATAGGACCACAAGAAGGCGAATAAATAGACAGAACGCGATGTGAGTTTGAATCGGTGGGTGTTTTGGATAACGAGTTGGAATGTCATAGTCATATTTCGCGACAGCCGTGGGCTCGAGCGAAATATAAGTACGCCAATCCAACGAATTATGTAAACACCCACCGATTCAAACATACACCGCGTCCTGTGTTTATTACACATACCATGCAGTAAAATTCAGTAAAATAAACAAATTTTAATTCCGATGTTTAAACTCAAAGCTGAAGATTCTGTTTGTTTTGCTTGAAGTCGTACTTGTCAAATGGGTCGGTAAAAATCAAAACAGCCTTGTTTTGGGAACAGTCTAAATTACAGTCGTCATCTTTTCAACTGAACGTGTTTGTTGAAATTTTGATCACTGTCTCTCTTCGCTGGTGACCGACCATTCACGCCTAACCATTTGGTGGCTATTGCTGATAGTAAAAATATAAGTACAAATTTGGACAGATTTGCAAAACAGCCGAGGGAAACGTTTTAAAAAGAAGTTCGAAACACGTCAGGATGTCCGAAGATTTACCGAAATAAAGTTGATCAATTTAGATATATGAGGATCTGCAGACGAGTTGGCCACTGGACTGGGTTAACGTTGTGGTTAGAAATGATTGTTTTTTTTAATATTATGTCATGTTTGGGTAACTAATTTTTTGTGAACCGACTTTATGTTGCTTTGGACGTTTTCATTTTCACACTACGTGACAGACGATCGATAATTGAATAACGAAATTTGGAAGCTATTCGAAGAGCAGCTAATGACTCGACGGGAAAGGAATAGTATAAGCGGTGCTGGGAAAAAAGTTCCGGCTTGTACATTAACCCTTTACCCAACGTAACGGCCAAAACCGGCCAGCGCTATTCTCAAAAATCGCCAATTAATTTTCAAAATATTTTCATTTTTTGTCTCAAAAACATAGGTTATGACCCCTCGTTGGAACGAGCTCGTCGAGCTCGTTCCAACGAGGGGTCATAACCTATGTTTTTGAGACAAAAAATGAAAAAATTAGTTATTCAAGAATTTTTTTTGGCAAATGTCGTCTGCTTTTCATGTTAGGTAAAGGGTTAACAGTTGAATACAGAAGCATTTATGTCATAGAGGCAATTCCGTTAAATACAAGGGTTTAAAGTTTAATGGATGTGAAATAAAAATACTAAACACAGCGTGTTGGGATGCACATTTGGATGTCGTTATTTTGTCAATAGCTGCGTGTATAAAACAATCATGCAAGCGTCTACTATTCAAGTTAATATAGTGTTTTAGTATAATGCCTACCACAAATAGCTCCTCGATACTGCTGGAGTTTAGTTATCGAATCTGACTCAGCAAAAAACGACAATTTTACAAGTGCGAAATAAAAACTCGAGTGCCTTTGCACTGAAATCAGTTTTAACTAAAACATTACGCCCACGCTATTTGTAAATATGGCCATTGTTGTTGTTGATCTGTTTCTTTGTTCTGTTTCATTTTCCCATGAAAAACATTCCCTTTTTTCCTTCTTTTTTATTTCTTTTCCATGAGGCGTATACGAATTTTTAAATATCACTGTAGTCGAATAAAAAATTATTCAAATAAGCCAATTAATATAGTCCGTCCGCCAGAGCACCGAATCTCAAAGTGGCGTCCAGATTTTTTTCTCGAAGGAATGTGTAAGAGTGACATCTCCTGACAAAGGTTTACTGGACGTCTGTCAGCCTTGAGCAATTTGAAATATTCTCGTTTATGGTGACATCGTCATTTCGCGGACTGCTGTGTTTGTCGCGGCTAATACAACATTCCAGGCGCAAACCAGATGTTGCACCCAAGCCTATATACCTTTTTAATGGATACTTTAGGAGTTTGAGTTTCTATTCATCCATAGCTGATGTATCTGCAAACCTTGTTTGTTCATTGCTACAGTCTGGTGTGACGTTGCAAGAGCACGCCATTTTATCAGCATTATATTTGCACATATTTGTACGACATGGCGTCTGGTGAACAAGAGCATTTTATTACACATCCATTCAACTTTGAACCCTTGTATTTGACGGGATGGCCGCTATGACATAAATGATTCTGCATTCAATGGGTGATTTATAAACCGGAATTTTTTTTCCAGCACCGCTCATACTAGTTCCTTTCTCATCGAGTCATTAGTTACGCTTCAAAAAGTTTCCAAATTTCGTTATACAGTTATAGACCGCCTGTCGCATAATGTGAAACTGAAAACGTCCAAAGCACAATAAAGTCGGTTCACAAAAAATTAATTAACCCAAAATGAGATAATATTTTTTAAAAACCCAATCATTTCCGACAAGAACATGAACCCAGTCCGTGGCAGTCTCGTTTTATGGATTCCGTTATATCTAAATTGGTCAACTTTATTTCGGTAAATCTTCGTACATCTTGACATGCTTCGCACTTCTTTTCAAATGTTTCTTCCGGCTGTTTTGCAAATCTTCACAAGTCTGTACTTATATTTTTACTAAGAGTAATAGTCCCGAAATGGTTAGGCTTGAATGGCCGAAGAGAAATAGCGATACGAATTTCAATAAAACACTGGTTCCGAAAATGTTGTTTTGATTTTTTTTATCTATCCATTTGATCAGTACAGCTTCAGACAAAACAAACGGACTCTTCATCTTTGGGTTTAAACATCGGAATTAAAATTTGGTTATTTAAATGAATTGTAATGCATGGGTTGCGTAATAAACACAGAACGCGATGTGTGCCTACGGCTCTCGCGAAATATGACAACGCCAGTCCAACTCGTTATGTAAACACCCACCGATTCAAACACACATCGCGTTCTGTCTGTTTACTAACTTCAATACTTCATCTGGGGCGAGAGCAACATGGGAGCGAACTGTTATGCGTTGGTTCGACTTTGTCTCTGGTTCCTTCTCGAGGCCATATTTGATAGGATCTAAATTTGCAGGTTTCGGTTGAAGGGTGTTCATCCATACTCATGTTTGAAGGTGCGGTCTTTTGATATTTTCCACGAAGGCTGCTGTGGTATGAGGCAGAGAACAAAGTGTCGGTGCATTAGTTGCCTTGGGATTCTCGTTTTTCGAAAACCAAGCATCAATACGTTCATCAGTCATTGATGTGGTTACCATGGAGCCTTAACAGAGAGAAATGAATTAGGTTGCTTAATCAAGTAGATTTGAACACTCAGCGTCCTCATCACCCAAAGATTTTAACGAAGCTCCGCTTTGGAGAACATTTAGTATTCGACCCCTAAATGTGTCGCAACCAGAAATGGCTAACGTCTGAAGATCATTAAGTCGTACCCGACGGTCCAATTGATCTCAAAGATGCTCGATTGGCGACAAATCTTGTAAAAGTGGGGACCAGGGAAGAAGTTCGATGCTCTGCTCCTCATGAAAGTCACGACAGATACGCCCCACGTGACATCGGACATTGTCTTGCTGGAATAACTGCAATCCGACGTTAGCGTTGAACAACGGGACAACAGCCGCGTTAAGAATTTCGTCCCTATATCGCTGTCCATTCAGATTATCATCGATGAAGATCAACTGCGTCCGATGGTGCAAGAAAATTCCTGTCCAAACCATTACACTACCCTCGCCGAAACGGTCGCATTCCCGCATGCAAGCATCAGAAAACCGTTATCCTCGTCGGCGATACACTCTTGCCCTACCATCAGAGCGCCGTAGACAAAATCGTGATTTATCACTAAAAAGAACTGTGCTCCAACGCTGCTGAGTCCAGCGAACACACTGATGTACTCATTCCATTCTGACGGTACGATGACGTTGGGTAAGGATTATTTCATTGGATGAAAATTTGGTCGCTGATGTAGATAGCAAACATGTCTCTCGCAGTGCATTTTTTCATCTTCGAAATTTGACGCCACATCATCGTACACAGACACATTAATTCTATTCCGTATTACAGCTGGGAGGTTTTGATTTTTACAGATTCGGTTTCGGTTTCGATTCGGTTTCAGGAAAAACCTCGTTTTCGGTTCGGTTTTTCTGTGTGTTAAGAATAGATATTAATCTAAGTTACAGGAGGTTTACTTGCCAGGTATGACGTCATGTGAGTCCGTAGCCTCGCCTAATATTAATCTAACTTCGCCTCACATGACGCCATACCTGGAAAGTAAACGTCCCATAACGTATTTATCACTCCACCAAACGAATTAAATAATAAATTAAAAGATCCGAATCGCTTAAGTTTTTTAATATTTATCAGGAAACTGTCTTTTATTTGTACGAAAATAGGTGGAAAATTGAGGTTCGAAAATTAATTCGGAAACAAAGAGGGGGAGTATGGGCTCATACTTGGTCACTGGCAGTGTGTGGAGTCAATCCCATAGCCGGTTCCCGATTGAATAACCTAATATCGCATAGTCCAACAATTATATTAGAGCACGTTGATTGGTCAAATTAAACAGGTGGCATGATAAAAAAACATTACGCCTATGGCATTTTGACTGATCTGACTGATTCCGTCAACTTCGTGGAATATGACAACCCACATCAGTTCGCAGATGTAACAATCTGGATGTAGCAGTCAGTATCAGCCTTCGTTGAGAGGTATTCTATTGCAGAAAATGTGTTGTATTTTCTAATTATTTAACAGTGCGAGAAACAAGCAAAATTCACACCTCTTTTGCTGTTGTCAGAGAAAATACGGAGTACATTGACTCTCTGGGTTTTCCAACACCATCTCCATCCCTCCTGCAAAAAAAGCAGAAAAAATCATTTGTCGGCGTATTTTTGGATGAAATTGGATAAGAAAACTATATTTTTTAACCAACCTAAAGTTTAACACCTTCCAATATAACCGCGGTTTCTACGTCTCACATGGAGATGCACAACCTTTGAGAAACTATAAGAGAGATAGCATGCCTTTGATAATTCAACCTCTGAAATAATTCTTTAATATAGCAATGCGTTGTCGCTTGAAGTTGAAATTTGGCGAATAGTTGATCATGTTGAGGTTGTAGTCGTCTTGGGCCAGTTCTGACCAGAACCCAGTACTATAAAACTTTTCCAATTGTATTTTCTAGAATGGTATTTCCTAGTTATGACTTTAAATGGCTTGAAATGAACCATTAACATTTTCAAAGATGGGGCAATTTGCCAGATGGGAATTTGCCATATCTTTTAAAATGCTAATGGTTCATTTCAGTTAGTTATATTAATAAGTAGAAAATACAATTCTAGAAAATACAATTGTAAAAGTTTTATAGTGTTGGCCCCTATTCTCCTATGCAGTCATTTAATTGCGAATCACATCAATCAAGTGTTACATTATATACTGAATATACCCATAGTAGCTTGGTGTACCAAATGTTCACCACGAGTTATGAAGTGGTGTTAACCGCGAGCCTTCGGCGCGCGGTTAGCACCACTTCACCACGAGTGGTGAACATTTGGTACACCAAGCTACTTTGGGTATATTTTATTTATACCATGATCGTCAGATTATTAAGAGTCCCTGTTATTTTTTTTCTCGATTTTACTAAGCGTCAGACGTACATACGAGCGAATCTGTTTTTGTTTACACGAGCATCGGTGGGCGGTACTTCCGCTGTCAATTTTATAGCCGAAACGAAATGAAAAAAAGAAACTGAGCCTATTTCGTGTTAACAACATAATAATATACTATTTCGAGTTATGCATGCTTTATTAACATGAGACAATGCATCTTTGTTAATTTTTGGCATCTTATGAGGTAAACCCATTTAAAAACGTAATAAATAATTGCCACTTCCATTTCACTCTTCACGAGGCGACGTGCGATAAATTTAGATAAGTTTGCATTCAGGCCGATGTCACCAAAAGTCAACGGGGACGTAGTTCTACTGTAGGTGTAATTTTTTACTCTTGAAATCCCATTGCTGGCGTGTTCACCACGGTTGGTGTGTAAAGCTAAAATTTAATTCAAAGGCTTTTCCTATATAGTAGAACAGGTAATCATGGTATAAACCTGGGTTCCGAGGTGTAGTGCTGTACAGTATGTTGATAAGCTAAGCCGGTACATACCGATATTCAAATCAGTATCGATTGAATACCGGTGTAATTACAAAACGATAGGTTTATCATAATTATTTATATACCCACAATTTAATTTTCAAGATGTTTCGAGTCTTTTAACTGTAGTCCCAAATGAATAATATTATCCGTTTACCTAACGAATCGTCCGTATCCGTCCGCGTAATATACAAACTGAGCAGTTGAAAAAATATTATTGTCGAACTCGTTACATTGACGATGAGGGGTCACATGATATGGTTTTGTTGAAATATTTTGAAAAATTCGACAACCTAATATTTAAAATAATTTTTGTTAAAATCATCTGCGTTTGGTAAAGGGTTATTCGAACTGCATCACAAGGCATGCTGGTTCGTTCCTACTGTGATGGATTAAGTCCCGATTATGGTACGTATGTTCAAATGTCTGAACTGTCTTTCTATATACTGCATCGGTATACCGAGGTATTTTTAGAATTCCGCAACCGTATTCAGTTTCGAATACGCGCAGTCCTACAGAATGGTGTTTATGCAACAGCAGAAAACAACATTCAAATAATCCCTCCAGTGTTCAATGCATAAGTCTGCATATATGGTTTTTAGATTGTCCATCCGTCGCTTCTAAACCTTAAGGACAATTTCCTAGCTGCAACCAACGAGTTTATCGAGAACATGGTTTCCAGGTTGTCTACACACCATCTCTAAAGATTGTTAACAACCTCCTCAATTATCGAGACCTTTCTAACCCTTTGAACCCTTGTGGTATATTCCATGTCAGTTCAATGGAAGCAACTGGAAGAGTCGATATTCATTATTTGGGGTAGACCATTCAATATTTTTAACGTGCAGCCTTGTGGCAGCACGTTGAGAATCTTGATTGGTCGACCACATAAATTCACTGAGCTATCTACTGTATGAATTTAGGCCATATCACTATCCATGGCTGGAAAAGCGACCTTTCGGATTCAAAGGGTTATAGATGGACCACACGCTCTGTTTTAGAGGTAGAGAAAATATTTCGGCAAAACTTGGAAATTCCGAACTTGGTGGTGCGAGACCGCTGCCATTTACCCCGAATTGTGCTTGGATAAGAAATTCATCAAATCCAGATAAGTAATTTGAGGGTTTTTCAAATGAGATAAGTTGACACATAGTTAATTACAGAAACCAATATAGTGGTTCAGAGATTGATGTTACAATGTTTCAATAAAATGGTATGCTTCAATACTTATAGCACGCTACCGATTATTCCCTATCTCATCGGATGGAGTGCTTCTTTCTGTAAACATATATGTGTGTAAATGGTGTCAGATGTTAGAGTCAAAGATCGAATTCATTAATTACACGTCTTTTTACTCTCCCGGAACTAGAGTTTTGTGGTATTTGAAATTGACAAACGACAGGATAGATCAGAATCACAAACAATAGAGCACAAAATCCATTGATGGAGATATCATGTAAATTTGACATCAAGCAAGCGAGTGAATGTAATTTCCTCGAAGAAGTTAAATTCCAATATTGACTTTCGGTTGGTATGAAGTCAATCAAAGATATCCATAACACATACCTCTAGAAATCTCAAATATTTAGTTCGGAAGGGAGGTAATGGGAGAGGTGAAGGACCCTATTTAAGTTGCTAAGTTTTGTGATATGACGGACAGTGTGTTCAATAGACTCCCTATTCCACAACCCTTCTAGTGACTAGTACTTAAATTGTTAACCGGATAATCGATTTGAAACCAGTTAGCTACCTAACCGATTAGAAAAACCGTCAACCGGTTATCCGAAATATCGATAGTGATCGTGATTCCACGTTTAAAACGTAGTAAATCAGCCGCTTCTTCTTTGTGATAGATTACACATCGAAGCCGCGTTGAATATATTGAGAAATAATAGACTTTGGCGTTCAAGACTTCGTTAATGATCGGCAGTTTCCGTGAGTAATGAGTAATCGCAGAAACTATTCCGTAGTGTGTATACAAACGGACGTTGTCGAGTACTCGACAACGTTCGTTTGTATACACACTACGGAATAGTTTGAGAATACTGCTTTCCAATTCCTATAGTTTTGATCCCATATTCGGTGAAATAATGGCCACAGATAAACGGATATGATCCGGTTATAGCTCTCGGTTAGTTGGTTACGAAAATGAGCCAACCTTTTCAGCCCTACTAGTGACGACATAAAATGGCTGATAATTCTAACCCTTTCACTATTCTATCGCAACTAGACAAGAAGGCAGAGGGGTACTCACGATTTTCAGAGAGTATGAGTGCCATTTAGGACGCCTGTGATGTGCAAGTGACCAGACTTGAAATCTTTAAATGGCTTTGCGCTTGTTTATTCATTCCAGTGGTTCTAGTGCCTGTTTTCATTGATGCATAATAGTTAACGGACAGAGCGCTACACTTTTCTTGACCACAGATTTCATATTACCATTTATTAATCCAGCAAGATAGATTAACCAATGAACGTTCATAACTAGTGACCGAGGATTGAGGAATACACTGACAATAATCGACAATAGTGACCCTGTTTTAATTCAATATACCAACACTAGCAGTATATTAATTGTCACTGTCCGCCATTTTGTTCTTATCACATAAATCGCAGTCTGAATCCAGCTAATTGCAGAGGCGGCCTGGGCCAAGAAACGTTGCCGGAAAACGTACCATGAGCAAAATTTTGATTTTTCGAACCATAAGAACGCCGCTTCCTTGCATCTGAGCGATCAATGACACAGTCCACACAGAGGACGTTTTCGGTGGCATTTTTGTATCGTCTTTGTCGCTTATTTGACAAAAATGGTTGAACAAAAGGGAGCCCCGGACTCACCAGGCCAACCATAGTTCGGCCCAATGGGAGAAAATTTTGATTTTTCGAGCCGAAAGAACGCTGTTTCCTTGCATCTGACCGATCAGTGGCAGACTAGACTGCTGGTTTATCGCAATGCCCTCTATGTGGGCTACCAAAGGCAGTCCACATAGAGGGCATTTCGATAAACCGACTGTCTATGCAATCATATCCATTTCGCCTTTTGGTCATTTTCACGAAATTTCATGCGCTAACAGGTGTTGGGTGGAGTGAATTTTGGGGGCCCTGGGTGGCCCACCATGACCGGGAAATTCCCCGGTGGATCATATGGCCAGTCCGCCTATGGCTAATTGCCACTTTAGAGAGTTTATTTTCAGTTCAAAGGTTCGGGAAGCAAGCAGAATTGTAAATGCACTTACAAAATGTCGAAGGTAATTAATCAATGGTTTTCCTTGCGAGCAATGGGATGTGTTTTTAGTTTACATTTTATTTTAAAGTTTTCAAGGGATGTGATTCAAACTTCGGTTGGAAACAAAACGTGAAGAAAAACACGTAAAGTTCGCATCGCTTAAATCGCGCTACGAAATTCAAAACACAAAAACGAGGTGTACTAAATAGAAATTATCGACAGTATGTTTACGAAATGTTATGACTGTTTGAATGGGAAGCACCCAAAAGAAAAACGAAAAACAATATTAGCGATAACAATACAGTGGACCCCTGTTAAATGCAATTCAAATATTTCAAATTGAATTGTCATTTTACCAGCGACAATTATTCAATTAACAGGAGTGTTCAATTAATATGGATTTGGTAACTGCTGTTTTCTAGAGATAATCTGAACATTTATTCCATTATATCTTGTTTAACAGTCATATTGGAGCTCTGGTCAAACAATATATAATAGATTAAATGTCTTGATTGAATGTACTGAGGTCAAATTTAGAAATTTCCCTCGCTCTGGTGGCGCGTCTCGGGACGAGTGGACCCGCTAGTGAGTCTATAAACAAGGGAATTTGGTGGCTGTCGGGTAATTTCATAACATTACAAGATTTTTAATTCAGTAAATAGGAGTTTACTCTACAGTACGTGGAGGGTGGATTGTAAGTAAATCACCCGCGGAGTGGGGTTATCACCCCCAAGCAATAACTTTCAAATTTTGTTCACATCGACAAAAAAACACAAGCAATGTTTCAGCCAATGGACCTCCGGGTTTAACCCGGAGGTCCATTGGCTGAAACATTGCTGGTAGTGGTTGTGCTTTGCAACAAATTCGCAATTATTGCTTGGGTGGAATCTCCACTCTGTGGGTGATGTAGTGTCATACACTCTCCACGTACTGTATAATCTATATGCAATTAGGTCAAATGTGTATTGATGGTATGGTAAATGGTTTTGTGTTTTGGAAGTTAAATTCAATGAACAGGGTTGTTCATTTAAGAGATATCCAATTAAGTTGGATTCCCTGTATGTCATTTCAACTTTGTTAAACGACTTAACAAATACAAGTTAATGATTTGCTGCAATGATCTTTTCAATAATTCGTGCTTCAAGTCCACGCCGGTATCAACTTCAACTACTATCTTACTTGGTCTCTGTAAACCTCAAATTCCAGGTCGAATCAAATCTAGTACTGAAATTGTTAACCGGATAACCGGTTTGAAACCAGTTACCTACCTAGCAGATTAGAAGAACCGTTGATAGTAATCGTCACTCCTCGGTAAAACCGTAGTACATCTGCCGCTTCTCCTTTGGGATAGATTACAGCTCGAAGCCGTGTTGTATATATTGAGAAATAATCGACTTTGGCGTTCAAGACTTCGGTAATGACCGGCAATTTCCGTGAGTACTGAGCAATCGCAGAAACTTTTCCGTTGTACGTATACAAGCGAACGTTGTCGAGTACTCAACAACGTTCGTTTGTATACACACTTCAGAATAGTTTCTGCGAATACTGCTTTCCATTCCCCGTAGTTTGGATCCCATATTAGGTGAAATAATGGTCACGGATAACCGTATTATCCGGTTATAGCTCTCCGTTAGTCATTTGTGAAAATGAGGCAACCGTTTCAGCGCTAATCGAATCCCGAATCGAATTAAGCAAATAATAATTTCGAATCGAGTCGAATCGCGTTTCATGTTGTAGATAAAACATCTTTTTTATAACCGTAAATATTGTCAGTCTCCACTTAAATATTTTATTTAACGGCAACTGAGTGATGAATGGCAGACTGTACTGGGCACGGCTGGCTGAATGATTTTGGGTTGAAAGCCATTATTTTTCCATAATTACCACCCATTTGTACTCCCTGGTTATGCTTAGATGACGCGAAAGTGTAAGGGTGTTTAAGCTGTTAAATTATTCTTTAAGAGAGAACTACCACCACTCTGAACTGATGAATAGACGGTTAGGGTTCCGGAAGATTATTGCAGGTGACTGAATCTTGTCCTCGAATGACATAAATAAACCTCATTATTTTGAGAATAGATTGATCATATTTATTTTTGCCTTTCTTTCTTCCACTCATTTTCAGCATTAACCGCATATGTGTACTGACCTTGTGATGTTTGGAATGGAAATTCCATTATTACATAACCCTTTGAACACTTATGGTATCTTCCACCCCCAGTCCAGTATCATCAAATGGAAGAGTCTATATGCGTTATTTGGGGGAGACCAATCAATAGTTTCAACATGCAGCTGAGATGACCCGTTCTCATTCAATGTATGTACTCAAATGTCGCAATTTGCTTGACCTTGATGTTTACGGCATGCTTCTGTAGAAGGAAAATGCACCAATATTATCATCTCACTCTTTCAACCCTTGAACCGTGATGGTATATTCCCTGCCAGTTGTGGACCACCAACTCGTAGAGTCTATATTCGTTACTTAGGGGAAGATCAATCAACATTTTCAACGTGCAGCCCTGGGGCTGCACGTTGAAAATCTTGAATGATCTACCACACAAATTCACTGGGCAACTACTTTACGAATTCATATCGTGTCACGATCCTTGGTCGGAAAAGTGGCCTTTCCGGTTCGAAAGGTTAACATTGGAGAACTCTTCACATTTGAGCATAATTGTCATTATATATAGAATATACCCATAGTAGCTTGGTGTACCAAATGTTCATTACGAGTGGTGAAGTGGTGTTAGCCGCGAGCCTTTGGCGCGCGGTTAACACCACTTTACCACGAGTGGTGGACATTTGGTACACCATGCTACTTTGGATATATTTTATTTATACCATGATCGTCAGATTATTAAGAGTCGCTGTTATTTTTTCTCGATTTTACTGAACAGCAGACGTACATACGTGCGAATTTGTTTTTGTTTACATGAGCATCGGTGGGCGATACTTCCGCTGTCAATTTTATCGCCAAATCGAAATGGAAAAAGAAACTGAGCCTTTTTCGTTTTGATAACATAATAACATACTATTTCGAGTTATGGATGTTTTATTAACATGAGACAATGCATGTTTGTTAATTTTTGACATCTTATGAGGTAAACCAATTTAAAAACATAGTAAATAATTGCCACTTTCATTTCACTGTTCGTGAGGCGACGTGCGATAAATTTAGTCAAGTTCGCGTTCAGGTCGACGTCACGAAAGGTCATCTTGGATGTAGTTCCACTGTAGGTGTAAATTGTAAGTATTGAAATCCCATTGCTGGAGTGTTCACCATGGTTGGTGTGTAAAGCTAACATTTATGTCATAGGCTTTTCATATATAGTAGAATAGGTAATCATGGTATATAATCTAGGTTTCTTTATTTTTAGATTGTGTTCTATGTGCCAACATATCATACGTTGATGTAGTGTTTACTGAAGTTGTGTCGCCACAGAGAACAAGAACTTCTGCTGTTGTGCAAAACGTATTTCTTTGTGTCCAATTAAAATAACTGGAAAGTACGTGAGTTTGATGTGTACAATGCAAGATCTTCAAACAGGTCAATGAACTCTGGTGAACATTATGCTATGACATCATTGTTTGCTGATTGCAAAGAATCCTTGATGTCACTTTTACATTTTATTTTATTAGAAACAGAACTTTACTCCTCAAGATATGGTACAGAATTGCGAAAAAATTGTGTGTGAAAAAGTTTTCGGATAACCAAAAATTCCGGTTGTTAATAAATAATATGAATGATTCGCGTTAAAGGCATTACGGAGTGTAGGAAGTGAATTTTCCGCCCTTACCTAACATTCTGTTGTATTGGTTTTGAAATACAGATTCCTTTAAACAGAAAATGCCACGAGCTTTTCCTATTAGTAGTATTAAAAGACCTCTAGAGAGCTATTCGGTGATTAAGTAAACATCTACCTGGGATAACATCTTTTTCTGGTGTTGGAACTTTAAGGTATGAAGAAGTTATACAGCAGGTCTCTTTCATAAACAAATAAAATACTGCACGTTTCCATTGTAGGGCAGTACAAAACAGTGTTCCAATCAAATCTTCGAAAAATGACAACTGAAAATGTCACAGTGACTGCCCTTGTGCAAAATACCACAGCCATAGAAGCTGACAAACGGGACGAATCTCTGGCTGTAGCGGAAGTGGCCATCCTGGCTACGATCCTCATTCTAGCATTAGTCGGTAATAGTGTTGTTATTGTATGCATATGGTATATGAAGAGAAACAAGAAAAGGTTGGGAAGAATGCATTGGTTCATTGTGCATCTAAGCATTGCTGACCTTTTTGTTGCTGTTGGCAATGTTTTGCCGCAGATGATATGGGATATAACGTATAGATTTCAGGGCGGAAATTTCCTTTGTAAGTTGGTAAAATATTTCCAACTAGTCGCCATGTTCTCATCGTCTTATATGCTGGTGATGACCGCGATAGATCGCTATGTCGCGATATGCCACCCGTTCCGCAGTCAGAGATGGTCAAACAACATGGTTCATAAACTCGCAGTTGCAGCTTGGGGAATTTCTTTTACTTTAAGTCTCCCACAACTCTTCATCTTCTCATACGTGGAGGTAAAGGTAAACACCGATGTTTATGACTGCTGGGGGGTGTTTGAGCCAGAGTGGACTCTAAACTTTTACGTCACCTGGACGTGTGTGTCAATTTACGTTATTCCAACACTCATCCTCGTGGTAGCATACGGGAAGATCTCCGCGACGGTTTGGAAAAGTGCGAAAATTGCTGAGAGATTGTCGGCTGTACGAATGCCATCAGTTCCTTCAATATCACATACGTGCAGCGCTACAGAAGTAACAGCACATCGTGCAAAACGCAGCTCGAAGGACTCCGAAGTGGATATAAATGGTGAAAGTTATCAGCCCGATGAACGTGAGGAAGGCAGTCAAGGTTTTAAGAAAAGGGTTTCTAACTACTTCAAGAACAAGTCATTTCGACCAACAGGAATATCAAGAGGCAAAATGAGAACGATCAAATTATCTTTAACTGTGACTTTATGTTACTTTATCTGCTGGTCACCATTTTTCATAGCACAGCTTTGGGCTGCCTTCGACAGTGAAGCGCCATTTTACGGTGAGTATTACTATATCTAACGAGATTTCTAATATCAGTGTGTTTCACGAGTTACCACATTTAAACAGTTCACTTTAGGCATGTACTCTATGGGGTAGTGAAGGGATATTTAGGGTTTTTATTACTTTCCAAAGTGTGATTTACTGGGATTTCCGGGTTTGATTATAAACGATAACTTCACAAGTGAATTATGCAATCAACAATTGTGTGATGTATCCGTGCGCACAAACAAAGACGCTTTGCCGTGGGTGTAATGGGGATTTCATTGTTTTTTTTTAACCCTTTGCCTAACATGAAAAGCAGACGACACTTGCAAAAAACAATTCTTGAATAACTATTATTTGCATTTTTTGTTTCAAAAACATAGGTTATGACCCCTCATTGGAACGAGCTCGATGAGCTCGTTCCAATGAGGGGTCATAACCTATGTTTTAGAGACAAAAAATGAAAAATTAATGAAAATTAATTGGCGATTTTTGAGAATAGCGCTGGCAGGTTTTGACCGTTACGTTAAGTAAAGGGTTCAGTAATATAATTATCGTTAATAATGAAAAGTAATAAACAGAGTAATCGCTTGACTGGACTGGTTACGTGAAATAATTCATTCGAAGCGAGGGTCTATATTGTAAAACACTCGTGTGCATTCGCTCACTCGTGTTTGTCTAACGTCCCTCGCCTCTCATGAATTATTTCACGTAAACAGTCCAGTGAAGCGATTACTCTCTATTTAATTATATTGCCAACTGACAAATAATCCAAACACATCATCCAGGCCTGCCTTCGACGAAGACATTCACCAAAATATTGTTTTCTTCGAAATATAGATGTATTGGACCATGACAGATTTCAAACATTATCAAACAATAGATAAATTTAATTGAAAGTGTCGAGTTTAGGAACCGGTTAAACTGACTGGCGAGGATTTATGTTATTCATTCATGCGCTCCAATTTAGTCTTATAAGGATGTTACGCAAGATTTTATTTTTTCTTATAAGCGATTACAGGTCGACAAATTAAAGGTTCTTTTAATTTGAGTTGGTTAACCCTTTCCCTAACACGAAATGCAGACAACACATGCAAACCAAATTCTTGAATAACTATTTTTTTCATTTTTTGTCTCAAAAACATAGGTAATGACCCCTCATTGGAACGAGCTGGATGAGCTCGTTCCAAAGAGGGGTCATAACCTATGTTTCTGAGACAAAAAATTTAAAAAATAATGAAAATTAATTGGCGATTTTTGTGAATAGCGCTGGTCGGATTTGGCCATTACTTTGGGTAAAGGGTTAAATTGAATTAATCTTTTACTATTTTTGCTGTTTCGACATTCATTGAGGTGTATGTTAAAGAGAAAGGAATGAGGGACCTCCTTTCGCATTCTCCTTCTGATATGTTCATACCAAATCGCCAGAGGGTTTGAAGCGTATTGATCCAAAAGCTCATCGTTTGTTTCTAAGTTCTAATATATCTTCAATTGGTGGTTGTTCAACTGGATGGATTTCAAAATTGTCCAAAAAATTGCCAAGTAGATTGAAATGTTGTGCTACTGGGGCATCAGCATTATGTTTTATGTCCTGCTTATGTTTTATGTCCTGCTTGTGTCGGGTAGCACGCATTCAGAAAGGATTTTGAGTTTGACCGACATACTGTGTCCTTCAGTGTTTACAAGTAATAAGGTAAATAACAGTGGATGAATCATGATGGAGGGAGTTTCGGATCTGATAATGATTCTTGGTTTGTTCGGAGCAAAATTCCTCTTTCTGATCAGGTATAAAAATATGCAATCGGCGACTAGGCTTTTTCCAAATCATTCTCGAGCCACTACAATTCTGCATCGGTCTGTTGCGTTCAATTTTCAGTTGTTCGAAATCAGTAATTTCTGTACGACTGTCCAGCTTTTTCAGAGTTGAGATTTCAAGCTACGTAAAAAGCGTACCCCCTCTGCTCGACCTGATGGCGCTAAATGGGTTAGAACAAGCCTCGTTGAAATTTATCTTATCACTCGAATTGCGGTGGAAACGAATGGGCTGTCTTTTCGTCGGCTGAGTGCTAGAATGTTCTATGTCCCACAGGGGACATAGAACATTCTAGCACTCAGGCGACGTTTTGGTGATACCTTCAAATGTATATAGTGGATGAAATGATTTTGTACGTAACAATTGATGGGAATCAGCTGGTTTAAAATACACCCTATAATCTAAATGACTAGATGTCTTGAACTGTTTGCCGTTATACACGGTCACATCAAGAAAATCAGCAGAATCTTAGCTGGTGGTAGCTTTCAATTTGATGTTTGGATCATCACTGTTTAAAATATCTAAACATTCGTCAAAATCTACTTTTGAACGTTCCCACATGATACAACTGTCATCGAAATATCTGAGATATACGAGAGGAAACTTTGCTCATTAAATTTGCTGAAGTCATTTTTTCTCACATTCCGCTACATAGATACTTGAAAAACTGGGACGAAATCTTTTGTTGATAGGACAACCCATTACCTGTAAATAGTCTTCTGAATTGAATTCAAAGTCATTACCTTTTAATCTCAGCTCTAGAAGATTTTTTTATTCTTCGATACTGTTGTTCACATGGTTTTCAAAGACGTTTTAGCAACTTTCGAAGGTAGACCTTCATCTGAAAATACCTTGCACTTGATCAGGGTAGGGGCAACTCTGCCCATATAGTTACTTCGGGTTCCATTACTTCTTTCTTGCCTTTTATTAGGATTCCTCAGATTACTCCATGAAACTGTCTGTTGGTGAAAAGTTAGTGGATTTTATCGCATCTGTTCTATTCGATATTCGGGGCACGAAACTTGTAGACCTGAAACGGTTAACCGATTAATCGATTCATCGACAGGTTGATCGATCCAAAAAGTAATTGATCGATTAACCGTTACTTTTGAACTACTGTATTATATGGGTAAACAATGGAACAAACTTGCTCCAAAACAGGCAAACATTGTCACACTGACTCACATCAATTATATTAGACAGAGTAAAGCATGCAAGTTACTTGCTGACATAATTGTTTACTTGCATGATCTTCATACTGTATCTGTGGCTGGAAATGATCATTCTTAACCCTTTACCCATTACGGGTAGCAGACGATACTTGCAAAATAAATTCATGAATTTCTAAAAATTTTCAATTTTTGTCTCAAAAACATAGCTTATGAACTCTCATTGGAACGAGCTCAACGGGCTCGTTCCAATGAGGGGTCATAAGCTATATGTTTGAGAAAAAAATTGAAAACATAATAAATTTGAATGGAGATATACAGGCCTAGTCTGTTTTGTTTGTTACGCTGGGTAAAGGGTTCATGCTGTAAATCATCAACGGTATGGCAGTTATTCAGATATCTATTTGGACCGCTAATTAATCGGTTAATCAATGTTAATCCACGTGATTAATCGATCTAGAAAACCCCTTAACCGTTTCAGCTCTAGAAACTTGTTTCATTCTATAATTAATCCCTGGCTTGTGACAGAATTTACCCCTCCGTAACGTTTATCTTTTTGGAGACTAACTATCTGGCGACCTGACAGTTTCTTCGTGATTTTTCTACCTTTGGTATATCATGCGTGTGGTGAGTTCTTGTGATCCCCTTCGTGAAGGGCACATTCTCTTTCGCTGACACAATCGCCTGTGCTGTGAATCAAATAACTTCGGCACTAGCTGACATGCTCTTTATTTCGTATCTGTAGAGTGAATCAAATCGGCATTAGCTAGCTTGCTCTTCATTTCTTATATGTATAGTGAATCAAATCGGCACTGACTGACTTGCTCTTTATTTCTTCTCTTATAGTGAATCCAATCAGCAATGGCAGACTTGCTCTTTATTTCTTATCTATACAGTGAATCAAACCGGCATTAGCTAGCTTGCTCTTCATTTCTTATGTGTATAGTGAATCAAATCGGCATTAGCTAGCTTGATCTTCATTTCTTATCTGTATAGTGAATCAAATCGGCACTGACTGACATGCTCTTTATTTCTTATCTGTAGAGTGAATCAAATCGGCATTAGCTAGCTTGCTCTTCATTTCTTATCTGTATAGTGAATCAAATCGGCACTGACTGACTTGCTCTTTATTTCTTCTCTTATAGTGAATTCAATCAGCAATGGCAGACTTGCTCTTCATTTCTTATCTGTATAGTAAATCAAATCGGCATTAGCTAGTTTGATCTTCATTTCTTATCTGTATAGTGAATCAAATCAGCACTGACTGACTTGCTCTTTATTTCTTCTCTTATAGTGAATCGAATCAGCACTAGCTGACATGCTTTTCATTTCTTATCTGTATAGTGAATCAAATCGGCATTAGCTAGTTTGATCTTCATTTCTTATCTGTATAGTGAATCAAATCAGCACTGACTGACTTGCTCTTTATTTCTTCTCTTATAGTGAATCGAATCAGCACTAGCTGACATGCTCTTCATTTCTTATCTGTATAGTGAATCAAATCGGCATTAGCTAGCTTGATCTTCATTTCTTATCTGTATAGTGAATCAAATCGGCACTGACTGACTTACTCTTTATTTCTTCTCTTATAGTGAATCGAATCAGCACTAGCTGACATGCTCTTTATTTCTTATCTGTATAGTGAATCAAATCGGCATTAGCTGGCTTGCTCCTTATTTCTTCTCTTATAGAGAATCAGATCAGCACTAGCTGACTTGCTCTTTATTTCTTCTCTTATAGTGAATCAGATCAGCACTAGATGACTTGCTCTTTATTTCTTCTCTTATAGTGAATCAGATCAGCACTAGTTGACTTTCTCTTTATTTCGGCTCTTATAGTGAATCAAATCAGCACTAGCTGACTTGCTCTTTATTTCTTATCTGTATAGTGAATCAGATCAGCACTAGCTGACTTGCTCTTTATTTCTTCTCTTATTGTGAATCAAATCAGCACTAGATGACTTGCTCTTTATTTCTTATCTGTATAGTTAATCAAATCAGCACTAGATGACTTGCTCTTTATTTCTTCTTCTCTTATAGTGAATCAGATCAGCACTAGCTGACTTGCTCTTTATTTCTTCTCTTATAGTGAATCAAATCAGCACTAAATGACTTCCTCTTTATTTCTTCTCTTATAGTGAATCAAATCAGCACTAGATGACTTGCTCTTTATTTCTTCTCTTATAGTGAATCAGATCAGCACTAAATGACTTCCTCTTTATTTCTTCGCTTATAGTGAATCAGATCAGCACTAGATCACTTGCTCTTTATTTCTTCTCTTATAGTGAATCAGATCAGCACTAGCTGACTTGCTCTTTATTTCTTCTCTTATAGTGCATCAGATCAGCACTAGCTGACTTGCTCTTTATTTCTTCTCTTATAGTGAATCAAATCAGCACTGACTGGCTTGCTCCTTATTTCTTCTCTTATAGTGAATCAGATCAGCACTAGGTGACTTGCTCTTTATTTCTTCTCTTATAGTGAATCAGATCAGCACTAGCTGACTTGCTCTTTATTTCTTCTCTTATAGTGCATCAGATCAGCACTAGCTGACTTGCTCTTTATTTCTTCTCTTATAGTGAATCAAATCAGCACTGACTGGCTTGCTCCTTATTTCTTCTCTTATAGTGAATCAGATCAGCACTAGCTGACTTGCTCTTTATTTCTTCTCTTATAGTGAATCAGATCAGCACTAGCTGACTTGCTCTTTATTTCTTCTCTTATAGTGAATCAGATCAGCACTAGCTGACTTGCTCTTTATTTCTTCTCTTATAGTGCATCAGATCAGCACTAGCTGACTTGCTCTTTATTTCTTCTCTTATAGTGAATCAAATCAGCACTGACTGGCTTGCTCCTTATTTCTTCTCTTATAGTGAATCAGATCAGCACTAGCTGACTTGCTCTTTATTTCTTCTCTTATAGTGAATCAAATCAGCACTAGCTGACTTGCTCTTTATTTCTTCTCTTATAGTGAATCAGATCAGCACTAGCTGACTTGCTCTTTATTTCTTCTCTTATAGTGAATCAGATCAGCACTAGATGACTTGCTCTTTATTTCTTCTCTTATAGTGACTCAAATCAGCACTGACTGACTTGCTCTTTATTTCTTCTCTTATAGTGCATCAGATCAGCACTAGCTGACTTGCTCTTTATTTCTTCTCTTATAGTGAATCAAATCAGCACTGACTGGCTTCCTCCTTATTTCTTCTCTTATAGTGAATTAGATCAGCACTAGCTGACTTGCTCTTTATTTCTTCTCTTATAGTGAATCAGATCAGCACTAGCTCACTTGCTCTTTATTTCTTCTCTTATAGTGAATCAGATCAGCACTAGCTGACTTGCTCTTTATTTCTTCTCTTATAGTGAATCAGATCAGCACTAGATGACTTGCTCTTTATTTCTTCTCTTATAGTGAATCAAATCAGCACTAGATGACTTGCTCTTTATTTCTTCTCTTATAATGCATCAGATCAGCACTAGCTGACTTGCTCTTTATTTCTTCTCTTATAGTGAATCAAATCAGCACTGACTGGCTTGCTCCTTATTTCTTCTTTTATAGTGAATCAAATCAGCACTAGATGACTTGCTCTTTATTTCTTGTCTTATAGTGAATCAAATCAGCACTAGATGACTTGCTCTTTATTTCTTCTCTTATAGTGAATCAGATCAGCACTAGCTGACTTGCTCTTTATTTCTTCTCTTATAGTGAATCAAATCAGCACTAGATGACTTGCTCTTTATTTCTTCTCTTATAGTGAATCAAATCAGCACTAGATGACTTGCTCTTTATTTCTTCTCTTATAGTGAATCAGATCAGCACTAGCTGACTTGCTCTTTATTTCTTCTCTTATAGTGAGTCTGATCAGCACTAGATGACTTGCTCTTTATTTCTTCTCTTATAGTGAATCAAATCAGCACTAGATGACTTGCTCTTTATTTCTTCTCTTATAGTGAGTCAGATTAGCACTAGCTGACTTGCTCTTTATTTCTTGTCTTATAGTGAATCAAATCAGCACTGGATGACTTGCTCTTTATTTCTTCTCTTATAGTGAATCAGATCAGCACTAGCTGACTTGCTCTTTATTTCTTCTCTTATAGTGAATCAAATCAGCACTAGATGACTTGCTCTTTATTTTTTCTCTTATAGTGAATCAAATCAGCACTAGATGACTTGCTCTTTATTTTTTCTCTTATAGTGAATCAAATCAGCACTAGATGACTTGCTCTTTATTTCTTCTCTTATAGTGAATCAAATCAGCACTAGATGACTTGCTCTTTATTTTTTCTCTTATAGTGAATCAAATCAGCACTAGATGACTTGCTCTTTATTTCTTCTCTTATAGTGAATCAAATCAGCACTAGCTGACTTGCTCTTTATTTCTTCTCTTATAGTGAATCAAATCAGCACTAGATGACTTGCTCTTTATTTCTTCTCTTATAGTGAATCAAATCAGCACTAGATGACTTGCTCTTTATTTCTTCTCTTATAGTGAATCAGATCAGCACTAGCTGACTTGCACTTTATTTCTTCTCTTATAGTGAGTCTGATCAGCACTAGATGACTTGCTCTTTATTTCTTCTCTTATAGTGAATCAAATCAGCACTAGATGACTTGCTCTTTATTTCTTCTCTTATAGTGAGTCAGATCAGCACTAGCTGACTTGCTCTTTATTTCTTGTCTTGTAGTGAATCAAATCAGCACTAGATGACTTGCTCTTTATTTCTTCTCTTATAGTGAATCAGATCGGCACTAGCTGACTTGCTCTTTATTTCTTCTCTTATGGTGAATCAGATCAGCACTAGCTGACTTGCTCTTTATTTCTTCTCTTATAGTGAATCAGATCAGCACTAGCTGACTTGCTCTTTATTTCTTCTCTTATAGTGAATCAGATCAGCACTAGATGACTTGCTCTTTATTTCTTCTCTTATAGTGAATCAAATCAGCACTGACTGACTTGCTCTTTAGTTCTTCTCTTATAGTGCATCAGATCAGCACTAGCTGACTTGCTCTTTGTTTCTTCTCTTATAGTGAATCAAATCAGCACTGACTGGCTTGCTCCTTATTTCTTCTCTTATAGTGAATCAGATCAGCACTAGCTGACTTGCTCTTTATTTCTTCTCTTATAGTGAATCAGATCAGCACTAGCTGACTTGCTCTTTATTTCTTCTCTTATAGTGAATCAGATCAGCACTAGCTGACTTGCTCTTTATTTCTTCTCTTATAGTGAATCAGATCAGCACTAGATGACTTGCTCTTTATTTCTTCTCTTATAGTGAATCAAATCAGCACTAGATGACTTGCTCTTTATTTCTTCTCTTATAGTGCATCAGATCAGCACTAGCTGACTTGCTCTTTATTTCTTCTCTTATAGTGAATCAGATCAGCACTAGATGACTTGCTCTTTATTTCTTCTCTTATAGTGAATCGAATCAGCACTAGATGACTTGCTCTTTATTTCTTCTCTCATAGTGAATCAAATCAGCACTAGATGACTTGCTCTTTATTTCTTCTCTTATAGTGAATCAAATCAGCACTAGCTGACTTGCTCTTTATTTCTTGTCTTATAGTGAATCAAATCAGCACTAGATGACTTGCTCTTTATTTCTTCTCTTATAGTGAATCAGATCAGCACTAGCTGACTTGCTCTTTATTTCTTCTCTTATAGTGAATCAAATCAGCACTAGATGACTTGCTCTTTATTTCTTCTCTTATAGTGAATCAGATCAGCACTAGCTGACTTGCTCTTTATTTCTTCTCTTATAGTGAATCAGATCAGCACTAGATGACTTGCTCTTTATTTCTTCTCTTATAGTGAATCAAATCAGCACTAGATGACTTGCTCTTTATTTCTTGTCTTATAGTGAATCAAATCAGCACTACATGACTTGCTCTTTATTTTTTCTCTTATAGTGAATCAGATCAGCACTAGATGACTTGCTCTTTATTTCTTCTCTTATAGTGAATCAAATCAGCACTGACTGGCTTGCTCCTTATTTCTTCTCTTATAGTGAATCAAATCAGCACTAGATGACTTGCTCTTTATTTCTTCTCTTATAGTGAATCAAATCAGCACTAGATGACTTGCTCTTTATTTCTTCTCTTATAGTGAATCAAATCAACAAAAATCGTTTGTTTCGCTGCTCATATTATTTCGCTCTTTAATTGTATGTTTTGGGCAGTAACCGAATAAATAATGGAATTCATTTGAATCTTCGGAGTTTTGTATCCCGTACTGACCCATTCGGTAATGTATATGTGTGACAAATGTGTGGAAATTATCAAACTGAGTTGTCAAATTTCGAACATTTTAGCTTTCATTCGCGAGTTGCGCGATTCTAGAATACACAGTTCTGTTTGGGGGAAATGTTTTGTTTACCATTGCCGACCGATTCAAAATTTGTCTTCTGCTCATATCAATAATCCAAGTTAGCGTTTCGTATTTTTTTCTATATAGCGCTGGTTGGTAGGGCTGCTACCTTGGTAATAGATTAACAAATCGGACAGATGTTTTTCTTGATAGGTGTTCGATATAATATAAGGATCAGTGCATGTCTTGTCGTTCACTACGCCCATATAGTGCCCAGTGAGGTGGTGTAGTTCCCTCCGCTTCGCGTCGGGAACTACACCACCTCACTGGGCACTATATGGGCGTAGTCAACTCCAAGCTATGCACTATTCGCAAAATAGTATACTGTATTAAGGCAATCTTTCTCATTATTTGATTTTAGACGGCATTGTTTTTCGATGCTTTTTTAGTCCGATGACGTCGACCGGAAATCGAAAGTACATTCATATGCAGCCCTGTCGCCGTTTTGGGGGGAAATTTTAATATCCTAGCGTTGTTCTTGGATATATGTAAAGCACATTTGGCCACAAGTTGTTCTCGTGAAATATTATTAAATTATCAGTTCTGGTACGAATACGGCAGCATACTTCCAGGAACCCGTGGTGCCTGCGGTCGACTCTATGAGATGATTATACATATGTTTCATGTTCTGTACATCTCAGTCTTCATTTTGATGTACAATTTGGGTATATTTAATTTGAATTTAAGGAATATCAGAGGTGAGAATTTTCAAAATAAACAAAATGTCATTACTTATATAGCACCTTAACAATGCTGTGGCGTTTCAAACCTCAAAAGAGAAAAAAAATCAAACATTTTCTAGATATTTGGCGCCATCGGAGATAGCTTGTCGCCTGTTTTCGGGCTGGATTTCCCAATACTTGGGTGGCTCCGGAATTACTGGTCGACAATACAAAGTACAATTCTAAAAGTCAACCATAGTTTTATTTCTGAAAATGCTATGGGAGTTCCATGCTAGACTCGTACTGCAACTATTTAACTCGCCCCCGCTCCACAACACAATGGCATCTATAAAATTCATAGAAAGGATCGGGTGTGCACCTTTTTACATACATGGTCCTTTTTATGAATTAATTCACACACTCATAGAGTGTGTGGGATGGTTCATGGAAGGCTCATGTGTGTGAGAGGCCGTATTTGCATGTGTGTGTGCGTGCCTAAAGTCGCCAGCTGTCAAACATCTGGTTTCTCAACCTGCACTTATACAGCTTATAAACAAGTTTATAATTCCCAAAAGGGTACCCCTGCCATCTTAATGGCATCTTGTTACCGCTCATACATCCTTGGCATCAGTGTAATCCCGCAACTGCATAACTTCCTTTGTAAATGTCTCGATTTAACCCTTTAACCAACGAATCGGCCGCATCCGGCCGCGTAATATGCAAATTCAGCAGTTGAAAAAATATTATTTGTCAAAAAATTTCAACAAAACCATATCATGTGACCCCTCGTTGGAACGAGCTCGTCGTTGTAGACTATGGCTAATAATATCCATTTTGATGAGATCCAGACGTCTGATGCTTATGCCGTTATGTCTAAGTTTAACACATCACTGAGAATTGACGACAGTGACCCAACCTACGCCATCGACAACCACAGATGTAAATATTATACACCAGACAACTTGAGTACGGAAATCCCGGAAAAAATAAGTCATTCTCCCTTTTCAACATGAACTGCCGAAGTCTGAATGCTAACTTTGAGAACATCAAAAACCGCTCAGACATTCATCCCGGGAAGAACTTATTTCATGTCGTGGGACTCACTGAAATATTCGATGTCAAACAAGATATTTGATATATCGCACTCGACCTGCAAACGATGATGGCAGGGGAGGCGTTGGATTATTCATCAAGGACAGCATCAGCTTTAAACGTGGAAATGATCTGTCAATCTTTATACCCCCTATATTTGAATCCCATTTCATTGAAACTACCTCCAAAAAGAAATGTATAATCGGAGTTATCGAAAAGGCCCAACACTGCACCAAAAGCTGATCTTGACCTTTTTTGTCCACAATGTCCGAACTATTGAATAAAATCAACCTCGAAAACAAAAGAGCCTACCTTATGGGTGACTTCAACCTTGACCTACTCAACTTCACTGATCATAAGAAAATCGAACTTTTTGTCGACTCTGTGTTCAGCTCAGGCTTCACGCCTTTTGTCACTAAACCAACAAGAGTTACCGATACTTCAGCAACCCTTATAGACCATATTTTTAGTAACGATTCATCTGAGCATGTCTCTGGAATTGTTATTTCTGACATCAGCGACCACTTCGCAACACTTTGCATCGGTAACTTGGAAGAACAACATACGAGGGGCCACACCAAAATCCATAAACGTTCTTTCAAGAAAGAGAACATCGATCACTTCAAAATCTCTTATTAGGCAGTGATTTTTTTGGCGTCTTCGACGCTTCCGATACCCCCCCCCCCCCCCCCGCCCCCTGGCATACGACTTATTTCTCGATACCTTCTACAAAGCATTTAATATTTTAATAAAGCCTTCCCATTAAAGGTAACATCAGTTCTCTCGAAATATATTAAACGGTCGCCCTGGATGACGGCTGGACTATTACAGTCTTCCCTATATAAACAAAAATTGTACTCCAAAAAGCTGAAATCTCCAACAGCTCAAAATACAGCGGCCTACAAGCAGTACTGTCAAAACTTCAACCGGATCAAATGTGTATGCAAATCAGATTATTATCATAATATTTTTCTGGAAAATATTGAACTACCCGATACTTTTTTTGATAATAACCCTGTAAACGATCCCAAATCCATTGCCAATTAATTCAATATATTTTTCGCCAACATTGGGAAATCCGAAGGTGAACAAGTGCCCGAAACGAACATCCATTTTTCTCATTACTTGAAACAAAGTAACGGACACTCATTATCTCTAACCCCAACGAACACACGGGAAGTTATTCTCAGCATTTCCAAGTTGTCCTCAAAACTAACAAGAGATCGGGACGAACTGTCCACGAAGCTCCTGAAAGCAGTCGCCTATGAAGTTGCCAGCCCATTAACACACATTATTAATACTTCATTTTCGTCGGTCATATGCCGATGGAAATGAAAATAGCCAAAGTTATACACATCTTCAAGTCTGATGATCCTCAGATGTTCAATAACTATCGCCCCATCAGTATCCTTCCCACATTCTCAAAAGTACTGGAGAAGATGATGTACAAAAGACTAGTGGAGTTTATAAATAAAAATAACATCTTACACAAGTGCCGGTTTGGCTTTAGAACAAACCATTCGACTGCCCACCCCATATTATACTTACTGAATAGCGTGGTAACTGAACATGATAAACAGACAAAGAACTGTACACTTTCTATATTCTTAGACTTCTCGAAAGCATTTGACACCATCGACCACTCCATCTTACTCCAGAAACTTGAATACTACGGTATTAGAGTTGTAACCCATCAGTTGTTTCAAAATTATTTAACCGACCGAAGCCAATTCATCACGTTCTCAAATACTGATTCAGAAACCTTAACCACAAATACCGGCGTACCTAAAAGGTCTATTCTTAGGCCCATTCTATTCTTATTGTACATTAACGATATCAGCAACTCTTGGTAACGAACAAGATCAAACCGCTCTAAAATTTCTTGGTGTGTATATAGACGAAAATATGAAATTTAAACTTAAACATCATATTTTTGTGATATGCTTAAGAATGGCAAGTGCAATTTTCGCCCTAAATAGAGCAAAAAAAATTTCTCCCCACAAAAGCAATGAAAACCTTGTACTTATATGGTATTCAGGTTTGCGGCCATTCGACTTACACCAACAGAATTCTCAAGCTACAAAAAGGGCGTCCAAATCATAACTAGGAAAGCATACAGACCCTCTTTTCAGAGACTGCGGCATCCTAAAATTTAACGATCTCTACAGCCTTCATGTCTCTCTCTTTATGCGAGACTGGATGAATAAGAAACTTCCCATATCTTTCGACGACACCTTTCAGGTTTACAGAACCCTTCGGGTATGAATACAAGGCAACCCGGTAAATTAGAAACGCACAAACCAAGACCCCAATTTTCTGCAGAAATGCCCATCCACTCTTTCCCAAGAATTTGGAATAGTATAGACCCGCTAACGCAGCAACACTGTAGACCCAAGTTTTAAAAAATCACTAATGCATAGAGCCTTAAGCAATTATTCCCGTCCTAATTCCAAATGCGACAACCCAACTTGTCCCGACTGTATCCGCCGCCCATACCCTCTGGTATCTCATCCTCCTCCTAGCATTTGATCTTTTGATTCCATCTAGCCCCATGAATCATCGACAAACAATCAGTTATTCCTGTCTTTGAAACGAATTGTCCTTACACTGATGCCAAAACAGAGTTGATATATATTTTATGGGAATGGCAGGAAGACAGCCAGCCTTTCAGGCTATGCCATTTCCATGCCGTATACAAGTTTATGTTGTTATAATTTATAATGTTATGTTGTTGTTAATTTACTGGTATACTGCAGAATAAAGATATCTATCTATCTAAAAACTAGGGCTGTCACGATTAATCGATTGTTGATCGGTTACGGCGAAATCGATTAGTATTTTTCGTTGTCGAATAATCGGTAAATTGTATCCCGTTTTAGATGTTTAATAATTAAAAGAAAATTTGATGAAAAAACTATTGTTTCTAAAGGTATTGAGTTAAGAACATCGATGTTAAACCCCAAGAAGCCGTTGGAAGCATTTGTCTTCCAGGTACATTCATCAAAGCTTTGATGTTCTGAACTTTTGAACCGTCAGTGTAATAATCAGACCGGTCGGCAGTTGCGAAGTTCGCAACTGCCGACCAGTCTTGATTATTACACTGACGGTTCAAAAGTTCAGAACATCAAAGCTTTGAATGTACCTAAAAGTTGATCGTCTTCGTTGTTTACTTGGGGTAGGTCAGCTGACTTGAACTTCATTTTTATCGACTTCAAAGAGAGGGAGGAGGGGGGGGGGGCATCTAGGTACGATTAATCGATTATTTGCGACGATTAATCGATTCCTAAATTGAAAAATCGTGACAGTCCTACTAAAAACAGCGGATAAGCCAGAGGGTCCAAACGTTTTTTCCAGGAACTATGATGGGGTGAGTGGGTGGGTGGTCGGAGTGGCCAGAAATCATTTGTTTCCGTGGTCTAATGTCTTTTCCTTCCATTCTTTTAATGATTTTAGGGACTTTTTAGGGTCAAGTACATCCATATAAATGTTGATTTTTTTTTATTTTTATAGATTTATAGCAATCATTCAATGAGTCATTAATCACCTTTTTCAACAGTTGAACTTTTTAGTATTTCACTCATCAATGTTAACCGCGATAGTAGTAGCGACATCTGATATACCTGCAAACAGAAAGAAACAGAAACATAAGAATCGTGTAAATTTGAAAAAAAAATACATTTTTTTTAATATTTTCACTCCGCAAAAATGACACCTCTGAATGTGTGTATAAAGTTTGTTACCGCCCATTGGCAGTCCCACAGTCCATATCTTTAACTCGTTTTCGTTTTCACCATCAATTGTAGAAATAAAATAATAAAATGGTAAGAAAAATGTTTCTATAAATTGCATGTGCAAGGTAAGGAAAACTTTAAGGAATTAAACGATATACTCAATCTAATACACTAAATAAAATAGAAGTCATTCAACCCCCAGAATACCAAGAGAATAGGAGTATTAATCACATGATCTAATTATTTAAGTAGCATACTCGTCCCCTGAGTTCCAGTGTGTTCTATGTGTCAGTAGGCTGCCAGTAGGCACACCAGTAGGCACATAGAACACATTGGAACTCAGAGCACGTACTGTCAAAACTATTTAGTAGTACACTATGTAGGCAACCTGATTAACTCTTTACCTCACCTGAAAAGCAGACGACACTTGCAAAAATAATTCTTGAATAACTAATTTTTTTCATTTTTTTGTATCAAAAACATAGGTTATGACCCCTCGTTGGAACGAGCTCGTCGAGCTCGTTCCAACGAGGGGTCATAACCTATGTTTTTGAGAGAAAAAATGAAAAAAATAATGAAAATTAATTGGCCATTTTTGAGAATAGCGCTCGCCGGTTTTGGCCCTTACGTTAGGTAAAGGGTTAATACATTGGTCTATTTTGGTATCTCATAGTCCATGTTTGTTTAACATGGATGTAAGCAGAGACAATTCTCAGTGTTCAATTCTGAATGTTGGGGTGTGAGAAAATAAAATAATTTTTAACATCTCATCAACTGTCATCATTTGATTGCCCATACCCCATGATCCAAACTGTAAATCCCCAATACTGTAGGGATATGAGTTCATACACCACAAACGTTCAGAAAACTCAACATATTTTGAAGACGTTTTTCAATACATGTTCATCAAAAACTTCCTGTGAAGACTGTGGACATATAATATTGTAGAAAATGATTTATTATTAGAAAGCATCCCGACAACATTTTTAAGTGAATACTGAATGGGACTGTGAATATCCATCAAAAAGAGGGTGGTTGTCCGAAATTTGGTCGGAAAAAAATGTCGAAAATGAAAAAAAAATTGGGAAAGTTATGGGTGGGTTAAATTTAAAATCATCATATGTTTCTGGATACTTTTTTCTATAACCACGGACGTTTCCCAAAAGGGAGTCCATAGGGATTCCGTTAAGGGATTGCACTACAGGCTTGTTAACTATCTCATACCACATTCTATATTATCGGCTCAGTAGAAACCAAACATACACCACACAATTGAATGGCCTAGCATTCCTAATGGGACAGTAAAAATATTAGGTGTTTTTTTTCAAGTTCTAAGGGGTAAGTAACAGTAGACCTATGTGGTACAGACAGTACACTCTATACTAAGGTTCTAACCTTACCTCGCGACACCTATACCAACCCCGATGGTAAACTACATTCAGTGGATTACTAGTACCAAATAACCAAAAACTATCAGTAAATCAACTGGCGTGCAGACCGTATACCCTATACCGCCGCACTAGACAACCATACATCACCCCCACCCCACAATACTGCTTGACCTAGCATTACGTACTACCTTTTTCCAGTAATAGGATAATAGAAAGCATTCTGTCGGTTAATACTACAAGTGTTAAGATGGGACCTACAGGGGTATATACCAACCATACTGTACTACCGTTCTAAACTACCAGGCATTACCCCCCACCCCACATTACTTCTTGAGCTAGCATTACGTTCTACCTACACCAATAATAGGATAATACAAAGCATTCGGTAGGTTAATACTAGAAGGGTTAAGATGGTACCTACAGGGGTATATATCGCTCATGCTGAACTGCCGTTCTAAACTACAAGGCATTACCCCCCCCCCCCCCCCCACACCCGCCCCCACAACACCACTTGACCTACCATAACCTACTACCTGTACCAGTCATAGAATAATACAAAGCAATCGGCTGGTTCATAGTATCAAAGACTAACAGGGGACCTACAAGGGTAAATACCGCCCATACTAAACTACCGTTCCAAACTACCAAGCATTACCTCCACTCCCACAATACCACTTGACCTACCATAACGAACTACCTATACCTGTCATAGAATAATACAAAGCAATCGGTTGGTTAATAGTACCAAGGACTAACAGGGGATCTACAGGGGTATATACTGTCGTACTATACTACCGTCTAAACTATCAGGCATTGCCCCTACCCACAATACCGCTTGGCCTAGCATTACGTACGACCTATACCAGTCATAAGATAATATTAAGCATTAGGTGGATTAATAGTGCTAAGAACTAACATGGGACATGCAGGGGAACAGAGGCGTACATCCTAAACTACCACACTAGGAGACCATGCATTACCTCCACCCACCCCACAATACCACCTGGACCTGCATTACATACCACCTATACCAATCATAGGACAGTACTAGGCAATCGGTTGGTGGTTTTGTAATTTGTGACTTGGGGGAAACTTCAACTCCAGCTCTGGAAGATTTTAACACACCACAACGCAATGCGCTTGATTAATTATACTAGACAACATGATACGCTGGATTGTAAGGTCGTTTTCTGAAAAGAAACATTGAATGCCTTGCTGATTACCGTAGACTATTTATTTATTTATTTATTTATTTATTTATTTATTTATTTATTTATTTATTTATTGGGGTTTAACTACACTTTCGACAGCCAGGGTCACCTCGTGTCGAACAGTTTTACGGATGGAGGAATCCGGAGGACCCGGAGAGAACCACCGAGCAACGGCGGGCGAGCAACTGCCAGACCCCCAACGTACTAAGATATTGCGTTATCACTTTTGTAACGGTCACGATTAGCTATTGTGCATAAGTATGTGACCTTAAACTGCAATAAATAAATAAATATCACTTTTATAGGCTTTCTGGTTTCATTAACGTAGGCGGGTGGTATACCTCGTCTCCATAATAAATTTTGCATGCGCGATTATTGCCAGCCTGCCAGAAGTTTAATTTCTAGACCCAATAAACCCTGATTGCATATTGTTCTGGTCGGTTTGGAGCCATTAACTGGTTGAGTCCATAATCGTTACTTGGGTGAAGACCAATCAATACTTTAAACGTGCAGCCTTGGGGCGGCACGTTCAAAATCTGGATTGGTCTACCACACAAATTCACTCAGCAACTATCCTTTTTATGCGTTCAGGTCGAATCACGACCTGCACCGGTGCTTTCGGTTCAAGGTGTTAATATTGTTCAATTGAAATGAACTAGAGAAAAGTTGAAAATTGTGAGAAACTATTAATATCGATTTATTTATTGATGTTTAAGGTCATATTTTTCGGCACAATGGAGAATCGTGACTGCAACATGGAGATAAAGTCAAGTTCGGTTAGTCGTTTATACCCATGTATGTTGCCCATTTGAGAGGACTTTCACGCCAAGTCATTGGTTACGGGTCCTATTTTTTCAGCAAAACAGAGCATGTTTACCACAATAAACAAACACTTCTTCATTTCCTGGGATTCCCACAAGGTCAAAGTAGTAATAACAAGGTGTTGTGTTCACGACTGATGAAATACTGTTTTCCGGTTATCATAAAAGAGGACAGAACATTTCTACCGGATAGCCATCACGGCCCGGTCTCAATTTATTGTTTCGCTTTTGTAATCACTGTTAACATTATTGACATGTAAAGATGTTTCCTTGCTGGAAATGCTCTCAATGAAGTTCCATACATTTAATTTGCGTTGTATACTTCATGTGCTGATCAGCGACAGATGCCATTGACCATGACCTTGTTCGGGAGAGCATGTATAGTGCTACACAAAAATGAGTTTCTCAGGCGCGAGGTCAACAACGCACCGAACCTACCACTTAGAAGTGTATTGGAGAGTATTGGGGGCGCACGACCTTAGGGGCATGCAAGCCAGAAAATAAGCAGACTGACATCTGCAAAATGAGGTTCCCAGAGGGTGAATTTCGTGATGCTACCCTGCTATAGCAGGGTAGCATCACGAAATTTACCCTCTGTGAACCTCAATCTGAATCAGGATCTCAAGAATATATAGAAAGAGGTACCCAGAGGATAAATTGGCCCACTGTTTGGGATAGCATCATCAAATTCACCCTCCGCAGCACCTCATTCTGCAAATGTCAGACTGCTTATTTCCAGGCCCGGTGGCATGGTAGGAATACAGTTCACAAAGCTATGGTTGGAATAACGTACCTGTACATGTGACAAAAATGCACACCTTTGTCTCCATATTCAACAAATTTCCCCACTAGGAGCAAATACTCTAAAACTATTACAATTGTATTTTCTAGAATTGTATTTTCTAGTAGGAATACAGTTCACAAAGCTATGGTTGGAATAACGTACCTGTACATGTGACACAAGTGCACACCTTTGGCTCCATATTTAACAAATTTCCCCACTGGGAGCCAATACTCTAAAACTATTACAATTGTATTTTCTAGAATTGTATTTCTAGTTAAGACTTTAAATGAGTTAAAATGAATCATTAGCATTTCAAAGATGTGGCAATTTGCCACTTGGCAATTGCCATATCTTTTATAATGCTAATGATTCCTTTTAGTCAGTTATATTAATAGTTAGAAAATACAATTCTAGAAAATACAATTGTAAAAGATTTTGGCTCCTGGCCAAAACACTTTAAGAATAAAGATTCTGAACAACCCCTTGCTGCTAATTCCAATATAACGGGAACCAAAACAAAACTATAAGCTTAAGGGCCCTCTCTCTCTTTCTCTCTTACTATATCACTCTCTCTGCCCACCCATCCCTATCTCTCCCACACTTATCTATTTTTGCAAAAAGTTGGGAAACATGCGTCCCCCCCCCCCCCCCCCCCCCCCCCCCCCCCACTTCCCGGATCCTATGTTTCAGCTTTCTTGGTAAACAATGAAACACTGCGCAATGGGGTACTCTCATCAATAATAACAATCGTCCGTTGGCAGTGTATGCATTTGATTTCCAACAGTATTAATACGAAGTGTTTTTATTTCATAGGGTCTTTGAAACCCTGAACGGTTATAATTTGGAACTGAGAGTTCAGGGATGGGTTAGGAGTGAGCCCCCCCCCCCCCCCCCCCGGCTGACGAACACAACCAATACCCAACTTTTGATAAAACCAACAGGGTTGGCTGATTTAAATCAATCGACTTACTTCATTCATTTAAATCATGATTTTAATCAATGATTTTTTTGAAAAAAAAATCATTCATTTAAATCAAAAATTTACAAATTGTCAGGAATATTTTCCAACAACTTGGAAATGAGCTCAAACAAGATGGAATACATATTGACTGTTGGAAATGACAGTAATTAGACAGTATATATGACAGTTTAAAACTAATTTGTATAGAGGGAATATACTTCCAAATCTGTCTAGACTATTGAAATGTGCTTTAGGTTAGTTAAATGTTCCGGAATAAGTTTATTTATTAGCTTTATAAACAGAATCATATTAAAGTGAACATAGATTTTAAAACCATATAAATGATACTCTGGGGATCCAAATAAAACATACGGGTGACTTTTATTAAATTCTTGAGCAAGGCACTTAACCCCGATTGTCCACATGGGGGCACGATGACGCCGGGGGTACTAAGGCGTATTGCACAATCGATGGTACGCATGTCTTCAACCAATCTAACCCTGCCTGTGCTGCAGTGGCGGAGTTACGATGTTGGAGTGCTGGCAGCTGCCCGTCTTTGCTCGGTGGTTCTCTCCGGGTACTCCGGCTTCCTCCACCCGTAAAATTGTCACGGCCGTGATTAGCCATTGTGCATAAGTATGCGACCTTAAACACCAATAAAGAAATAAATAATTAATATTAAATTCAAAGAAAAAATCTCCCCCGTACTCTTCTTATCTGGACTTCTTTGTTGTTTTTTATTTCATTCCAAATGATTAATTTTTATATAATAATCACTTCATTGTTATTTTAATAATTGATAACAGTCAAACCAAGGCTGGGCGCATATTCTTTTGGTTCTAACAGGAGTAAATAGAGAGTTAGTCGCTTGACTGGACCTGGTTACGTGAAATAATTCATGAGAGGGTCTGGAACGTTGTACAAACAGTGCGCACGAGTGTTTTACAATATAGTCCCTCGCCTCGAATGAATTATTTCACGTAACCAGTCCAGTCAAGCGATTACTCTGTTTTATTACTTTTCATTATTAACGATAATTATATTAGTTAACACTTTACCTGACGTAACGGCAAAAATCAACCAGCGCTATTCTCAATAATCGCCAATTAATTTTCATTATTTTATTCATTTTTTTCTCTAAAATATAGGTTAAGACCCCTCATCGGAACGAGCTCGTCGAGCTCGTTCCATGAGGGGGTCATAACCTATGGTTTTTTTGAGACAAAAATGAAAATAATAGTTATTAAAGACTTTTTTGTGCAAGTGTCGTCTGCTTTTCACGACAGGTAAAGAATTAAGAAAAACAACAAAAAAACAACGAAGTCCCCATTACACCCACGGCAAAGTGTATTCGTTTGCTGCGCACGGATACATGACACAATTGTTGATTGCATAATTCACTTGTGAAGTTATCGTTTATAATCAAACCCGGAAATCCCAGGTAAATCACACTTTGGAATGTAATAAACAAAGAATATTTTGGAAAATGAATACATTTTTTTCACCTATGTACTATTATTAAATTTTGAGGGAAATTTCCATCCTGCACAATTATTACGCCCCCTATGTTTATTTGAACCCCAAGAGTAATCTTTCAATGAACCCATCAAAAAAACTGAATTAAACCTAAGAACAAGGATCAGTGATTTAAGAAGTGTTTGCAAGCAGTAAAAATGATTTTCAAGAAGTCATCTTTCTTCAAGCAATGCTGTGGCAAAACATAAATGTTAATAATTTCTTTCTGCGTGTATTTCCATCTAGTCTGTCTATTCTTTGCCAAATGTAATGTGATATTCTTCCCCTTATGCCACCCCAGACTGAAATGGGTAAATAACGGGGTGAATATTTTAGTATCAGTTATTTGTGTCCATTCTTTGGGTAGCTTTGACAAAACCTGCTACAGTACGTGGAGAGTGTATATTATCACTAAATCACCCGCAGAGTAGAGATTCCACCCGAGGAAATAATTGCAAATTTGTTGCAAAGCAATAACCAGCACCAGCAAAGTTTCAGCCAATGGACCTCCGGGTTTTAACCCGGAGGGTCCATTGGCTGAGACATTGCTTGTGTTTTTTTATGTCGATATGTACAAAATTTGAAAGTTATAGCTTGGGTGATAACTCCACTCCGCGGGGTGTTCTGGTTGCATGTCCACTCTCCACGTAATGTACATATCTACTATCTAATGGAATCATGTGGTAAAAAAACTATCTTCTGAGGAATAATTTATGGTATGAAAATAAAAATCACATAAATCGATTTAAATCCCATAAATCTGATTTAAATAAAAAAAAAATCGATTTTTTTAAATTTTTTTATAAAAATTTAAAAAAAATCATCAACCTTGAAAACCAACTGCACCAGCCCCACCCTCTTGAGTGGAGAATTTTCCAACTGCAATCTGTGAAATTCCAGCTGCTGAAGAATCCGACTGAACCCACTCACCTTGTGTTGGAAATGTATCGCCTTGGTATCTAGAGTTTGAAATCTTCTCTTGAGTGCAACAAAGCGCCATTTACAATACCTTAGCACTGCAGATGGCAAGAGGCGGACTGGTCTATGGTTCGCCGGGAAAATTCCCGGTGGGCTCCTTATTTGGAGGCCCCTGAGGCCCCGAAATTGACTCAGTTCAACACCTGTTGGTGCCTGTAATTTTGTGAAACTGCCCAACATGCGAAATGGATCTGATTGCATAGAATGCGGTATATTGCCAATGGCAGTCCACATAGAGAACATTTCGATATACCAGCAGTCTAGTTTGCCACTGATCCCTCAGGGTGCAAGGAAACGAGGTTCTTTTATTTTGAAAAATCAAAATTCTCTCCTACTGGGTCGAACTATGGTAGCCCGACCCCCCCCCCCCCCCCACACACACACACACCCTGTTGCCGAAATAGTGATGAAGATGAGAGAAATTCCACCGAAATGCCCTCTGTGTGAACTGCCATTGATCACTCAGATACAAGGAAGCAGCGTTCGTTTGGTTCGAAAAATCTAAATTTCTCCGGGTCCGGGGTCCGCCTTGGTTATTTCTTGGTAACTTTTCTTGGCCCAGTGCGCCCCTGGCAGATGGCGTCTTGTTGCAATCAAAGGACGTAATTTTGACTCCAGTTTGAAATTCCCATGAAATGTGGTTCACATATCACTAAATGTCTGTTAAAAACAGTCACAGCAAGAGATAAAATGCCAAGAAATCTACTTTCAAAACACTGTAATCAGTGTTTCCGCCAGGTCAAAACGTTTCGGAGCGAGCATCTCCAGTACCATGGCTTGCAAAAGAGAGTACACGAGGGGTATTTTTAAACTGTGTTTCAACAAATGGCCTCATCATTCTTGAGAGCTTGTATCAATTAGCTGCTCACACGAAATAAAATCATCTCTCTATGTATTTCCGTGACTACCATATCATCAAATATTGAGCTTTCTCTTGCAGAACCACTAGGTATGAAAACATCTTTCCGCAGCGCAGGCAATGTTTTGCAGAAGCAAAATATTGTCATCGGGAAGACGTATTAATACATCTGCAATTTCTCTATGCGCTACTACTAAATTAAAAATCAGTCTTGTGTAAGAGGTAGCTACGTAATAGTTAAAAAGTTGGTTTAGGCAATGGGGCCGCAAAGCGGACCTTCTGTCTCTCAGTGGAAACATTGTTGCAATGTCCAACTATTGCTGGTTCGAGGCTCAAAATTTCTGTTGAAAGTTTGGGCCAGATGTGTGGGTGAGATTATACATAACTCCTGTCGCCACGGCCCTGTGAGTGTCGGAAACCGGGCTTTGTCGCTGCTGGAAGAAATAGATTCACGCCGCGTATTCAGCCAAAACTCAAGGAGTGTCGCCAGAATCCGTGTGTGAACGTACGTCTCACAATGACGAACCTGTCCGTGTTACTGTTGATGGGGTGGTTCTTATCCTGAATGCATTTTGAGCAAAGAGAAAAAAATGCTTAACTGGCACAGAGGGGGGAGGGGGGTGTTGGTGGGGTGGTGTTTGTCTGGGTTTTTAACCACAAACTTTAAGCAAAACTGTAAAAATGCATTTTTGAAAAAAATGCCTAATTGACCGGGGGGGGGGGGGGGGGGGGGGGGGGAGTTACGTGAGTTTAAAAAAAGTTCTGCATGTAATGACTGTAAATAGTTCAAAATGTATATTGGAGGAAAGAAACGCTTTTCACTCAAGCAGTCGCCACCAATAGGGTTAAACTCTCCCCTACGTTTATCTCAGAATGATGTTCATACAGGCAAGCTTAGTCTGCATACGTAGGCCTTGCTTTCTACAACAGGTATGCCGTCTTCCTAAATACTAATAGCGCCCTGAGCTCGGACTTCCTATTTCTGATCCTACATCCAGATATGGCCAGCGACTTGGCCCGCGACTGCTCCTATTCTAATTATGAGCCCAATGGCTCCCGTACAATACAATGTGCCTATACTTTCGTACCGATGCCGTACCTTCTCTAACCTATAGCATGGGACATCCCCATCAACTCGCAACGACCCACAGTCTGACATACCTTCAGACTGGAAGGAATTTCTCGAGAAATCCCCCGATTTTTATTTCGATAGCCAGAACATTAATTCTCAGTTTAATTGCTTCTCTTGAGCTTGGCCGCTTAAATCTCTCTTTATTTAATATTCACTTTAACGTTCCTTTGATAGACTCGCATTTCGGCATCTATTGACATTCGGTGACAGTCTAGATGCGTAATACGGGTGTGTGTCCAGAAGATGTGCGATGTACTGTTTTTACAACAATTACCTATTAACTGGCCATAATTACGCAGATAATGACTTGCAGGAGAACACTGTCTCTCTTACTCCTTTAATGTTTTATCCAGACCGCCCATGTGTCGTTCAACAATTGCTCAATAACGGACATTAAATTTCATGCTTAATTAGCAGCGAGTGAATTATTGCTGGTCTGTTTAAGTGACAAATCGGTTTTCGGGGTCGTCGTATACCTATCTTTACGTTTTATGTTTAGCCCAGTGAGAACAATTATCGAAAATATATACACTTTTAAACAACAAAATCGGAAGTTCAAGCTATCACCTTGACAGTGAGGGCCAAACCAACCCGGCCACCATCAACAAAACTCTGCCTTCGCGAACCTCCATCAGAGAAGGAAAATATCTTTGCCAGTGTTAGAAGCTTACCTTGAATCTTTCCAAGAAAATGTGGATGCCTTTCTTACACAGTTTGAGATATCTTTAAACTTATTGGAACTAACAAATTCGTTGATACACAACTGAAATGTACAGGTTCATATTTGTACATTTACATAGTTACTCGTTTTTTTCGGCACCAATTTCAAATCACTCTTCGTGTTCACGAAATAAACTGTCAAATGCAAACGATAACACGATTTCTGTCGTTGTTAAAAGTGTAAACTTCCAAATGTATTCCAAGAATTTTCGTTTCTAAGACAAGTATAATTGTGAATTTCAAAATTTGGAAGATAATTGGAGTTAATTTAAAACCGTTGTGTTTCTCGACAGGCGCAAAAACTTTCGCAACCGACAGCGAGATTTGTGATCTAAGGGAACTAACTCCAAAATTTGTCTGGACATATTTTGTGCAATGCCTTTCTCCGAACTAAAAAATAACACTTCATTCTGTCGAAAACTACGAAAAATAGTTATCTTAAATGAATTTGTCCGAATATCTTTAGGGTTTTTTTTTCTTCTCCGTACTGTTAGATGTCACCCCAAAAGAAAAATGCCTGTCATACAAAGCCAGATAGGCCACAGACAATTAAATGAACAGTAGATATCAGCCACTTAATCACCGGAATCCAATTAAATGAACAGCAGATATCAGCCATTTAATCACCGGAATATCAACAATAATTTCTTAAAAATGAACAGGAACGGAACGAAGTAGCCCACCTTTAGCGGAACGATTTTTAAATTAGATTAGATTAGATATTAATGACAATTTACGCCCGCGAGGGGCCGATGCCATATCAACAATACATAAGTAATGTAATAATATAAATGAGTAACAATGAGTAACAAATTAATAATGATATATCATATGTTATTGGTATGAGATTACCTTTTTTCGGTGAAGCACCTGACCATGTTACAGATGATTCCACATATTTCGGATTTTTCATTTCTCATAACAAGAACACATTTTTCTTTGTCGTTTAAATGCTTAAATTTCACTTCCTTCGATTGAATTTGTTCAAAATATAACTTGCGATCATCTTTGTATTTTTACGTTTCATCATAAAGTGTTCTTCTAATTCTACCACATTATCATTACAATTCTCGCATTTTCGTTGTTTATATTGAACCTTGGGGAACTGATGTCTCCTTATTCCTATTTCTAGCTTTTGATCGCTGATTCTTAGTGTACTGGACAAGGTCCGTAGACTATGACTTTTAACCCTTTACCCAACGTAACGGCCAAAACCGGCCAGCGCTATTCTCAAAAATCGCCAATTAATTTTCATTATTTTTTTCATTTTGTGTCTCAAAAACATAGGTTATGACCCCTCGCTGGAACGAGCTCGTCGTGCTCGTTCCAGTGAGGGGTCATAACCTATATTTTTGAGACAAAAAAATGAAAAAATTAGTTCTTCGAGATTTAGTTTTACAAGTGTCGTCTACTTTTCATGTCAGGTAAGGGGTTAACTAAGATCAAGAATGGCTCTAAATCGTAATTATCTTTCAATGTCCGATATGTTCTCAATTTATTCATCCTCCCTTTCTTTGCATCGTCGAACATTTCTGTCTGGAATCTTGAGATGTGATCCTTTCTGAGATTATATTGGATTGCATTTAACTTTTCTGATGACAATGGATCTTTTAGCACCTCCTTGAATTTCGGTACACTTAACCTTTCAGGCCATTTTGATTGATTGTAGAATTACTTACCATACCTGCCGCCAAGCGAAACAGCGACTTCAACTATTCTGATGAAGTGTTGAATAGTATTCGTTATTCCAACATGAATTAAAGGGAATCTACCCGGTTCTGCACGTGAGGCATAATTAGTTGATTGTCTGTTAACACCAAGTACAGATTTATTAAATCTTAAATGAGCCTGTTCATTTGGTGTGATGTCAATTTTATCAAACTTAATATCAGGCGCCCATAACTCACACCCATACAATAATATCAGTTTGATTAGCTTGTCAAATAGTTTACACCATTATATCCACGGAATGAAACTCATGTTTGCGAAATGCTTGACGTCAGTGCATATAATGCTTTGTTACCTGTACAAACTACATCCGACTTGGCACTCCGAAAATTCCCATTGATTCCCATTGAAAGAAAATTTAACCCCAAAATATGCATACTCTTTCATTAATTCTACAATCTCATCATCTGAAATGAATGTTGGTACTTTTTTAAGCTCTTTTTGAAAAAACATACTTTTAGTTTTGGAATGATTGACAAACAAATCATTTCTTGGCGCATAGCTAAACAACTTATTGAAACACATCTGCACACCTTCTGGTGTTTCCGACATCATTACTAAATCACCTCAAATAAAAGATGATTTATGGATTTGTCACCAACAGTAACCGGTCTACATTTTTCATCGAAATAATTTCCAATATCATCAATAAATATTTTAAAAAGTGTAGGCGATACGATAAATCCCTGCCTAACCCCCAACTGTAGATATTCTACGAGGACCAAACCCAGCACTGATTTTGGTTGAATAAGCACCAGTTGCATACATCGATTTTATAGTATTCAGAATATTCCCTGCAATACCGATGTGTTTTAACTTAACAAACATGATATCTCTATTTATTACTTTCCAAAGCGCGCGCAAAATAAACTTACCCTAATTGCCCACGTGGGGGCACGGTGACGCTGTGTGCTGAGACGTACTGCACGCCGAGGTGCACATGTCTTCGGCCAATCTAACCTTGTCTCTTCCTCGCAGTACCGCTGTGCAGTGTGTAGTACAGTCGTGGGTTATGATGTTGAAGAGCTGACAGCTGCTCGTCGTTGCTCGGTGGTTCTCTCCGGGTACTCTGGCTTCCTCCACCCGTAAACCTGTCACCGACACGGTATGACCCTGGTTGTTAAAATGTCGTTAAGCACCAATAAATAAATAAATTAATTAATTAATTAATTAATTAATTAATTAATTAATAACTTGGGTTGAATTTAGTGCATCAGAGAGAATTTTCCCAAAATATTGTCTGCAGATTTTCTACATTTCGAATAAGACACCCACTCCCTACTAACGTGTGACATTTTCCCAGATTAAGCCCAATATTCTCACATATAAAGCCTCCTGATGTTGCATTTATGTTAAGAGTGTGATGTACAACATCATCTTTAAGGTTTGAAACACAAATGATGGTAAATATTAGCTGAGATATTGATATATTTTTTAAAAATTCAAAAAATTGCACAAGTTGGAAATGCACATTTTTGGCGCATTCAAGAGACTCACCCACCCCCACGTCACGTCTTGCAAATTTTGGGGTGCCCCCCCCCCCCCCCCCCCCCCCCTGTCCAAAGTGTGATTTACTGGGATTTCCGGGTTTGATTATAAACGATAAACGCGAATTATGTAATCTACAATTGTGTCATGTATCCGTGCGCGCAAACGAAGACGCTTTTCCGTATATGTAATGGGGATTTCATTGTTGTTTTTTTTTGTTTTTTTTAAACCCTTTACCTAATATGAAAAGCAGACGACACGTGCAAATACATTCTTGAATAGCTATTATTTTCATTTTTTGTCTCAAAAACATAGGTTATGACCCCTCATTAGAACGAGCCCGACGAGCTCGTTCCAATGAGCGGTCATAACCCGTTTTAGAGACAAAAAAATGAAAAAATAATGAAAATTAATTGGCGATTTTTGAGAATAGCACTGACCGTTACGTTTGGTAAAGGGTTAAATAATATAATTATCGTTAACAATGAAAAGTAATAAACAGAGCTCGCTTGACTGGACTGGTTACGTGAAATAATTCATTCGAGGCGAGGGACTATATTGTAAAACACTCGCGCGCATTCGCGCACTCGTGTTTGTACAACGTCCCTCACCTCTCATGAATTATTTCACGTGACCAGTCCAGTCAAACGATTATTCTCCATTAAATCAAACGCTTTACAAAAATCTACGAACGTAATATAAACCTTGTTCCCATCATTTATGTATTTTCGACTTATAGATTTTAACGCACTTTCTACAGTACTTCTTTGCGTTCTGAATCCAAACTGATTATCACTTATTATTCCATTAATTTCCATGTAATCCGAAATTCTATTGTTAATTATTTTATTGAATTACTTTATCACAGAGCTATTCATCGTAATCGCCCTATAGTTGGTCGGATCATACCTGTATCACTTTTTATAAATTGGTGTCAAAGTTGACTCACTCCAACTTATCGGGTATCTTGCAGACGTAAGGACAATATTAAATATCTTAGCCCAGTCATCTATTATGAAGTAGCCGACTGTTTTCAGAAATTCATTCCGTATTAAATCACTTCCTGGAGGCTTATTGTTTTTTAAACGTCTTATTGCAGTTGTAACTTCACTATTTGTTATTTCCTCTTTATTTACATTATATACGATAGATGGTTTGGCTGATTTAACCCTTTACCTAACATGAAAAGCAGACGACACTTGCAAAAAAGATTGTTCAATAACTTTTTTTTTCCATTTTTTGGCTCAAAAACATAGGTTATGACCCGTCATTGGAACGAGCTCATTCCAATGAGGGTCATAACCTATGTTTTGAGACAAAAAATGAAAAAATAATGAAAATTAATTGGTGATTTTTGAGAATAGCCGGTTTTGCCGTTACGTTGGGTAAAGGGTTAAAATCAAATGTTTTGTTTAGATTTTCCGTGTCTTGGCAATACAAATCAGAAAAGAATTTAACGCTTTTATCGGGAGCTAAGCAATCTTTATTTATGCCCACGTTGTTTCTCATATCTTTTACGGACCTCCAAAACTCAATTGGATTCGCTGTTTCCATAGACTTTAATTTTGATGCAAACTGTTCTTTGACCAATTTCATCTTATATTTTGTTTCATTCTTGTATGCCTTCTTTACCCCAAAGAATTAAATAACGAGTTCCCTATCACCAGGATTATTTTTTTCATTTTTCACGCCGTATCACCCAATATTTGTTTTAGTGTTTTGCATTTATTGTCGAACCACTTGTTTTTCTTTGTGCTCTTCGTTTTATCACATGTAGTCCGTCTAGATGACGATACATTTATTTGTTGCAGCAATTCTGTGAATTCTTGCACAATAATATCGGTATCTTTTTCAGTGTCACCATTTAAATTTAGATCTGAATTGTAATAATTTATTTCCAAAACAATAATGCAATGTTAACGTCTAGGATCCACCACAGTGTTCTCTGACTTACATTATTACCCCGTATCGTAGGCGTACACACCCTTTGATCATTCCAAGACATTCTAAGCTCAACTCAATGGAGCGTACTGCCGGCGTTCCACAGACGGGCACGCAAGGCAAGCGTCTCAAGGGGTTCCTATTTTACACCAAGGTACGGTGAGGATTGCGTAGTACTGGTGAACATTCCCAACGTCCACAGCTGGCACAAGATTCAACGCCGCAGAGTCACACACTCAAACTTTGATGATTGCACACCAGCCACTACTATGGGAAGCACCCGAATCAATCGCTCAGTGGTCATCCATCCAAGGATTAACCTGGCTCGATGTTGCTTAACTATGAGTATCTTTATGGTAGCCATTACAGTATGCCATTTACAAAGAGATCTGGCTGTGATCCGAATACTCATTAGCATCCTTGACATAAAAATACGATACTTCGGATAAATATCTCTCAGAAATAATTACAAAATCTTCTACACTACACCAGTTGTAGTTGAAACTGGTAAAATTTCCCAAAAGGCTCACCGGGCATTTTACCATGTACAATACGCAGAGATGTAGATTTGCATAGCGTAATAAGTTGCCTTCCAAAATAACTAACTGTCTCGTCAAGACTTTATTCGACAACTTACCATGTCAATGGTGTATGTATCTGGAACAGGAATATATCTATCACAATCATCTGTAACATAACCGGTGCGCGAATTTAAATCACCATCCATTATTATCAGGTTATCTGGTTCACGCATACTCAGTAATGATTCTATGCCATCGAATATCGAATCAGGATCTTGATTCTGTGACAAAATGTTGAGTTAGGTGGAGGAAAGTAAAGTGAGATAAATATTACATTAGGTTTGATATTGAAAATAGAACCATCGAATCCTACCCATCATGCGTACTCGTTCAATTTTAGAACCTTCTGTACTGCACTAAGATATTTCTTTCGACAGTAAAATGCTATACCCCCTCTTGAAACATCATTCGAACTTCGGCTTATTTCAAAACAGCAATATGCAGGTAACTCAGTTTGTGATGGTGTTTGATGCCACGTTTCAGATATGGTTATGAATTCATCCCTATCAAGCATAGATTGACATTATAAATCATCGGCCTTGTTAACGAATCCCTGTGCATTCCAGGCAGTATGTGCAACCTTTTTATAAGGGCATACATTTTATTATACCCTAAACAATAGATTATCGAAGAAACTGAGGAAAGATAGAAATCGTATCCCCCACTGTGAAGATCTAGAAATTTTCTCATTAATGCACGAAACCATCTAGACCAAACATGGCCTGAGAGTCCGTAATATAAGTTTTTGGTTTGGTACGTCCTTTCAAAGGACGTACCAAACCAAAAACTTATATTGAGGACATTCAGGCCATGTTTGGACTAGAAACCCACCAGCTGAATCAGATTGCAAGACCCTATCAGTTCCGAGTATCGATCAAATCACTTCCGCGTATCAATGATTCAATGCTCTGTTTACTTTCATGCATCAATTCAAGGTTGAAACGAGTGGAATTGTTAGATTCTTATAAACAGCGTATAACAAAAAGAAAATCTAGCGTTTTTGAGTGGATACCGAACATTATCTCACTTGTGACTGAGAGAAATGGCTATTTTTAGCTCGTGCAAGCGTTCGGTCACTCATGAGATAATCTTCGGTATCCACTCAAAAACACTAGATATCCTCTATTTTCTCTTGATCTTCTAACATCCAACAAACAAGAATATGTACTTCGAAATTGATATACGGGAATAAGCTACATGAATTGAAAATTTAGACATGAATCACTTCGAATGGACACACTACTCGGGAATAAATGTCACGCGATATATGCCATACATTGTAATTCAGATTAATGGTTAAAGGTGATTATTTACGCATTAGCTTTACAAATATCCCATTACAGTTATATCGATAAAAATCCCATTTAGCTTTAGTATCTAACATTAGTACTTCATCGACATAAATACTAATGTATACACTACATGTACTTTGGTTTTCAGAATCAAAATGGCACTAATCATGTATATTTTAATTGTACTCCCAATAACATACAGTACGTGGAGAGTGTATTATCACTAAATCACCCACAGAGTGGAGATTCCACCCAAGCAATAATTGCAAATTTGTTGCAAAGTACAACCAGCACCAGCAATGTTTCAGCCAATGGACCTCCGGGTTAAACCTGGAGGTCCATTGTCTGAAACATTGCTTGTGTTTTTTGTCGATGTGAACAAAATTTGAAAGTTATAGCTTGGGTCATAACCCCACTCCGCGGGTGATTTACTTACAATCCACACTCCACGTACTGTATAACTGAGTATTTATGTAATTGAGTATGCTTGACAGTTGTTGTTTACAAAATAGTAAATCATCTGATCAGATTGTACCGCTTGTTGATTCGTACCCTTTGCATTACGAAATTCAGTATCCTCATTTTGATTCACTCCGTCCAACTGATGATTGGTAACATTAAATCTTGGCCTCGAATGTCCTCTGCGTCTGATTGACTGAGATGCGCGCATGTCCAATACATATTCTATTCTAGCGTCCGGATGCATCTTCTGGTGATTTTCTGTGAATTCTTCAGATGGATATTTCAAATTTTTGCCAGGACCTTAACCCAGATTCAATTTGGGTGCCAGTTGTTCCTACATAGATTTTCATTCACTTCGCATTCCGATTCGAAAGTCATCGAGGCATCAATAAAACGATAACCATTTCTGGTACAAAAATTCCAGTCGTGTTCATCTGTGTCACGGATGAGATTTTATATCATGATTACCTATTCTACTATATATAAAAAGCCTATGACATAAATTTTAGCTTTACACACCAACCGTGGTGAACACCTGTGTCTGGGGGGAACACGCCAGCAATGGGATTTCAGTATTTAACATTTACACCTATAGTGGAAATACATCCAAGCTGATCTTTCGTGACCTCAACCTGAATGCAGAAAACTTCTCTAAATTTATCGCTCGTCGCCTCGCAGAGTGAAATGAAAGCGGCAGTTATTTATTACGTTTTTAAATGAGTTTACCTCATAAGATACCAAAACTTAACAAACATGTGTTGTCTTATGTAAATAAAGCATCCATAACTCGAAATAGTATGTTATTATGTTCTTAAAATGAAAAAGCCCGTGATGTGCGCGTTTCTTTTTCCATTTAGTTCGGCGATAAAATAAATTGACAGCGGAAGTACCGCTGACCCGTGCTCATGTAAATAAAAACAGATTCGCACGTGTGTACGTCTGCTGCTCAGTAAAATCGAGTAAAAATAGTAGAGACTCTTAACATCTGACGATCATGGTATAAATAAAATATACCCAAAGTAGCTTGGTGTACCAAATGTTCACCACTCGTGGTGAAGTGGTGTTAACCGCTGGCCAAAGGCTCACCGTTAACACCACTTCACCACTCGTGGTGAACATTTGGTAACCGAGCTACTCGTGGTGAAGTGGTGTTAACCGTTCGCCAAAGGCTCGCCGTTAACACCATTTCACCACTCGTGGTGAACGTTTGATACACCAAGCTAGTATAGGTATATTCTTTATGGTCACGCTATCTGAATGTATTGTTTGCAAAAGAGATAAAAATCTTATCTCAGAGCCACTGAAATTCTTATCCAAGGATAACGTTAGTAGATTCAAATCACTCTCGCTTGCCTGAATTTAATGTCGACAAGAGTTAACGCCTACATGAATTGTTAACTTAGAAACGTTGGTGAATTCCGTCGCGATATCAGGTTCCATCCAATCACAAAGATCACCTATTCTTTGCTGAGGGTGACTACGGTGGTGACTCGTTCGCCCCTCTTCGCCATCTTGCGTGGATCGATACCAGCAAGAACAGAATCACCAACCATCAAGTGTTTTGGTAGATGGCGTGCTTCCCTGAAGCGATTCTTTTGAAATGTGTTTAGCTTTCGTCTGGTTTTGTTTGTAATAGTTTCATTTGCACTGGCTTTGGCAATGCAACATCTATGAGAATATCACTAACTGGTGACGTAATGTCTTCAATTGATTTTTGTGTGTTAATTATAACATTTTCTTTAACTTCATCAAGACGTAATTGCTCAGGTACTGAGTCAGAAGAACACATAGAGCTTGTCGTCATGTTGCTCGCCACTTTTTGCTGCTGATTCGATGGGTTTTTCAGCTTACTATATTTTTCGCGTAAACTCTTACTTTCTCTTTTAATTGCTGAATTATCTTTTTTCAAGACTTTCTTGATTTTATTTACATCCGATTTCAGTTTATCATTCTCACATTGTAAATCGTCCAATTTGGTATTTAAATCTTTCACGTTTGTTTTGATGTAATTATTTAACTGTACTCTCAAATCGCTGATGACTTGTTGCATATTTCCATCGTGTTCTTTTTGCGTCATCGGGATCTGTTCAACTGTCAACCCAAGAGTTTTCCAAACCTCGGCGACACAATTGCTCCACTGGACGATTGGGAGACTGTAGTAAGGCCAGGTGGTGTGAAACGTAATGTCTTACCCTTCCGTCCTTTTATGATGGCACAACTTAACACATATCTCCTGGGAGTTGTGAAACAGATTCTAACTTTGTTTGATCGATGATATTTTGAAGGCTGTGGCGTGTTTTCAGTCGAACTTTCTAGTTTGTTATTGTTGTTCATGACATACATGTATTATGTTCTTTTTCCAGCTAAAATATTGACAGAGTCTCCGTTGAATTCCACTCCAAACCCTTTTTCGTAAACATCGGGTGAATGCGTCTCGGTCCACCAAACAGTTGCCTTTTTTAACCATGTAACAAAATTGTGTTTTGTATACATGCAATGTTATTTTACTGTATTTAGTTTTCAGAATAGTTAGCACATCACCAGCATAATTCTTTTCATCGGATTTGTCGTAGACACACTTCCCAAAGGACGCAGTCTTTTTCTTGTAATTTGACTGGATCCCAATATTTTTTCAACAGTCCATTTTCAAACTGAATTTTATCAAGAGTTATTGTCACACACTTTCCGTTATCCTTGACACCTAATTGGTTTAAATCTTTCAACATACGTCTTTTTCTTGTAGCAACATTTTTTACGTCTAGATTATAATTTTTTATCTCTTGAAATCTTATGTCTTTCGACGAAGAATCATGCCCCATTTCCTCTATTCTGTCGGTAAATACCGACTTCAGTGTCGTATCTTCATCAACCAATGATGTTTCTGTACCTTTTGCATCTAGAAGATCCATTCCCGTATCCATTTGCAATGTTCAAAATTTATTCCCGACGTCAATCCGAAAATTAAAAGATAGCCATTTTGTTTTTCAATATCGAGAAATTTTAAGAGCGCAAAATTCGTTAACGAAGTTAATTTGTCGAGAATGCTATAGTCCCAGTAAGTTACCCCGACCCCTACTCCTACTCCTACTCCCGGCAAGATTACCTGGTTTAATTCTCGTTGTTTAATTCTCAACGCCAATACCCCTCCCCTCTCGCCCCTGAATTTTCTACCTTTCTCTTTAATCACAGATTCTGTCACAATTAAAAACAACTGGTTTTCATTGGAAAACTCGCCAGTTGGGGCTTGAAATGAGCAGAAAATCCACAAAAGAATTTTTTAATTGAAGTGTCGAGTCTTAAGGACATATCAACATATGTCGCGGCATTTGAATGGATGATTCACCCATATGATTTTTTCTTTCACAATTCAAAGGTCGAAGTTGTGTCGATAAAAAAATCAGTTTGATATCGTGACTTTGTATCTTCTTCCACAAAAGACTAAAGTCATGAATTCTCATTTTTCTTTTATGGGTAGGGTGAGGGTCTGACCTGCATATCTCCCTTCCAGCGACTTCAGGTTAGGCCTAAAAATGAAATTTAAGAATCTGTTTCTAAGGCTCGCTCGCATGGTTCTTATGGATGCCACATGCTCTCTTTTTTACCAATGCAAATTTTAAAAAATAAAAAAATTAAATGGTTTATGTCTGATATTTTACACAAGTTGATAAAATTGACAAATTTGTCCCTTGAATATTACAAGGGTTTGCAATGCTTTTAGCAACGATGCAAATTTTAAAAAATAAAAATTAAATAGTTTATGTCAGATATTTTACACAAGTTGATAAAATTGACAAATTTGTCCCTTGAGTATTACAAGGCTTTGCAATGCTTTTAGCATTGCAAAGCATTGTTGAACTCAAGGGATGAAATATACCACTACCTATGCTGTACTGTAGATTATGAGGCTTAAAACATAAAACAAACCTCGAACATGAACTGTTGATGGCAAAGAAATAATTACAAAAATAAATAAAATAAAATAAAATAAAAAACCGCCCGCCCACATGCAATTACATTTTACAAAAAATGGCCTAAGAAACAGAAGATCTACTTTGTGAGGCCTTATGGAACACTTTTGGGCTCAAATACTAATTTTATGGGCGGGAGGTTACCGGCCTGAACAATATCGAAATTGTGTTGGTTATTAAATTCATTTAGTTAAACAATTATGACACGTTGTGGTCTCATTTCTGTAATTCGTGTGAATTTTTGTCCGCCTTGCGGATTTTTTCTATTTCTGTCCACAGAGTGTCAACACACATAGATTTTCGCAATCCTCTGTTGCTAACTGCGCTCGAAATCACAATACACAATGCGGTGTGCGAGGGAGATATTTAAATTTACGATGGTACGACATTTCGCTATATTTGGTGAACAGGAATAAACCTTTCTGATAGGGGCGCGGTGGCTCAGCTGGTAGAGGTGCAGGCTGCAAGCCGAGAGGTCCTCGGTTCGAATCCCACCTGCGGCAACCGCGTTGTGTCCTTGGGCAAGACACTTCACCCCGATTGCCTACATGGGGGCACGATGACGCTGTGTACTGAGGCGTACTTCACGTCGATGGTGCGCATGTCTTCAACCAATCTAACCCTGTCTGTGCTGCGGTGCAGAGTTCAGAGTTACGATGATGGGGAGCTGACAGCTGCTCGTCGTTGCTCGGTGGTTCTCTCCGGGTACTCCGGCTTCCTCCACCCGTAAAACTGTCACGGTCACGATTAGCCATTGTGCATAAGTATGTGACCTTAAACACCAATAAATAAATAAATAAACCTTTCTGATAATCTTTCTGATAATTTTCCTTGACATTAGTCTTCTTTTTTCGTAGCAGACTTCATCAAGGTCAAGCCTTCTTTACGTCACTAATATAGTTCGGCGACAGTAAATTATTTTTTCGTAAATAGTCAATATACAATTGTGAGGACTGTAATCTATGTTGATGTGAATATATTTTTTGTTTTCAAATATAATTTTCCTCTTTTATGTTTTGATCTCTTTTGATGTCACCAACCAAATAATAGTAGTTCGAATCGGTGACGTATTAATCCCTTGCTGAAACTTGCGTCACGTTGTAAGTTACTGATCTCAACAGCGCTACTATGGGCTGTATCTCGCAATTATCACATTGTCAGTTGAATATTTTCCTATGAATGTGTCGTGAGTAGTAGGAGATGTATGAAACGTCCCCTATTGGGGGACCCCGCAGGGGACCCCGGAAGTGACATCTTGTCACGTGACCCTGTGCCGCCATAAGCTATGTTGTGTTGTCATGGTAACCCACGTGAGCGGCCATCTTGTGACGTCATCTCCATAGTGATACTTGGTGTGAGTGCGCATGCGCAGCGCGTGTTGTTAGGGTGATACGTGTTTCCGTCATCCATTTTGTATACTGGAGGCCGCCATCTTGGTTTCTATGGTAGCACGTGGTTGCTATGTGACCCAAAACGTTCTAACAAGACAGGGGTATGTTCGGAGGGTATGTTCGATTGAATCGGAGTATCTCGAATTACCCAAATAAACCTGACAATCCCTCCAAATCACCCAGAACGACTTTATTTACTACGGACTCTCCATTTTATCGGTGCAGCACGTAGTGCTATAGTACCAAAGGGCACAGCGGGGTGTGTTCGATTGAATAGGAGTATTTTTCTGGCTTAAAACTATATTTAGCTATTCTGGTCTGTTCTTGTTAGTTCTGACCCTATTCCAAGTACTCTTGTTGTTTCATTTATCTAGATCATTTATATAGATTATAACTAACCAATCAGATTGCTTGATTTCCCGTAATCTGTATGCAGATTTATCTCTCTTTTGTATAACAAAAGCATTCCCAAACCCAATAAGCAATCGAGCAGTTACTGAAAAGTCATTGCTCGAATGACTCGAAGCCCATCGAGCAAATGGGCTTTAGAGTGATTGCTCGACAGAGTGACTCGGCATATTGCTCGAACGACTCGAATTCCATCGAGCAAATGAGATATCGAGCAACTCGACAGCTCATTTGCTTGATGGTCTTCTAGTCGTTCGAGCAATATGCCGAGATATCCCCCACGGTTATAGTACCATGTGAGTTCAAAGATTACCGATAAAAATTCAAACGAGGTGAACCGAATATGCTCATTAAAAGAAATGGGCCTGACACGTGACATGGGAGAATGAAGGACACGTGGTTAGTGAGAGACTCAAAGGAGAGGGTTAATATGCTAATCGGAGAGATTGGGAAGAATGGGGCAAGGGATGTCATCAAGCAGTTCGTCTCAGAGCGTTGGGAAGAGAGAAGAAGTGTGGGAATAGGGAGGCTATTGGGAGTACAGGGCTAACCAAGGCCTTCTCAACCGGGAACCGCGACAAATCAGCGGCCGGCCAAAGTGTTATTATTATATGGCATGGCGTGGCCGAATACGTTTTCTTCCTGCCACACCCTGACAGGGGCATCGTGAGGGTAACCAACTGGGGGAACGGTGTAAGCTTGGTTTTTCTTTACTGTGACGGCCCAAGTACCAACTGATATAACATTCCAACTACATCAAAAAATGCCTTTGTTGAAGGCATGTCTTGGTAATGTAGTTGGAATATTAGCCAAATCATTCAGGATATATTTTAAAGCCTCGGTAAATGTAATTTTGGATAAATACGTGTAGGCCTTGTAGTCGTGACACATAAGCTTCACATGCAACGTTTTATTTAACACCCTACATACTGATGTGAAAATGCAAAAATTTCAACAAGAAAATATTTCCCATGATGCAACTAGGAATTGAACCAATTTAATTATGTTTGGCAGAGCTTATGGAGCTCTGTCAAACATGATTCAATTGGGTAAATTCTTAGTTTGGTTATCGGAAAACACTGCTGTTTAAATTTTGACATTTTGGCGTCTGAGTGGTCTTGCTCCATAGATGGATTTCAAGACAGCAGAGGTTTATGTAAATATTGCCTATCCATGTCAAAATCGTATACATAAGTGTGTAGATAGGTGACCTTTTCGTTCAATGATTTCCTTTTATGGAATTTATTGAGAGTACAGTGACATAATCAAGTTTTGCATGCAAATAACAATCGCATGTACCCATATGACGACAAAATGACGATAAAACCGATCAAGCAGGAAAGTAGGAATCGAGGGCATGGGATTCACGTGCCCCCTCCCCCCAACTTTTTTCAAAATAGTGGAAATATGGGAGGTGGGAGAGGCGGACCCGTCAGTGCAGCATTATTCGGAATTGGCAACAATGGGGTGCACATACTCTTTATTCCTCTTAGCCCTTTACCTAACATGAAAAGCAGACGACACTTGCAAACAAAATAACTGAAGAACTATTTTTTTTTTATTTTTGTGTCAAAAACATAGCTTATGACCCCTCGTTGGAACGAGTTCGTTCCAATGAGGGATCATAAGCTATGTTTTTGCGGTAAACAATGAAAAAATAATGAAAACTGAATGACAAATTTTGTGAATAGCACTGGCCGGGTTTGGCCGTTACGTTGGGTGAAGGTTCAAAGTTGACTGAAGATATCCTCATACGATTTGTCTCTTCTGTGGCCTTCAAAGTACATGTTGAAAATGTACATTTTTGCACTCTGTATTAACATATTTCCACACAATGTTGGGCCTGGTGGGGAAATTTGTTAAATATGGAGCCTAGAATGACGAATGAGCACTTTTTTCAGCTGTAGTGGTGTGTTCGTCCCAAGCATAGCTTTTGTGTTCTATGCCTCTCATGTCAGAAAAAGAACAGTACTCAAATAATTGATCTGGTGATTTAACACGGATGTCTACCCTCCGTAACACCGCACCCGCATCCCTCTGGACCCTAGGCAGTAACTTTAGGCCGAAACTGTACCTCACTGGTGATGCCCCGTCAATATTTCGAGTTCTGCGATTCATACTCTTGTGAATCTTTGTGCTTTTATGCTATTTCGCGATGTTCTTTTTTTCGCTTCTGTGGCGTATATTTTAATTCTTAAAATATTTGTTTGCAGGAACAGCCTACACGATAATTCTGTTACTCGCAAGTTTGAACAGCTGCACTAATCCATGGATCTATTTGGCATTCAGCGACTCCGTCAATGAAAATATCCGAATCATCGTCTGCTGCTTACTCTGTCGCCCCGGCGCAGAGAAAAGATACCAAGAAAAAATTCGACAGAGTGATGTGACAAGCAACACACAGGTCGCCAACCTCTAGCAGGGTGCAGGGTCTGGGGTACTTTTGGGGTGTCGGGGTATGATCAAATAAGGGCACTTCAGCAAATTATTCTCATTGCTTATATCGGCACATCAAATTACAGATTTGTATTTTTTCCAGGGGTTTTTACTTGTATTGGAGGAAAAGCGTTCTTATTGTAAGATAAATCCATGTACAACTTACTATACTATTGTATATACAGTACATGGGGAGTGGATTGTTACTAAATCACTCATGGAATGACGTTTCCACCCAGACAATAACAGTCAATTCCTGTGGTAATGCATGAAAAGGACAAGCAAAGTTTTAGCAAAGGGACCCCCGGGTTCTACCTGAAGGTCCCTTGACTGAAACTTTGCTCGTCGTTCTGATGCTTTTTCCCAGAGAAGGAATTTGTGCCTGAGTGGAAACTTCTCCCGCGAGTGATTTAGTAACAATCCACGCTCCATATACTGTTTGCAGTACGTTAACAACTTGCCGGATACAATTCTGAATGAATCCTTCGTTTTGTACCGGCAAAAGTGCACGGAAAAAAGTCCGCGGTCTTTGGGAATTTAACACTAGCAGCATCATCAAAATGAGGAACGAGTGGGTACCTGATCCTGATGTACTACTTATGTGTTTTCAATTTGTTTGCTGTGACGAGAAACAAGTTCCTCAATAAACTTAGACTCCTTTACGCCTACAGCCAATATCTATAAGATTATGTGGCATTTCTGCCCCGTCCAAGCCTAGGTAAGTTTTGTCCAGCTCACCCTCACTTTTCTCATCCCACAATAATAATTCATTGGCGAATTCAGACTGGAGTTATAATGCATCCCCCAAACCATCGTATCAGGATGACATTTCTGAATATTATTTCGTCCCCTGAGTTCCAATGTGTTCTATGTGCCAGTAGGTACATAGAACACATTGGAACTCAAGGGACGATTTGTCTGACCAAAATTCTGGGTTGACGACTTGTACATATACGCTGCGCATTTAATCATGCAGAGTAGATCATAAGAACTGTTAAGTTAACATTTAATCATGCAGAGTAGATCATAAGAACTGTCAAGTTAACATTTAATAAAAGTTGCATATTGTAACATAGTGTCTTTTATTTCTAATATTTTCCCTGGTCCCACCAGGCGAAGAGTTGTACAGTCTTGAACTGTAAACTTGTACTGAAAAAATAGTGCTGCGCATGCGAGCGATGGATAACATAGACATGGACGTCGCAAAGATGCTAGATTGGAGGAGTGTACACGTAATTTACCCCGACTGTAATGGCTCAAGTCCTGACTGGTAAAATATTCCAACTACCCAGGGGCGTAGCTAGGATTTCCTATCGAGGGGGCCATAATGTTTTTGGGAGGTGCCAGGTCCATATATGCCACAGGCATATCCGAAGGCCGTAGCCGTGAGGTGAGGGTGGGTATGGCCCTCCCAATGGGAAAACCATATCCCCCACCCCACCTCAGGCCTACGGTCTGCGTCGTCCACGTCGAAAATTGACCGATTTCAAACGGCAGATTAAATATATCACTTGGTCTACACTTTGTGATAACTAGGGTAGCGTATTCGGGACATGGTAAGAAAAAACCCCCTCAGAATTCTGACTTTAGAACTCAGAATTCCTACTTTGGAACTCAGAACTCTGAGTTTCTTATCTCAGAATTCTGACATTAGAACTCAGAATTCTGAGTTTCTAATCTCAGAAGTCTGATTTTAAAACTCGGAATTCTGACTTTAGAACTCAGAATTCTGACTTTGGACCCAAGAATTCTGACTTTGGAACTTAGAATACTGAATTTGTAATTACAAAGTCAGAATTCTGAGTTCCAAAGTCATTGTTTGACGTCTGTTGGTGGCTTGTGTTTTTATTTTTTATTTTTAACAGCAATACTAGATCTATCAGGGAAGTGTTTAATTTTGTACTAGTGTTTACGGAAACTTATTAGCATCACATCCAATTTAGTTATTAATTCGTAATAACGAAATACTAATTCGTAATAACGAAATAATAATTCGTAATAACGAAATACTAATTCATAATAACGAAATAAATATCTGTAGCCGTTCGTTTTATGGCGCTAATACGTTTCCGTAAGTGTTTGTATAAAAAGTATCTCTTTTCCTGGTTACAGATGTTTTGATATGTTACAGAGTTAATTTTCTTCCTTTTCCCCGCCTCATGGTACAGATCAAATATGTTGCAATGCAATGGTTTTTGCGCGTCGAAGGCGCGCAGGGACGGTGCGGGGCAAGCCCCTTTCGACCCTCAGCAATGACTGTATTTAAATTTTCCTTTCTTTCATGTCTGAGCGCAGCAGAGGGAGAAGGCGTAAAGGTATTCAGCGGCGTCTGTGTTTCCGGTGGCTCTTCTTTGGAGGAGGAGGCCGTGATGGCGAGATTGAGGATGTTGGTGTTGTTGGCGTGGGAGGACTAGGTGGCTGGCCTGATTCGTGTGGCCTCGTCCTTGCTGAAGTTGTTGGTGAAGATGTTATTCTATCCACGAGTGCTATTGTTCGTAAAAGTGGCAGGTACTCCAGGAGCCATATTTTGGTTGTTTACGGGTTTTTTCCACCCTGTTTGGTTGAATTTCTCCTGTAGTTGTTGTGTCACTTTTTCTTCAGTCATCAGGTCCAGGACCGCCTCCACGGATTCCATTTTGTCACTTCCTGGTCGCAGTTCTGGTCTAAAGAAGCCGGAGAATCGAGAGCTGGAGGGGTGGAAGGTGAGTCAGCCGGGACTACTTCCTCCACCGTAGAGAGATCTCTCTCCTCCATCTCCTCTTCAGATGAAGAGTCTGATGGGTTAGAGATCGATCTGTCACCTGACGACTCGTAGTCCTCCGTACCCTCCGCCTGCGAGGGGTGTACAGGGCTGGACAGGGGTCGGCCCTCACTTGCCTCCTTCTCTTCCTTCTTCTCCAGAAACTCCGTCATTCCGCAGGCATCATGTCGTCTGGCGGAGGGTCCCTTCTTTCTCTTCCTCTTCGTCTTGGTGGTGGCTGACTGTCCCGATGGTCTTCATCCAGCTTGTCCGAGTCAGTTGGAGGGTGACCAGTGTGACAGGAAATCCCCCACGAAAGGTGCCTCTCCAATGACGCCGGTTATGTTTTTGTCTGAAAATCCACTGTCAAGTGAATTGTCGCCTTGCGCACCTGGATACTCCAGTGGTAGCAAGGAAAGCCTTCACTTTGAGCAGCGTCTCTTGTATTACTTATGTAAGCTCCATAGTTCAGTTGTTGACACATCGGAGTCCAATGTGTGAGTATGTTCGAATAAAATTGTTTTACGTGCCGAAGACAAGCAGGGGACGGTGGGGGTTGTTCAACCCCTTTCGGCCCAAATGACGGTGTCCTTTTTTCTTCCTTTTTCTTTGGTGGTACTCCCGATGGAGAGTTCGATTTTGTTCCCTTAGCTGAAAGATTTCCCTGAATACTTTTCTCTATTTCCCTCTTGTCTTCATTGTGTTCCCGGCAAAACTCCTCATTCCCTCTTTTCCACAGTTCCTCTTCCACCTCCATTGTCCACCTTGCCTCCAGCTGCTCAAGGGTCTCTTCTTCTATTTCCTAGGGCTGAAACGGTTGGCTCATTTTTTCGTAACCGACTAACCGAGAGATATAACCGGATAATATCCGGTTATCCGTGGCTATTATTTCACCGAATATGGGATCAAAACTATAGGAATTGGAAAGCAGTATTCTCAAACTATTCCGTTGTGTGTATACAAACGAACGTTGTCGAGTACTCGACAACGTTCGTTTGTATACGCACTACGGAATAGTTTCTGCCATTACTCATTACTCACGGAAACTGCCGATCATTAACGAAGTCTTGAACGCCAAAATCGATTGTTTCTCAATATATACAATGGGGCTTCGAGGTGTAATCTATCACAAAGGAGAAGCGGCAGATTTACTACGTTTTAAACGTGGAATCACGATCACTATCGATATTTCGGATAACTGGTTGGCGGTTTTTCTAATCGGTTAGATAGATAACTGGTTTCAAACAGATTATCCGGTTAACCGTTTCAGTACTACTATTTCATCGGTGCCCTGGTTTGATTGATCCAAGCAGATAGGAGATACAGGTTTGGACTGGGTGACCACACATCTCCTCCTCAGCCTCCTACGTCTCCCCGCCTTCCGACCTCTTCGGTGAAGAGGTGGAGGTTGGCGTGGGAGGTGAAGGTGGTGGTGAATTGATGGTTGACACCTTCTCCTCTTCCTGTTTCTCTGTCTCTGCTCTTCTCCTCTCAAGCCAGGCTTCCAAGCGCCGGGCGTCCCTGCGCTTGGTTGAGGGACTCTTCTTTCTTCCTTTCTTCCTCTTCTCGGGTCCTCTAGACTCCTTCGGGTGAGGACCAGCGTGAAGGGGGTTCCTCTCACTAAAGATGCTACCTCTCCCGAAGGAGGTGTGGTGGTGGTATCCTCTTCAGTGTTAAATTCCAGCGCCAGATGAACGTTCTTGCCTATCATCTGGAGAGTCCAGTTGATTGGACAAGAGACGTCCAGAGCTGACAAAGTCTTCCTAAGTTTAATTGGGATTTCCAATTGAGCCGTAATGGTAATTAACAGGTCCACACGCTTTGAATTCAAAGGTAAATGATATACGTGTGAATATGCTGCAGGATAACTGCTCCGTTGGACTTCATCGAACTTGTCCGAGTCACATGGGGTGGCCAGTGTAGGAGGAAATCCCCCACGAAAGGTGCTACACCTCACCAAGGATACCGGTTCTGTTTTTGTCTCAAAATCCACTGTCGCACCTGGATACTCCAGTTGGTAACAAGGGAAGCCTTCACTTTGAGCAGCGTCTCTTGTATTACTAATGGAAGCTCCATAGTTCAGTTGTTGATACGTCGGAGTACAAGGTGTGAATATGTTGCAGCTCAAATGGCTTCGCACGCCGAAGGCGCGCAGGGACGGTGTGGGGCAAAGCCCTTTTGACCCTCAGCAATGCCTGTATTTAATTTTTTTCTTTCAAGTCTGGGCGCGGCAAAGGAGGAAAGTGTTCAGGTACTCAGCGGCGTCTGTGGGTGCGGCAAAGGAGGAAAGTGTTGAGGTACTCATCGGCGTCTGTATCTTCGGCGACTCTTCTTTGGAGGAGGTGGCCGTGATGGAGAGATCGCTGTAGGTGGTGTTGTTGGTGTTGGAGGTCTAGGGGATTGGCATGGAATGAATGGCCTAGTCCTTGCAGCAGATGGTGGTGTAGTCTTTACCTCTGCTGGAGTGGTAAGCAGGTAAACCTTGCAGAGCATCCGGTCATCTGTCTGTGGCTTTTCAAAGTCCTTTATGATGCTGGCCATGTATGGTACTTGGCCCATCGGGAACTCGCGGTGTCCTTCGGCCCTGAACTTCATCCCTATGAGAGATTCCACGGACTCCGAGGTGCTCACCTCCCGTTGGTGGTTTGGTCGGAAGAAGCTGGAGAGGCAAGAGTGGGTACGTCGACAAGCGCGATATCAACTTCCTGCTCCACCAACAGTCGTTCCTCCTCCATCTGCTCTTCCGAGGAAGAGTGTGGTGGGCTGGAGTTTGGACTGTTACCTGACGAACCAGTGTCCCCCGGACCCTCCACCGGAGTGAAAGGTACCAAGTTGGACGTGGAAGGGCCAGGGGTAGCAGCATTGAGCATTCAACGTCTGGCTAGCCTCCCTCTCTTCCTTTTCCCTCTTCTTCTTCTCCCTGAACACCGTCAGCGGTCATCGCGTCGTTTGGCGGAAGATCCCTTCTTTCTCTTTCTTCTCTTCTTCTGTTTGTCATCATCCAGGTGCCCAGTGCGGGAGTAAATCCCACCCCACCACCACGAAAGGTACTATACCTCTCCAATGACGTCGGTTCGGTTTCTTTCTCAAAATCCACTGTCAGGTGAATTTCACCCTTGAGCACCTGGATACTCCAGGTGGTAGCAAGGGTAGCCTTCACTCTGACCAGTGTTTCTTGGATTACAATTGGGAGCTCCATTGTCAAGTTGTTGGCACCTCGGAGTCCAAGGTGTGAATGGATGTGTGTCGGCGCATGACATGACATGGAATATGTGGCGTGAATGAATGGTTTCGGCGCGCGGGGACAGTCTGGGGAAAGCCCTTTCGACGCTTCTTTGACATTTTGGATTGAAGTTTACCGCAAATCACGACCATGGCGGGAGACGGTAGAGGAGGAAGGGCTGAGGAAGAAAGCTTTTTGATGTTCTAGTTGAGGTTAGCTTCCCTCGGGTGAGGACCACTGTGAGAGGGGGTCTTCTCGACAAAGGTTGTACCTATCTGCAAGCGTGTTGGGGTAGGATCTTCAGGCAAGTAATGTCTGACTCTGACAATTCTTGGAGGGGAAAAACTGTGAGCACTGCTCACTAAATAATACCACCCACTCCCACCAAGAAACATTTTACAACAGTGAAAGTGTGTTTAATGTAGAGACCACAAACACTGACACCCCCCCCCCCCCCCCCACCACACACACACACACACACACCTCCACTCCGAAGCTTGAATTGACAAAGCCCATTTTTCAATATGTGAAACTGTAAAAATGAAAATATCTGAAAACAAAATAGAAGGTACACATCTTCACTGTATGTAAAAGAATGTTCGAAGGTTTCATTGAAATCCATTCACTAGTTTAAAAGAGGTCGCGGATAGCAAATGTCAACACCTCCCCCCACCCCCACCCCCACCCCCACCCCTCCCCCACCAACCACCACCCACGCAGGCTTGAATTGACAAAGCCCATTTTTAAATATGGGAAACCCTAAAAATGAAAATATCTGAAAACAAAACAGGAGGTGCACATCTTCAATATATGTAAAAGAATGTCTGAAAGTTTCAATGAAATCTGTTCAATGGTTTAAGAGGAGTTGTGGATAGCAGATCTGTACAGAATGTCAATTGAATTTGACAAAGTTCATTTTTCAATATGGTAAACTGTAAAAAAGAAAATATCGGAAAACAAAATAGGAGATGTACATCTTCAATGTATGTAAAAGAATGTCTGAGAGTTTCAGTGGAATCCGTTCACTGGTTTAAGAGGGTTTGCGGATAGCAGATTTGAACCCCCCCCCCCCCCCCAAGCGTAACACCCCTATAGCATAACGGACGGACGGACGTATGTCGGAATATGAAAAAATCTGAAAGAAAAATAGGAGGTGTACATCTTCAGTGTATGTAAAAGAATGTATGAGAGTTCCAATGGAGTTTGTTCAATGGTTTAAGAGGAGTAGCGGATAGCAGATCTATACCCCTCCCTACTAAAACCTGAATTGACAAAGACCATTTTTGAATATGGGGAACTGTAAATATGAAAATATCTGGAAGAAAAAATAGGAGGTGCACATCTGCAATGTATGTAAAAGAATGTCTGAAAGTTTCAATGAAATCTGTTCAATGGTTTAAGAGGAGTTGTGGATAGCAGATTTGTACAGAATGTCAGTTGAATTTGACAAAGTTCATTTTTCAATATGGGAAACTGTAGAAATGAAAATATCTGAAAACAAAATAGGAGGTGCATATCTTCAATGTATGTAAAAGAACGTCTGAGAGTTTCAATGGAATCCGTTCATTGGTTTAAGAGAAGTTGCGGATAGCAGATGTGTACATCCCTAAAGCGTAACGGATGACCAGACGGACGGACGGACATCGAAATATGAAAATATCTGAAAGAAAAATATGAGGTGCACATCTTCAGTGTATGTAAAAGAAGGTCCGCGAGTTCCAATGGAGTTTGTTCAATGGTTTAGGAGGAGTAGCGGATAGCAGATCAATACCCCTCCTTACTAAAACCTGAATTGACAAAGACATTTTTGAATATGGGGAACTGTAAATATCAAAATATCTGAAAAGAAAATAGGAGGTGCACATCTGCAATGTATGTAAAAGAATGTCTGAAAGTTTCAATGAAATCTGTCCAATGGTTTAAGAGGAGTTGCAGATAGCAGATCTGTACAGAATGTCAACTGAATTTGACAAAGTTCATTTTTCTATTTGGGAAACTGTAAAAATGAAAATATCTTAAAAGAAAATAGGAGGTGCACATCTTCAATGTTTGTAAAAGAACGTCTGAGAGTTTCAATGAAATCCGTTCACTGGTTTAGGAGGAGTTGCGGATAGCAGATGTGTACCCCCCTAAAGCGTAACGGGCGGACAGACGGACGGACGGTGTTCTACCGCAGATGTACTTGTGAGGTGATTTTAGTGTTAGGTATGGGGAAAATTGCGCAACTCACAAGTGGGTTTTTCGCACCTCACAAGTTGAAAAAACCTCACAAGTGGTTGGTGTACTAACGGTTTTATCCCCCAACCTCACAAGTAACGACTGTACACGGCCGGTCACCTCGCAAGGCCATCTGCGGTGGCCCGGACGAACACTATATACCGCCCACTTTTCAAGTGGGTGGTATAAAAACGGAAAAAAACGGAAAAAAGAAGTGTGTTGGCCCCGCATTGGGCTTTTGTTGGAGGCAGCCTAGTCACTATACCTAGATACGACATGTGCCGTAAATCTGTCTGATCTGATTTGTGGTCACCTCTGGTCCGCAGATGGCCTTTGTTGATGAGAGGATAGCAGTCTACAATCCTTATATGCCACATCCGAGGGTGTTTGCTGCTTTCTTCTCACCATCGGTCTTTTGTTAATGTTGAAGGCAGCCCATGATTTCTCTTGGGCGCACCTGAGTGCATTACTGCCTAATCTCACCATTTGTCATTATTATTTATTATTAACCCTTTACCCAACATTATTAACCCTTTACCCAACGTACCGGCAATAACCGGCAAGCGCTATTCTCAAAAATCGCCAATTAAGTTTCATTACTTTTTCATTTTTTGTCTCAAAAACATGGGTTATGACCCCTCGTTGGAACGAGCTCGAGGGGTCATAACCTATGTTTTTGAGACAAAAAATGAAAAAAATTAGTTATTCAAGATTTTTTATTGCAAGTGTCGTCTGCTTTTCGTGTTTTAAGGGTTAATGAAGCAGCCCATAATTTTCCTTAGGCGCACCGGAGTGCATTACTGCCTGTTCCACCGAAAGTTATTTGTTAGAATTTATTGCATTTTTGTTTAGTTGAAATTGCATTGTGGGGGATGTAGTTGATTGTCGGCCTATGTGTTGTTATTTGGTATCCTATGGTTTGGCCATGAGTGGCTTGTTTGGGTGCAATAACGAGGGTGTTTTGATGGCGTGTCAAAAACCTACTCACGCTGGCGTCCAAGCAAATCAATGGCCAAGGTTTTTTATATTTATCGGCTTTGGGTCGGATGTTATTCTTTTTTTGTTTTTGGATTTTTGTCGACTAGCACAGATGTCGTTTTGTTCGGATATTAGTTTATTGTCCTTGAAGCGTTCCCAGTTTTTGGCAGCTAGAGTGGCTAAGCGGTCTTCAATGGTTAGGATGTCGTCCCATTCGTGGAGTAGTTTTGTTGGGGTATCGCGGGAGGCACGGAGGGCAATTCAGAGCGCGTGATTTTGGACCTTTTGAAGTTTACCGAGGTTGATTTTGTGCGTTTCGTTGAGGACAATGGTCCTATATTCCAGTACAGGGCGAACGAATGCTTTATTTCATTTTAGTAGGATAGCTTCGTTGGCCACCCATGATGTTCCTCGTAGCATTTTCAGCAAATTCTTTGGGTCGCTTTAGTGGCGATGTTGTTTATGTGTTTCGTGAAGGTCAATTTCGAGTCAACGGTAATGCCGAGGAATTTAGCCTCGGTGCATTCTAGGAGGACTTGATCTCCCAGTTGCAACTCAAGATCGCGATTTTTGAACCTACGGATGAAGGTGATTCTTTGGGTTTTGTTTATGTTGAGTTTAATTCCGCATTTAGCACAGTGGCTCTCGGCGTCGTCCAGTGCGCGTTGAAGGGATTTTTTGAGATAAGAGGGCTGTTTGTTGGAGTCCCATAGCCCTTTGTCATCCGCGAATTGTGAGATTTGGACCCGTTTCTATGTGATGCTGGGATTATTTACATGAATAATGAAGAGGGGGGGACTGAGGACGGACCCGCCGACGGACATTTCATTGTTGATCCTTACTTTGATTTTCCTATTGTTGAGGAAGGAGGAGAAAAGTCTTAATACTTTTAATGTTAGGTTTAGATTGGAGAGTGCCAGGAGGAGTCGAACGCTTTTTCGACGTCTAATGAGATAGCTGCGCCAACTCGTTGATTTTCAATTGCCGTTTTCATTAGTCCACAAGGCGATGGATATGTTACATACCTTCCTTACGGTTCCTGTAGGCTCGTTGCCAGTCATTGAAGAGATCAGTGTATTCGAGATGCCCCCTTAGCCAAATGGTGAGGATTCTTTCGAATACCTTATCAATGCAGCTAAGTGGGCTGATAGGACGGTAATTGGCTGGGTTGGAGAGATCTTTATCCAGTTTAGGTATCATGACACATATAGCTGATTTCCAGCATTTTGGACAGTAACCATGGGTGCGACATGCATTGTAGAGAGTTGTAAGCCTTGAAATGAAGGAGTTGGGGCATTGTTTAAGAATCTTGTAGCTAATAGCATCTTCCCCCGGTGAGGAAGAGCTTTTGCATTCTTTGATAACATTGATAATTTCGTCATTTGTGACGGGGACGACGAGGTTATGATCGTCTCCATCTTCTGGTTCAGGGTCAAAATATGGGTCGCGTTAAACTTGCGGGTTACTGTTAAAAATGTGGTCTATCGTAATTTTAATTGTATCATTACATTTGTTCCCTTCGTGTGGATGGTGGGTTTTTCTGGGGAGGTCGGAAAGGTTTCGGCCTTTTCCTTATCACTAACGGCGATTAGGGGTTTGAATGGTCTCTTGGTACTTTTGTGGCCCGTTAGCACCTTGAAGGTGTTGCAGAATTTTTGGCGTCCATGAGTTCATTGAGTTTGGATGTGGCCCTTTCTCAATTAGCTTGCTGCTCGGTCTGAAGGGCCCTTTTTACTTCGCCGTGAAGGCGGTTGTAATTTTTCTTGTGATCCGCAATTTTAGCTGGGTCGCTTTCTGATTTAAGTGCACGGAGGGCTTTTCGTTTAGCTTTTATGAGTGAGAGTGTGTCCCCTGAGATTGTTCTTCTCCCGAGACTCACCTCTTCTTTAGAGCATATTCATCTAAAGCCGAATTGATTATATTTTGAGGTCCGCGCATTGAACTTGGGGGTCAGTGGCGTTGGAGGGGGTATTGTGGGCGAGTTTAGCATCGACTATTTCACGGTAGAGGTCCCAGTTGATTTTTGCCAGGTTTCTGCGAATAGTGTGTGTGTGGGGGGGGGGGGGGGGAGGGGGGGATGACGGTGAGAAAGTTGGTGGTAATTCTAGTCCACGTAGAAAGATAAGTATGGGGAGTCAAACTACCAGGCGGCGATACATGATATTGTTTGAACCTTGCATGTGAATAAAGAAAAAGGTGAAAAGAAAGTACAAAGAAGAGGAGCGACAGAAAAGAGGGGATGCCAGCTTGAAAGCACAAAACATTGCCTTCACATTCAAGACACTCGTAAGTAAGCAGCAGAAGCACCGTTAGTTAGAAGTGAGGCGGATGTAGCCTTGGTGGTGATCCATTCGAAGAAAGGGTAAAGGAGAGTAGGATTAACCCTTTACCCAACGTAACGGACAAAACCGGCAAGCGCTATTTTCAAAATTCGCCAATTAATTTTCATTATTTTTTTCTTTTTCTGTCTCAAAAACATAGGTTATGACCCCTCATTGGAACGAGCTCGTCGAGCTCGTTCCAATGAGGGGTCATAACCTATATTTTTGCGACAAAAAAAAAAGAAAAAAAAAATTATTTGTGAATTTTATTTGTAAGTGTCGTCTGCTTTTCATGTTAGGTAAAGGGTTAAACGAATGGAGGTAAATTCGCCACATAGCAGTAATCGTACGTGGTGATTTGATCCCCAGCAGCAATGGAAACGCCCACTTGACAAAATGCCCCACTTAAAAAACAAATCGGTTTTCCTGATTATTCAAGAATTCAGATCCAAAAAGAAGTGTCGATACGTTTATAGCAAATGGGAGAAGGTTGATAGTATTATTACGGACATTTGAGTACATTGAACAATGTAGCAAAAATGCTCTGGGGTCTCGCACATCCCGCACAGACAGGACGGGGTAGGTGACAGATGATTGTCGTATAAATGAGAATTAAGGTTACAACAAAGCAAATGCACCATGCAGTGATATATTTAGGCTGCGCGTGATTTCGCGCCACTGGAAAACACAGTTAGGTGGTCGATGATTTCCAACATTTAGGAAAGTCTTGAAATTGATCAGTGATGAGTTCTCGCGGGCAGATGGAGGCAGCTTGTTCCATTGGTCAGTGACGCTCGGGATAAAAGAAGACTGATACAATTGAGTCCGACAAAAAGGAACCCTGTGGTTTCGACATGGCCGGAGGTTGAGCGAGAGATTTGACGATGAGATGATCGGGGGCACTTTATTGGCAATATATGAGGGCGACATGTGGTGATACATTTTGAAGTACTGTAACAGCTTGTCTTGTAGAGAGTCCCAACGTGTTTCGGAATAAAGCAAAGACTTTCTACAACTAACAGTTGCCCCGTTAATGATCCTTGCGGCTGCGATCTGTATTTTCTCTAGTTCGGCATTTTGAGCTGCAGAACAATTATCCCAGACAGCATCATCGTATTCGAGTAGAGTCCCAACGAAGCCAAACTATATTTTCAATAGGACGCTGCGATCGAGATTGAATTTCTGCTTCCTCAGTAGGTCTAAGTGAGACCTGGCTTTAGAGCAGATATGGTCAATGTGGTCGTTCCATGTACATGTGCTATTTAATATGACCCCTAAATGTTTATGATTACTGACTTCGGATATCCGTGAATCACCTAAGAATAGAGGTGGATGGGTAGTGGGGTTGCATTTACGTGATATAAGCATACTCTCTGTTTTTACTAGGATTAAACTCAACTAACCACGTCTTAGCCTACGTTCTGTTGTGGCTAGAGCATGGTTGATTAATCTCGAAGCTTGCTTCGGATTCTCTACAATTAGATATAGGGAAGAATCATCCGCAAATAGGCGTATGTTACTGAGTAAGCCTTGGTTATATCGTTAATATCTATAAGGAATAATAAAGGTCGAAGTATCGAAACTTGTGGAACACCAGCAGTAATGGTTCTCCAAGTTGATGCGTCCGACCCTATCACAACTCGTTGCGACCTATCCGATAGGTACGATTTCAAGAACAACAGAAGTTCACCCGAGACACCAATTTTCTTCAGCTTATGAATAATAACAACATGTCATACCTTGTCGAACGCCTTACTGACATCACAGAAGGCCATCCTAACTTCTTTACCTTCATAAAGAACTCGACTGAATTCATCGTATATGTCAGTCAAATATTGTACATGTCAGTAGGGTAGCGGACAGTTGAATCACCAGGTATAAAACCAGATTGGAATTGACTAAGGACATTGTTGTCAATCAGAAATTGCCACAAGCGTTTGTTCACTTTTAACTTCTGGCGATCATCTAAGTGTTTTAGGCAGCGTCGGAACCCACTAGCAATGATCTTGTAGATGCAAGTTTTACTTAGTCGCTTCTCTGCACCAGTAACGGTGAATAACAAGAAAACGTTTCGTGCAAGCACAAGCGCGCGAGAAAATACCGATGAAACACATTTATTTTGTGCATAAATCATGAACTACGGAAGCCCTGGAGGGACATTTTTTTTTACTAGTTATTACTTATTTGTTGTTACAATATAACAAGTAAGTAATAACAAATAGCAAATAACAAATAAGTAATAACAAATAAGTAATAACAAATAAGTAATAACAAATAAGTAATAACAAGTAAGTAATAACAAATAACAAGTAAGTAATAACAAATAAGTAATAACAAATAACACATAAGTAAAAACGAATAAGTAATAACAAATAAGTAATAACAAGTAAGTAATAACAAATAAGTAGTAACAAATAAGTAATAACAAGTAAGTAATAACAAATAACAAGTAAGTAATAACAAATAAGTAATAACAAATAACAAATAAGTAATAACAAGTAAGTAATAACAAATAACAAATAAGTAATAACAAATAACAAATAAGTAATAACAAATAACAAATAAGTAATAACAAGTAAGTAATAACAAATAACAAATAAGTAATAACAAATAACAAATAAGTAATAACAAATAAGTAATAACAAATAACAAATAAGTAATAACAAGTAAGTAATAACAAATAACAAATAAGTAATAACAAATAACAAATAAGTAATAACAAGTAACAAATAACAAGTAAGTAAAAACAAATAAGTAATAACAAATAAGTAATAACAAGTAAGTAATAACAAATAACAAGTAAGTAATAACAAATAAGTAATAACAAATAACAAATAAGTAATAACAAATAAGTAATAACAAATAACAAATAAGTAATAACAAGTAACAAATAAGTAATAACAAGTAAGTAATAACAAATAACAAATAAGTAATAACAAATAACAAATAAGTAATAACAAGTAAGTAATAACAAATAAGTAATAACAAATAACAAATAAGTAATAACAAGTAAGTAATAACAAATAACAAATAAGTAATAACAAATAAGTAATAACAAATAACAAATAAGTAATAACAAGTAACAAATAAGTAATAACAAGTAAGTAATAACAAATAACAAATAAGTAATAACAAATAACAAATAAGTAATAACAAATAACAAATAAGTAATAACAAATAAGTAATAACAAATAAGTAATAACAAATAACAAATAAGTAATAACAAGTAAGTAATAACAAATAACAAATAAGTAATAACAAATAACAAATAAGTAATAACAAGTAAGTAATAACAAATAAGTAATAACAAATAACAAATAAGTAATAACAAGTAAGTAATAACAAATAACAAATAAGTAATAACAAATAAGTAATAACAAATAACAAATAAGTAATAACAAGTAACAAATAAGTAATAACAAGTAAGTAATAACAAATAACAAATAAGTAATAACAAATAACAAATAAGTAATAACAAATAACAAATAAGTAATAACAAATAAGTAATAACAAATAAGTAATAACAAATAACAAATAAGTAATAACAAGTAAGTAATAACAAATAACAAATAAGTAATAACAAATAAGTAATAACAAATAACAAATAAGTAATAACAAGTAACAAATAAGTAATAACAAGTAAGTAATAACAAATAACAAATAAGTAATAACAAATAACAAATAAGTAATAACAAATAACAAATAAGTAATAACAAATAAGTAATAACAAATAACAAATAAGTAATAACAAATAACAAATAAGTAATAACAAGTAAGTAATAACAAATAACAAATAAGTAATAACAAATAACAAATAAGTAATAACAAATAACAAATAAGTAATAACAAGTAACAAATTAGTAATAACAAATAACAAATAAGTAATAACAAGTAAGTAATAACAAATAACAAATAAGTAATAACAAATAACAAATAAGTAATAACAAATAAGTAATAACAAATAACAAGTAAGTAATAACAAGTAACAAATAAGTAATAACAAGTAAGTAATAACAAATAACAAATAAGTAATAACAAATAACAAATAAGTAATAACAAATAACAAATAAGTAATAACAAATAAGTAATAACAAATAACAAATAAGTAATAACAAGTAACAAATAAGTAATAACAAGTAAGTAATAACAAATAACAAATAAGTAATAACAAATAACAAATAAGTAATAACAAATAACAAATAAGTAATAACAAGTAAGTAATAACAAATAACAAATAAGTAATAACAAGTAACAAATAAGTAATAACAAATAAGTAATAACAAATAACAAATAAGTAATAACAAGTAACAAATAAGTAATAACAAGTAACAAATAAGTAATAACAAATAAGTAATAACAAGTAAGTAATAACAAATAAGTAATAACAAGTAACAAATAAGTAATAACAAATAACAAATAAGTAATAACAAATAAGTAATAACAAGTAACAAATAAGTAATAACAAGTAACAAATAAGTAATAACAAGTAACAAATAAGTAATAACAAATAACAAGTAAGTAATAACAAATAACAAATAAGTAATAACAAGTAACAAATAAGTAATAACAAGTAACAAATAAGTAATAACAAATAACAAATAAGTAATAACAAATAAGTAATAACAAGTAACAAATAAGTAATAACAAGTAACAAATAAGTAATAACAAGTAACAAATAAGTAATAACAAATAACAAGTAAGTAATAACAAATAACAAATAAGTAATAACAAGTAACAAATAAGTAATAACAAATAAGTAATAACAAATAACAAATAAGTAACAACAAATAACAAATAAGTAATAACAAATAACAAATAAGTAATAACAAGTAAGTAATAACAAATAACAAATAAGTAATAACAAGTAAGTAATAACAAATAACAAATAAGTAATAACAAATAACAAATAAGTAATAACAAATAACAAATAAGTAATAACAAATAACAAGTAAGTAATAACAAATAACAAATAAGTAATAACAAGTAAGTAATAACAAATAACAAATAAGTAATAACAAGTAAGTAATAACAAATAACAAGTAAGTAATAACAAATAACAAATAAGTAATAACAAATAACAAATAAGTAATAACAAATAACAAATAAGTAATAACAAATAACAAATAAGTAATGACAAATAACAAATAAGTAATAACAAATAACAAATAAGTAATAACAAATAACAAGTAAGTAATAACAAATAACAAATAAGTAATAACAAGTAAGTAATAACAAATAACAAATAAGTAATAACAAGTAAGTAATAACAAATAACAAATAAGTAATAACAAATAACAAATAAGTAATAACAAATAACAAATTAGTAATAACAAATAACAAATAAGTAATAACAAGTAAGTAATAACAAATAACAAATAAGTAATAACAAATAACAAATAAGTAATAACAAATAACAAATAAGTAATAACAAGTAACAAATAAGTAATAACAAATAACAAATAAGTAATAACAAATAACAAGTAAGTAATAACAAATAACAAACAAGTAATAACAAATAACAAATAAGTAATAACAAATAACAAATAAGTAATAACAAATAACAAATAAGTAATAACAAATAACAAATAAGTAATAACAAGTAAGTAATAACAAATAACAAATAAGTAATAACAAGTAAGTAATAACAAATAACAAATAAGTAATAACAAATAACAAATAAGTAATAACAAGTAAGTAATAACAAATAACAAATAAGTAATAACAAGTAACAAATAAGTAATAACAAATAACAAATAAGTAATAACAAGTAACAAATAAGTAATAACAAATAACAAATAAGTAATAACAAGTAAGTAATAACAAATAAGTAATATAACAAATAAGTAATAACAAATAACAAATAAGTAATAACAAATAACAAATAAGTAATAACAAATAAGTAATAACAAATAACAAATAAGTAATAACAAATAACAAATAAGTAATAACAAATAACAAATAAGTAATAACAAGTAACAAATAAGTAATAACAAATAACAAATAAGTAATAACAAATAACAAGTAAGTAATAACAAATAACAAACAAGTAATAACAAATAACAAATAAGTAATAACAAATAACAAATAAGTAATAACAAATAACAAATAAGTAATAACAAATAACAAATAAGTAATATAACAAATAAGTAATAACAAATAACAAATAAGTAATAACAAATAACAAATAAGTAATAACAAATAAGTAATAACAAATAACAAATAAGTAATAACAAATAACAAATAAGTAATAACAAGTAAGTAATAACAAATAAGTAATAACAAATAAGTACCAAATAAGTAATAACAAATAACAAATAACAAATAAGTAATATTATTACTTATTTGTTATTACTTATTTGCTATTTGTTATCTGTTATTATTTATTTGTTATTACTTATTTGTTATTTGTTATTTGTTATTACTTATTTGTTATATGTTATTTGTTATTTGTTATTTGTTATTACTTATTAGTAGGTGATAATTGAGAATACGAGCTCACCTGTACATGTACGTGTACGTGTACATGTACATCTCCATAGGATTTAGTGTTAAAATCGTGCATGTGTGCAAGATTTTAACGTTTTTTTTGGGCTGAGCTCGAATTTTTTTAACACTGAATTGTATCCTAGACGCGCATAGTTTTACGTACACGTACATGTACCGTTTTGATTGAAATCTGCAGATGAGTTTTCCCCATTGGATTCAGTGTTAAATTGCGAGCAAAAAAACGTTTTGAGAATTCGAACTCATCGTCTTGCCGATTCTAACAATCCGCGTCCGTACACGATTTTGACACTGAAACCTTATGGAGAGTGTTAAATTGCGAGCAAAAAAACGTTTTGAGAATTCAAACTCATCGTCTTGCCGATTCTAACAATCCGCGTCCGCACACGATTTTAACACTGAAACCCTATGGAGGCGTACACGGAGATCCGCTTGCAGATTTTAGGTCGGAAATCGACTCGCGTGAAGAGGTGATGTTTGAATCCACAAACCCACTGTAGCGTTTCTCGAAGTGAGACTGGCGCACGTTATTGCGAGGTGATCTCAACGGGCACTTGATGGAAATGTTTTGAACGAAGAGTGTTGTCGTCGGTGTGTTAGAAATTCGCGAGCCCGCTGTCACGTCTTCCTGAAGTAAATCTAACACATGTTATCGTTATGACTGAATGAGGTTTTTGTTCAAAAAGAGTTGATTATGAATATGGTCTGTATTATAGACATTCATGTTTTGTCTTGATGAGACGGATAGAAATTGAGTTTTGGAGGATATTGTTTGAAAGAGTCGATCTGTAATAGATATTTGTGTTTTGTCTTGAATGAGACGAATAGAAATTGAGTTTTGGGGATATTGTTCGAAAGAGTCAAACACTTAGTGGAATGTTTAAAACGCATTTTCCGCTCAATTAGGTTTTTGAGTGGTAAATTTTTAATATATTCATGATAGCAATCAGAGAGATGAATAAGTTCTCAGCGTTAAAATTAGTTTTCCTTTGTGTGTTGAAACTGTTTAACAGTCATCAAAGGGATTCTCTCTTAATTCGACACTGAGTGAATGGTTGTTTGATGTGTGAATGGAGATCTTTTGACAAAATGTAAAAACTACTGTCAAAATGCGTTAAATCAGAAACCGGTTTGTCATGTACTGTTTAAACGTATTCTTAAACTTCACCAATTCAATTAACAGTCAGTTTATTATATTAAAGACAGAAAGATTTTTATTACTTAAAACATAAAAATATAATTAAACATTTAATTTTGAAAATAATAAAACAATTAAAACGAAAGATGTTTTTACAGATGGATCCTAGACATCGAGATCTAATTTTAGGCGAGTATGAACGTGGTAAGAAGGGGATTCAGTCAGCTGATAGGAGCAGACGTCTTGGTGAGATGGAACTCAAACGTGAAGCCACGAAAATATTTAAACCCGTGACGGAGGGTCAAGAGCGAAGCAGGAAGGAGATAGTCGAAGAATTGAGACACATAAAGGAGAGTTCTTTAAGAATGGGTTCGTTGCCTCCTAGTTTTGGAAATCGGTATTCCGTTCAATCTACACCGGATTACGTTCCCACGGGAACTCAAACAGAGAGCGAGTCTGATGATACAGCTTCGACTATCACCACTAGTAGCGTCGCATCGTCCGATGATGATGGCGGTATGAGAGATCAGTCGTATGGATTTTATAAGGATTCGGAGGGAAGGATTTTTGTAGGAGACACAGAAGTAGAAATTGACGATGATGAATTGATCATGGGTTCGAACAAATACGAATTGACTGATGGTCTGCGCAGATTGCTCCTTTATGACAAGCCTAGCGATTACACGGATCAGGATTTTGACAATTATGGCGATATTCTGGTTCAGACCCACGCCATGAAGAGAAATAACGATGCCAGAGAGACGAGACCCAAAGCCAACAGAGGTTACAAGTGGATGAAAGTGGTGAAACCCATATGGGATATGAACAAGAAGTTCGTCGAATCGGTGACTGGCAAAGGGGTAAAAACCACTTTTCTTCCGAGTGATTCTGACGCTCTGTCTCAGAAATTGAGTTTGTTGATGGCGAGCAGACGGGCTGGTAACATAGGATTAGATAATCAGATAGTTGCTATATCTGACGAATTGTTAAGACAGAAGGTTTTGAATAAAAACCACTATAAAAGGCTGATGAACGAATTGAAGGATTGATGTGTATATAATAAGAAGAGAGAAACAAACAAACAAACAAAAATAAAACAGTAAATTCTTACACTAGAATAATAAAATTATTCAAAAACAACAAAACGATTTACCAGTGAAAAAACAAAATATATCGTCGATTCTATAATGCGAGCGTTCACGAGCGATGCGGGTAGAAACTGCGTTTGAGGTCAGTAAGAAGACGGCTTTGGATGCTGGTAAGAAAGCCGCTTCCGAAGCCAGTGGTAGGATAGCTTCTGTGGCTGGCAAAAAGGCAGCCGACGCGTTGATCGACAAGTTGATCAGTCCGCCGGCGAAGCGAGCTGCGTTAGAGCGAACGCCGAAAAGTTGGAAAGATTTTAAGGATGCTGTGGTGCCCATACAAGATTTAGCCAAAATGACGAGTGGTCCGGATTGAAGAGAACTCGCGACGGTGTGATATAAATAAATAATAACATTAAAAACAGAGTTTGAAAAACATAAAAAATTTGCGTTTGAAAAGAATCTAAAATAACAAACAAAAAAAATAAAACAAAGATGAACATTAAAGATATGTCTTGGAACGACGCCGCGACCAAGAGGTCAAATAACGAGTTCTTTCCCAAAAGCATAAGAGGTTTGATAGTGGGAAAATCGAATTGTGGAAAGACCAATCTGTTGATGAATCTGTTGTCCCGACCCGACTGGTTGGATTACGACAGATTGTTTGTGTTTGGCAAGAGCTTGTTTCAACCCGAATACAGATTGCTTCGAGAGTGCATGGATCGTAGATTGCCCAAGGACGTCATAGCCAGAATCTTTGACAGTAGGGAGGAATTCAACAAGAGCGAAGCTCCACTTTCGACCATTTTGGACGGTGCGGCGATGGAACTGATGAAGAGAAATGCATCTTCGAACGTTGAGTGTCGATTTTATGAGAACGCTAGCGACGTTCCGGATCCTAGAGAACTGAAATCGGAAGATAAGAATCTCATGATTTTCGACGATCTGCTTTTGGAGAGACAGAACCGATGTGAATCGTATTACGTTAGGGGTCGACACAGCAACGTGGACTGTTTCTACCTGTTGCAGAATTATTTTCGATTGCCCAGACAGACGATAAGGGAGAACGCTAATTTTCTATGTCTATTTCACCAAGATCTCAAGAATCTCAATCACATCTACAGCGATCACGTCGCAAACGACATGAGCGCAGTGGAATTCAGGAGATTTTGCAAGAGGGTTTGGGATGGTGGACTTTACAATTTTGTGATCGATTTGACAAGCGAATTTAATCGCAGAAAATATCGGTGCAGATTCGACAAGTTTTATGTTTCTGATGATAATAATAAGATAGAGCGTGAAAATAAAATTTAGAAAATAATAAATCTTCAAATAATTAGTTTTGAATAAAAAAAATAAAATTAAATATAATGTTCGAACATGGAGAATTGTTAGAACGAATAGCTGAGAATACGGCTGCAAAACAATCCATTCAAATCGTGGTGAGTGGCGATTCGACTCGATTCGCTACGAAATTCGAACCTTCCATCGAATTGAATAGAGAGAAAAGATACGAGATGGCGTTGGTGAATCTGGAGACTTATTATTCCTTTCCCAACGTCACCGAAAAGAATAACTTGTTCAAGTATTCTGACGGAGTGGATTGGTTGGAGATTCGAATTCCCAAAGGGAGTTACGACATAGGCAATTTGAACAATTACATTCAGACGCGAATGAAGATGGATGGAAAGGGAAGCAACAAGATCAGACTCGCTCCCAATCCTAATACCTTACAGACGATGTTGGATTTGGAAGATAATTTTCGAGTGGATTTCAACATGGACGATTCTATAGGCAAGATGTTGGGATTCGATCGAAGGGTGTATCGAGGCCACGAGGCATCTGAAAATACGGTCGACATTCTCGCAGTCAATAGCATTCTGGTGAACGTGGACGTGATTGCTGGAAGCTACGTGAATGGTAGGGCTCAACCGACGATCTATTCCTTCTTTGCAAACGTGTCGCCGGTTATAAGATCGTGGAGTGACCTCGAAATTTAGTTTATCTACCAGTGATTTTAGACACGTTATATAGTCTCAAAACCACGTTGACGGATCAAAATGGTGAACTGTTAGATCTTCGCGGAGAGAGAGTGACGATACGATTTCACATAAGAGAAATATAAAAGCAAAAAAATTGTGTATATATATAGATAACAAAAATAAAATAAACGCAATATTAATTTTACAAAATTATTTTAATATAATTATTAAACAAGAAACAATTGAAGTAAATATATTTTAAAAAACAGAATAATGACAGAATACGTGGTTAAAAACGTGAACATATCACGGGACAGAGGAAGAAACTTAACAGAGCGTTAACAACTCGAGGCGAGGCGGTGAGATTCAAATTCACTCACGAAGATCTGACGAGAGGCGGTCAGGATTCGATCGCCTGGACCAGAAGTCAAATCAAAAGGATGGAGAAAGTGATTCGCGATGGAAGAGGGTTGACGGTGAGAATGAGTCCCGCTCAATTGAGATACAATTTGAGAATGAAAGGTGGTTTCCTACCGCTATTGGCAGGAATAGACGCAAAAGCATTACCCTTCACCGCAAAGGCACTACCCTTTCTCGGAAAGACTCTCGGCGTGGGAGCTCTCACAGGACTCGCTAGTTCGGCAGTTGAGAAATTAATGGGTGGCAGCGGACTGTTTTTGAAGAAGGGAGGAGCTGTGTGTCGCGTCCATGTAGACGACAGCGGTAAAGGATTGTATCTAGAACCCGTTAGAGGTGGCAACTCTCTGAGAGGAAACGGTCTCTATCTGAAGAGTGGACAGAACATTGAGCGACAGACTCGGCAAGGGTTTGTTGCTCGGTGAGAATTCGCCATTTAAGAATATACCGATATTGAATATGTTATTATAATATAAAATTATATAAAATATAAATCATAGAAAGTATAAAATAATATATTTAAAATGGGTAAAAAGGTGGAGAAACAAATTTATCACCTGGATGAAAAGGTGGAGAAACAATTTGATGATAATGATGAATATCACAAGACAGAGAGCAAAAAAATAAAAAACGGTTAGACGCTAATGATGGATATCTAAGGAAAGAACTAATGAAAGAGATAGATAAAGCACAGGATAGACGGTTGAGAATGAGACGCTTTCCACTGTCACCACTACCTTCTGAAGAGAATGGTAATGATGCGAGTGTTACCAAGAGATGCACAACATTCATTCATAATTATGATTCGGATAAACAAAAATGTTGTTATAAACATATCATATCACAAAGAAAAAGAAAAAAAGAAGAAGAATCAACGCTGAAAATTGAGAGAAAAGGAAACGTTATTATAATATATGGTGATAATGAAGAAGAAGGAAAACAAAAAAAAAAAAAGTAATGAGATCTAAAGATGATCTTATTACTTTTTTTTTTTTTTTTTCTTCGCTAAAAATCAATCACTTTATTGTTTATATTTCCAAGTCCATTATTAGCATGTTGACACTCGTGTCTTCTCCTTTTTCAAAAACGTGTTGAATGTTTATCTTTACTCTTTTTAGTTTTTTTACATCGGTCAACTCGCTCTCACCACCCAATTTCTCCACGAGTTCGAATGAGATGTTTGGAAATATGTAATTTCCATAGGGCAACGACAAATCGTCCTTGTCGAATTCTCTATCTTCGGCGATGACGATGTTCTGCGGATCGCTTTGGTACTCGTAAATCAAATCGAGCGCGGCTTCGTCCAATTTCAAAGGCATCTTATATTTGTCGTATTTGTGCTCTAAGCCCTTCATCTCGACCTCGGTCAATTCGATGGGATCGTGTCGTTGTAATCTATAGATTTTATGACCGAATTTCTTATTCGTTTTGACTCGTTTCAATTTCAATTCACATCTTTTAGGTGTTGTTGTCCTCATGATCGATTATTTGGTTTTTTGTTTTTACGAATTCTTGCAAATAATGTATATTTTAAATTTTGTATTTTAATAATTTGTTTAAAAAAAGTTTTGTTTTTTTTGCTCTTTATATATATATAAAAAAAAGTTGTTTTTAATTTTAATTTCTTTAATGTGAAAATTTTTTTTGTAAAAAATAATGAGATCACTTTTAGATCTCATTACTTTTTTTCCTTCTTCTTTGCTAAAATCAATCTCTCTATTGTTTATATTTCCAAGTCCGTTATTAGCATGTTGACATGTGTCATTTTCTCACTTACGAAAATGTCTTGTATGTTTATCTTTACTCTTTTAAGTTTTTTTACATCAGTGAACGCGCTCTCACCACCCGATTTGTCCAAGAGTTCGAGTGAGATTATTGGATATATGTAATTTCTAAAGAACAACAACAAATCGTCCTTGTCGAATTTTCTGTCTTCAGCGACGATGATATTATTCACCAGATCGCTTTGGTACTCGCAAAACAAATCGAGCATGGCTTCATCCAATTTCAAACACATATGATATTTGTCGTAGTAGCACTCTAAGCCCATCATCTCGACCTCGTTCAATTCGATGGGATCGTGTTGTTGTAATGTATAGATTTTAAAACCTAATTTCATACACGCTTCGACTCGTTTCAATTTCAATTCGCATCTTTTAAGTGTTGCTGTCATGATCGATTATTTGTTTTTTTTGTTTTACGAATTCTTGCAAATAATGTATATTTTAAATTTTTGTATTTAAATAATTTGTTTAAAAAGTTTTTTTTCTCTTTAAATATATATAAAAGTTAAATTTTAACATCCTTTTTTTCGTATTAATTTAATTTTTTTTTCACAAGTTTTTAGAACGGGCAAGACATCGAACGTTTAAAAATTAGCCTTCGCATCTTGCAGTTATCATCATCTATTGAGAAGGAATCGGATGACATGAACACACGTCTGCTTCACAGAAATTTGTTTTGAACCTCGTGCAAGACTTCGCGTAAAAGTCGTAAGAGTTCTATTTGTCTTGAACCTTCTTTTTTAATAGTTCGAACGACATTGTCAATTAATTTTTGTTCGCTAATAGTATTACGATTCGATTTTCTATCGCAAATCGTATCGTTTTCTTTCGAAATGCGTAAATATAAATTACGATTTTTTTCTTCTTGGTTTTTTGGAGAATAACGATTTATTAAACAACGTTGACGTTTATGTCGAGATTCCGTTGTGGATGTTGTCGTCATGATCGATTATTTGTTTTTTTTTTGTTTTACGAATTCTTGCAAATAATGTATATTTTAAATTTTTGTATTTTAAATAATTTGTTTAAAAAGTTTTTTTTCTCTTTATATATATAAGTTAAATTTTTAACATCCTTTTTTTCTCATTTTTTTTTAAACGTTAAGGAACATAAAAAAAATCGATTAATTTCATCAAAAAAATTTTTTTTTTTCACATTAAAAAAACAAAACTTTTTAAACAAATTATTTAAAATACAAAATTCGAAAAAAATATATTCTTACAAAATGAAACAAACAGATAAAAAAAAATTGGAAAATTTAAATGAGAAAACCATACCTCAGTTAAACGAGATTTGTAAACTATTAAAAATTTCACATTTCAGAAATCATAGAACTAAATCAAAAAAGATTGAAGTCATACAGAAACATTTGCGAAATGATGGAAAGGCAAACGAAATGCCGATAGCAATGACGTCAAAAAATGCATCGGTTGTGAAAAATGAGAAGAAGAAAAAGATAGTAAAAGGAATCGTAATGCCGATAGCAACAACGTCAAAAAATGCATCGGTTGTGAAAAATGAGAAGAAGAAAAAGATAGTAAAAGGAATCGAAATGCCGACGTCGAAAAAAACCAAAAACGTTTCGATTGTGAAAAATAAGAAGACGACTAAACGAAAAGCCGTTGAAGAACTTCAAGTTTCCAAAGAAAAGAAAAGAAAAATGAAAACGAGTGATGCACATCAGATTCTAGGCAAACGAGATATATCGAACAAACTTCGAGGAGCAATAGACGAAGGGAAAGGAGAAGAATATCTAGCGCGACTCGCTGCAGAACTATTTCAATCGAAGTCCGTGGAACGGGAGAGTGTGATCAAAGGCATTTTTAAAACTTTCGACGTGGTTCCCTCGTTGAAGAAAATCGATCCGAAATTGTTCATTGTTCATGGAACGGGTGAAGAAAAAGGTATTGGATTTGTTTCACAAATACATGAACGTGGGACTAAAATTTAAGATGATACTCCATTGCGTGATGAATAAAATCGACGTGAAGTCCGGCGAGAGTGTCGTGAAAAATGCATATTTCAGATCTAATGTATTTTGAGGTTCAGATTTATCAGACGTTTTCGAAAAGATGAAAGACAAGATGTTGACGTCTCTCACGAATTATCAATAGGAAGGTAGTAATTGGACGTTCGATGAGGTGTTGAAACTCGAAATTCACATAACTAAAAACGATTTGTTGAAAGGGTCTTCCTACGTGAAATTACCGTATTTCCTCGCTAAGAAATATGCCGTGATCAACGTGAAAAATAACGATGATCAGTGTTTAAAATGGGCAGTCACATCCGCTCTATACCCTGTCAAAATAAACTCCGATAGAGTTTCTCAGTACGAGGAAACTTCTAAAAATCTCGATTGGACCGGAGTGACTTTTCCAACGCAGTTAAAACACATCGAATGTTTCGAGGCTCAAAATCCCACCGTTGCGGTGAACGTCTTGGGATACGACGACGAAAAACGAAAGATCCATCCTCTCAGACTGACTTCGTATCTCGGAAGAGAAAAGACGATTATTTTATTATTGATTTTGAATGGTGACAATCGTCATTATTGTTGGGTTAAACACCCGAGTCAATTACTGTCAAAACAAAATAATAATCATAACGGAAAGATATCTTTATGTTACAATTGCATGAACGTGTTTCACAGCGAAGACTCGTTGGCGAAACATCAGGAATATTGCAACGAAAATCAAGGTGTCGCCGTCGAAATACCCAAACCCAACACCATCGTGAAGTTTGAAAATCACAATAGAAGGTTAAAAGTACCATTCGTCGTGTATGCCGATTTCGAATGTTTCACCGCGGAAATGAGTTCCTGTCAACACAACGCTTTTCAAAGTTACATCTAAAGATATCAAAAACACATACCTTCGGGCTATTGCATTTACGTGGAATGCGCTTTCGACTCGCAACACGACATGGGTCCCTTCACCTACACGAAACAGTATGAAGACGACGACGTGCCTCAAAGGTTCGTGGAAGAGTTAGAATGGAAACTTCAAATGTTATACGACAAATTCAAAACTCCGGCAGAAATGATCATCACGGGAGAGCAGCAGGACGAAAATAACAGAGCCACCGAATGTCACATATGCAAACAATCGTTCGACGAGAATTCAAAGGAATATAGGAAGGTCAGAGACCATGATCATTACACGGGTCTGTATCGCGGTCCGGCTCACAGCAAGTGTAATTTAAAATATTGAGACGCCGTTTTCTATCCAGTGATGTTTCACAATCTCTCGGGTTACGACAGTCATCTGTTCGTGAAAAATCTCGGCACCTCACACGAAGAATTAAACTGCATCGTGAACAGCGAAGAAAGATACATTTCCTTCACGAAATGGAAGCTCATGGAGGAGAAAAGAGTAATCGACGGAGAGACGTTGGAAGAAAAAACGAAATTCATTCATAAAGCCATACGTTTAATCGACAGTTTTAAATTCATGTCAACCACTCTGGAAAAATTAGTCGATAACATGAGCAAGGATAAATTTAAAATCATGAGCGAACATTTCGAAGAACGAGTAGACGTCATGTTGAGGAAAGGAGTCTATCCTTATGATTACATGAACGATCTAAAGAGATTCGAAGACACCGCACTACCTTTGAAAGAAGATTTTTATTCGAAATTATACGAATCTGACATTTCCGACGAGAATTACGAACACGCTAAAAACGTGTGGAAATCATTCGATATGAAAACCATGAGAGATTATCACGATCTCTATCTGAAGACCGACGTTCTACTCTTGGCAGATGTGTTCGAAAATTTTCGAGACGTCTGTTGTCGAAATTACGATCTGGATCCCACTTGGTATTTCACCGCACCCGGTTTGGCGTGGGACGCTCTGTTGAAGACCACCAAAGTCCAATTGGAATTATTATCCGACATGGACACATTGCTCATGTTCGAAAGGGCTGCGAGAGGTGGCGTCTCGATGATCTCCCACAGACATTCTGAGGCTAACAATCCCTACATGAAAGAAGGTTTCGATTCGAAAAGGTCGACTAAATACATACAGTATTGGGACGCTAATAATCTGTATGTTGGGCTATGAGTCATCTTTTACCGACTGGAAATTTCGAATGGGTGAAGGAACCAGAAGAGATGCAAAAATGGAGAGACTATCCTTGCATTTTAGAAGTCGATTTAAACTATCCGAAAGAATTACACGATCTACACAATGATTATCCGCTGGCTCCCGAACGAATGGAACCGAACGAGGGAGACGAGGAAAAACTCATTCCCAATTTATTTAACAAACATAACTACGTCGTCTACAGTTAGAATTTGAAACAGTACGTCGATTACGGGATGAAATTAGTCAACATACATCGCATCATTCGATTCGACGAAGAGCCTTGGATGAAAAAATACATCGATCTCAACACGAATCTCAGAACTCGAGCCGAGAACGATTTCGAAAAAGATTTCTTCAAACTCATGAACAACTGCGTGTACGGTAAATCGATGCAAAACATCAGGAAGAGAACCGACGTTCGACTCATCACGTCTGAGAAAAGAGCTAAAACATTAGTGGTGAAACCCAATTACAAACACTGAACCATATTCGACGAAAATCTAGTGGCCGTTCACATGCAAAAGACGCACCTGAAGTTCAACAAACCGTATTATCTTGGACCGATCATCTTAGATATCAGCAAGCGATTGATGTACGAGTTTCACTACGATTACGTCAAACGAAAATTTGGTGATAAAGCCAAACTACTGTTCACCGATACGGACAGTTTAGTTTACGAGATAGAGACGAAAGACGTCTACCGAGATATATCTCAAGACGTGGTCGAGTGGTTCGACATGAGCAATTATCAATTCAATTGAACGACAACAAGAAGGTGTTGGGTAAATTTAAGGACGAGAGCGGTGGTAAACAAATCGTCGAATTCGTGCGCTTGAGACCCAAACTGTATGCTTATCGTCTAGAAGATGATGAAGAGATCAAGAAGTGCAAAGGAGTTAAAGCGTGCATGGTGAAGAAAAACATCTCTTTCCAAGAGTATAAAGATTTTCTGTTAGGAAGTGGTCCAGTGTATAAGACTATGAAATCGATTCGAAGCGAAAATCATGACTTGTATACTGAAATAGTCAACAAGATTTCGCTGACGGCCGACGATGATAGGAGATTCATGTTAGACAATAAAATAAGCACTTTGGCACTCGGATATTGGACTGCAGATTTAACTATAGACGATATTAATATGGATGATTGGATTCTAGATACGATTGTGGATGATAGGATTCCAGAAAATCAAGAGGAATTAGATGGATTCAAAATTATAGAAATCGATAGTAACATCAAGTGTCCAGAAAATCAAGAGGAATTAGACGGATTCAAAATTATAGAAATCGATAGTAACATCGAGTGTCCAGAAAATCAAGAGGAATTAGCCGGATTCAATATTATGGAAATCGATAGTGACATCGAGAGTTCAGAAAATCAAGAAGAATTAGATGGAATCAAAATTATAGAAAACGATAGAGACATCGAGAATGTTAGTTTAAAAAAAAAGAGAAAAAAACAAAAAAAAAATAACGTCATTTTTTAGTGAATTATAATAAAATAAATAAAAAAAAATATATACGCATCTCGACAATCGGAATGCGGAATTTTAAATCTAGATGATTCATCGGGTGAAGGCACTCACTGGGTGGCGTGGATGAAGAACGGGAAGAAGAACAATTATTATTTCGACAGCTACGGAATCTCGCCGCCAAAAGAAATAAAGAACTATTTCAACAAATCGATGGTTCGTTACAACACGGAACAAGTGCAATCACCACATCAAGTGTTTTGCGGTCACCTGTGTCTCTATGTTCTCAAGAGATGGTCTGAAGGAGATCGATTTCAAGACATTCTCAATGATTTACATTAGAGAGAGATTTTTTTTTTATAGTATATAAAGATAAAAAACTATTTTAAAAAAATTTTTAATCGAATAAAAACGAAAAATAAAATAACATAGTTCATTTTTAATAAACTGCGTTTGAACATATTTTTCTAAAAAACAAAAAATCCCACAACAACATGCCAGTCGATAAATTTGGTAGAAGTGACGACGAAAAAGTCAATCCAAGAAAGAAGAAGAAGACGTTTGAAGTCGACGATGGTTACGACGTTGCCAACTTGGACGAACGTTATGTTCGGAGATACAAACCTCGAGAAGAACCTTTGAACATGAACGATAAGTAGCTCTACAATCTTCCCGAGACGATAGATCTCGCAGATGCTGCGACTAAAAAATACGTTGACAGGGGGAACGCTGATTTCGAACGAATCCTGCTAGATAATTACGTGGATAAAACCATGACTGACGATCTGGATCTGAAATCCAAATGTTTGGTGAACGTCGCGAATCCCGTAGATCCCACCGATGCAGCAACCAAGAAATACGCGGACGACTCTCACGCGAGATTCAGCAAACACCTGAGAAATAGATACGTTCAGAAAATGATGCACTCAGAATTGAACGCTAATTCTAACAAGATAACGAACGTGGCCACTCCCACGAATCCCAAGGATGTGGCGACCAAACACTACATAGATCTAGAACAGAGAAAGTCTGACAGACGAGAAATGAAATCGGATCTGAATGCGGGATTCAACAAGATATTGAATCTGTCGAAGATTGACAACACGGATGCGGACTCAACTGCGGTCAACAAGGGCTACGTAGATTCTGCCGTGATACAATCACAAGAATACCTAGAATCGCAAGTGGACGATCTCTACCTGAACAAACAATCTGGCGGAACCATGGAGGGTGGCATTGACATGAACGGTCACAATTTATTCGGACTCAGTCACGATCCCGAATTCGATTCCAGCGCGGTCAGCAGAAAGTACGTGGATGACAACTCGGTCTGGAGAAAGGGTGACATCATGGAAGGTAAACTAGACATGGGTGGACACACGTTCACGAATCTACCAGATCCCGTGAACATGACGGATGCCTGCACCCTGATTTCAGTAGTGGAGAAAGTCAAATATGCTAGACAATTGATCACTGTGTGGTCTGAAGAGGCCGGCACCTTAGATGAAGGAGAAGCTGAGTGGTCTTTCGGAAATGGAGGTAGCGGATCGAAACATGGTCAGGTGGGATATCCCATGCCGCTGGGAGGTGAAATCCTTCGAATGAGTCTGGCTTCCTCGGATTTGAATAACAGAGCGGTCGTCAATCTCATGGTGAATGGTGTAGAGAGCGATAAGAGATACAGCGTCGAAAAGACTGAGAATCAACACGCGAATGTTAGCACGTTCGGCACGCCTCTCAAAGTGAACGCCGTAGACAGGATTAATTTCGTTATGAAAACCAATAATCCCGAAGCCACCACTTCTGTGGTGAGTCTACTGATCGAACTAGATTCTTTGAACAAACAGTGAACGCATGGAAAATAATGAATTAAAAAAAAAATAATGTGTGATTATTAAAAACAAAAAAAACAAAAAAAAAAGTAATGAGATTTAGAAAGATGTTCAATCTCTCTAGATCACATTACTTTATTTATTTTTTTTTTGTTTTTTTTGTTTTTAATAATTACTCATTACTTTTTATTTTTTTTTGTTTTTTATTTTTTTCACACTCGTCACTCATCAAATGATCGACATCTTATTTCCGTCCGATTCGAATTGTAATTCTCTATCCGACAGGACCAGGGCGAAGGCTTCGGTTTTTCTAGAACATTCCTATCGAATTGCATCTTGATCTGAATGTCTAAGATGCTACTCTTGAGTCGTTCACTCTGTTTACTGACTTCGAATACAAACATGAGATACATCGACTTGTATTCGCCGGGAGACATGTTAGGATTGCTCATCAATTCGTCTAGACTGTGATACTTCTTTCTAAAATCAGCGGCGTCGCCGTACAGTCTGCAGAAATCGTTCTTGTTGAACAACGCGTTGTAATCAATTGCTGGATATCTCGTGGCATTCAGAAACACTTGCATGTTTCTCAAACTGCAGTGATCGAACAGAGACGCATTCTTTTCCTGAGACCTGTCCCTATCGGTCTGAAACGCAACCACGATGAAACGTGGTCTCTCGGAAGCGCACTTCACCATCAATCTCCAATCGAAGTGATTCGTGGAGGGAGGAATGCTAGCCGTGTCGCACTGTCTCATTCTAAATCCCACGGGTAATTTACTCTTGGATTCTATGATCTTGTAGAGACGCGCTTTCTCCACGATCGAAGGCTCCACGTGCGGAACAAACCACGATATCTTGTGTAGAGTTATCTTACCCGCATCAGTCGCAGTGAGTCTCACTATTGCGTCGTCGTTTCCTTTTCGAATCAACGTCAGACTGTGTTTGAATCCGTACATGATCTTGTTGTAATTGTCTGCAAATCCGAAGATGTGTTTCAAAGGTATCCTGAACGAAAACGTTCCTTTAGGTCTGGACGTCTTGACGACATAGTCGAATATCAAGGCGGCGCCTGCGCTAGCAGGGCCTACGGTGTCTTTCACCCACAACTGATTAAGTCCTCTGGATTTCGAAAAATCATCAGGATACGTCAAGAGTCCGAACATCGTGGTGGCCTGACCGGGATGAAACACAGATTCTATCTCTTGTCCGGATAGCATGTATTTTATGTTACTGAATAGATGCATGATGCCATTATTGGCAAGAGTAACCGTGTCGTCATCGGCGTAGTCGCTCCCATCTTCCTTGGTGAGACGTCCCCGCACCACTATGTAACTCTCGCTAGGATGTACGAATAGATCTTGCGTTTCGACGTTGATTCTTATCTCTCCCGCATTGTTCAAACTCGTTCTGGTTACCGGTTCGTATTCGTGAACCTCATATTCTTGAATACTTTCATCTTTCACTATGCTTTGTGCTATATCTAGTATATTTGTCATTTTAAAGGATTTTTAGTTTTTTGTTTATTAATTAACTTGCTTTCTTTATCTAAAAATAGTTTTTAATTATTTTTTATTATTATTTTTTTCTCTCTTATATATATGTGTGTAAACAAGAAAATGTTAAAGAAAGTAAATAAAAAAAATTTTGTTTTCTTCATCAAAACTTCGTCTTCTGTAATTGTTGTTCGTAAAACTTTCCGATGATCTCTTCTCCATCCAAAGCTTCGATTTCGTAAGTCACCGGATCGGTGTGAAATATTTTGATTATCACGAAGATTTCCGAGGTCCATCGAGGAGTATAACCCTTTTCGAAGTGCTTCTTATAAGCGTAAATTCTCACTCGATCACCGACCGCAAATTTCGGCGTTCTAGACTTCTTCCTGATCTTAGATCTCTCAGGATATAGATTCGCATAGACCCGTTTTTCGTTTCGAGGATCGCTAGCTTCCGCGGGAGTCATCTTGATTGATCTGTGTCACGTGTTGTTGTAATCTTTGACCAGACCGTTCAGAGTGTATATGTATTTCTTGGTCGAATTCACCGTGAAGTATCTGTGCATCTTCTCCTTCATCGTTCGATTCCAACGTTCCACCATGCTGGCTTTCTCTTTGTTTTCGATCGAGTAGAGGTCTACCAATCGATGAACGTGCTTGTTGTAGAATTCCTTTCCCTTGTCCACCCACAATTTACTCGGTTTTCGAGAAGACGAGTCGAACACGCTCTTCAGAGCCTCGGCGACGCAAGGTCCCGATTTATTCTTCAAAGCTCTGAGCCAACCGTATTTGGAAAACACGTCGATGACCATCAATAGATATTTGACGCCCTCGTTCCACCTTGAAAACGATCTCATGTCGACCAAGTCGGCAGATCAAATATCATCCAGACCCTTCACGAACACCCTTCTCTTTCGAAATTTACACACTATGGGTTTGTGTAACTCCTCAGCCAATTCGCTCGTCAATAATCGTTTCTTCTTCTTTTAAGATGCGCTTTTTTTTTTTGAACGCCCCATCCGAATCGACGTTTCGCACCGATCAGATTGCCGACCAGCGAACGTTCCATCTTCTCTCTCCTGGTCAGATTCGATATGCCTCTCAATTTCCCCAACATGTTTTTATCGCAGATGCCGTTGCGAGTCTTGGCGTCGGGATGTTCGACGTAGCACAGATCGTGATCATACGCAGCCGCGTCCACCCTATTCACAGGTTTGCGCCAAGATTTGGGTGTCAGATCGGCGTTGAGTCTCTTGTTCAATTTCGTTCCGAGTTCCGTGAAACTGTGACCGGGCAGATGCATTTCAAAAGGTAGATTATTGATCATTTTATTCATGATGCCTTTACCTTTGCTCGCGTTCTTTTTTTTGATGAATCGTGTCTTGACAGAACCACACACGTCGCAAATTCCGTGAAGCATCTGTCTGTCGTTTTTAGTTTGCACTTCTCTAGAATTACTCGTCTCGGTAACTCTCTTACACTTTACACAATACATTTTTAAGAGTTATTTAAATTAATTTCGTTTTTTTATTTTATATATAAATTTAATTTTTTTTTTAAAAATTCTGTTCTTATTATATATATTTTTTTTTCAATCGCTGCTCTTGAGTTCTATCATCTTACTGAATTCCTCCCTGGCCTTTTTCCTCCCCTTTTCCACGAGAGAATCCTTCATCTCTTTCTTGATGATCTGACGAGTCTTGATTCTCACGGCTTCTTTCATGGCATCGTGTTTCGTTTTCTCGCTCAATATCGCGAAGTATTCTCCGTCCGATATCCTACCGTCTTTCAACGCCATAGAGATCATTTCGGATATTGTGTTGATCTTGGAGTCGGCCAAGACACGAATCTTGTCGTTTTCCTCGCCTTCAGATATAATTTCCTACTCAAAACGTTTCCGAGAGTGCTAAACAATCCGGCGGCGATGGCCACTCCTTCTACGGTCAACACGATCGGAATGGCGACCGCGGTTGACAACAATCCGATGCCGGCCGCGTGTAAACCCATGGAAATCATGATGAGTGTCGTGTCGATCGAGGTTGACGAATGTCACGAAACGCGAATACTTCTTCTTGAGAGAATGGTGAGAATCTCTCTCTCGAGTTAGATACTCTTGGATTCTATTGATTTGATCGATGCGATACCTCTCTCCTCTTTCTCTTTCTTCTAGCGACGGCGCCGTCGGCAAAACGTTGATCAGCTTCTCGTCCTCGTCGTCCACTAACGTCGGATACAATTTATTTCTGGTTCTCATTTTTGTTTTTTTCTTTCTAATATTAGATAAAAAATTTATGTGTGTATTTATTTTTATTTTCTATTCTCCCTTATTTTATATCAACGAGAAAACTTAGACGTATTCTTCGTTAAACAATAATTTCAAGATGCATCCCTTATCTCGTAAAGTCAGACTTTTACGCGCCAATTTCTGTTCTTCCGAATCTGTGGGCTTGCTTCGATTTTTACAGTAGAGTAATCTCTTCCAAAACGCGATCACTTCATTGATTTGAACGCGTTCGAACGCCGGTTCGAAATACTTGATGACCATATCTTCCCTTTCCATCCACAGACACGAATGATTCTCGTGATCGAAGTCTAGGTGATCCCGACATCCGACGCATCGTTCTAACAAGAGACGACCTAGTTGTTCATTCACGCAGAATGCGTAGGCTCTCATCAGCATTTTTAAAAGAAACCTCACTCTAATATCCTGAGAATCACTCATGATTTACGTTTTTATTATCTATTCGATTTGATATATTTATTTTTTTTAAATAACTATTTATTTATATTTTTTTCCTCCCCTATATATATATATCAATCAAAAACGTGACAGCGGGCTCGCGAATTTCTAACACACCGACGACAACACTCTTCGTTCAAAACATTTCCATCAAGTGCTCGTTGAGATCACCTCGCAATAACGTGCGCCAGTCTCACTTCGAGAAACGCTACAGTGGGTTTGCGGATTCAAACATCACCTCTTCACGCGAGTCGATTTCCGACCTAAAATCTGCAAGCGGATCACCGTGTATGCCTCCATAGGGTTTCAGTGTTAAAATCGTGTACGGACGCGGATTGTTAGAATCGGCAAGACGATGAGTTCGAATTCTCAAAACGTGTTTTTGCTCGCAATTTAACACTGAATCCAGTGGGGAAAACTCATCTGCAGATTTCAATCAAAACGGTACATGTACGTGTACGTAAAACTATGCGCGTCTAGGATACAATTCAGTGTTAAAAAAATTCGAGCTCACCCTAAAAAATAAAAAAACGTTAAAATCTTGTAAACGTACACGATTTTAACACTAAATCCTATGGAGATGTACATGTACACGTACACGTAAATGTACAGGTGAGCTCGTATTCTCAATTATCACCTACTCTTATTTGTTATTTGTTATTACTTATTTGTTATTACTTACTTGTTATTACTTACTTGTTATTTGTTATTACTTATTTGTTATTTGTTATTACTTATTTGTTATTACTTACTTGTTATGACTTATTTGTTATTTGTTATTACTTATTTGTTATTACTTATTTGTTATGACTTATTTGTTATTTGTTATTACTTATTTGTTATGACTTATTTGTTATTTGTTATTACTTATTTGTTATTACTTATTTGTTATTTGTTATTACTTATTTGTTATTTGTTATTACTTATTTGGTATTACTTACTTGTTCTGACTTATTTGTTATTTGTTATTACTTATTTGTTATTACTTATTTGTTATTACTTATTTGTTATTTGTTATTACTTATTTGTTATTACTTACTTGTTATTACTTACTTGTTATTTGTTATTACTTATTTGTTATTACTTATTTGTTATTACTTACTTGTTATTACTTACTTGTTATTTGTTATTACTTACTTGTTATTTGTTATTACTTATTTGTTATATGTTATTTGTTATTACTTACTTGTTATTTGTTATGACTTATTTGTTATTTGTTATTACTTATTTGTTATTACTTACTTGTTATTACTTACTTGTTATTTGCTATTACTTATTTGTTATATGTTATTTGTTATTACTTACTTGTTATTTGTTATGACTTATTTGTTATTTGTTATTACTTATTTGTTATTACTTACTTGTTATTTGCTATTACTTATTTGTTATATGTTATTTGTTATTACTTACTTGTTATTTGTTATGACTTATTTGTTATTTGTTATTACTTATTTGTTATTACTTACTTGTTATTACTTACTTGTTATTTGCTATTACTTATTTGTTATATGTTATTTGTTATTACTTACTTGTTATTTGTTATGACTTATTTGTTATTTGTTATTTCTTATTTGTTATTACTTATTTGTTATTACCTACTTGTTATTTGTTATTACTTATTTGTTATATGTTATTTGTTATTACTTACTTGTTATTTGTTATGACTTATTTGTTATTTGTTATTACTTATTTGTTATTACTTACTTGTTATTACTTACTTGTTATTTGTAATTACTTTTTTGTGATTTGTTATTTGTTATTACTTATTTGTTATTAGTTATGTGTTATTACTTATTTGTTATTACTTACTTGTTAATACTTAGTTGTTATTACTTATTTGTTATTTGTAATAACAAATAAGGAATAAGTGCCCGATCATCCTCCCTACTATGCGCAGGCTGCAATTTTTATTACTTACTTGTTATTACTTATTTGTTATTAGTTATGTGTTATTACTTATTCGTAATAACAAGTAAGTAATATCTAGTAACAAAAAATGTCCCTCCAGGGCTTCTTATGAAAACTCTCCGTTTTAGAGCTATAAACAAGAAACATTCTGTGAACAAAGTTGAATCTCTCTCACTAAAAAGAGGTGAATACACATCTCAAAGCATTATGACTGGTGATTCACGCGGAATTGGTTTAAAATAAGTTCAAGTATAATGGACAGGGTTCCAAGCTATGGGGATTAATATCTTGAAAAGCCCCCCCCCCCCCCCCCCCCGCCCCACCCCCCCCCCCCACACACACACAAAGATCAACTTTTTAGGACGGATTGACCCGGTACGAAACTCGACTTGGGACAAAACACAGGTGATTTTGATAGGAAAGCCGATCTCCAAGTATAGTCAGTGGGGTGGGGGAGGGGGGGGTGGTCGTTGGGGTCTCGAAAATTATTTTTAAAGAATTTCAAGCTTATTGGACAAGGGTGGTGATGGCTACACTTTGGGGGTTAATATCTCCATTCGAGAGAACTTGAGAAAAAGTACTCCACCTCCTCTATACAAGATAAACAGAGCAGAATACTTAAATGTAGGCTACAGACATTTCGCGACTTGGGGGAAAATATTTACGCAGACATCGTTATCTAATACTAGCGAGTGTTACCCGGCGTTGCACGGGAGAAGATGGTTATATCAGCCGTTTTCGAAATAGAAGGTCAAGGTCACCAATTTCAAGATCAAGGTCACTCCAATAAAGTCAAAATGATCGATGGGTCAATATACCCACACATATGAAATTTCAGCCCAATCGGCCCAGCCGTTTTCGAATTAAAAGATCAAGGTCACCAATTTCAAGGTCAAGGTCACCCCGCACGGGCACCCCGATAAAGTCAAAATGATCGATGGGTCAATATACCCGCACATATGAAATTTTAGCCCGATCGGCTCTGCCGTTTTCGAAATAAAAGGTCAAGGTCACCAATTTCAAGGTCAAGGTCACCCCTCATGGGCACCCCAATAAAGTGAAAATGATCGATGGGTTAATATACCCGCACATATGAAATTTTAGCCCGATCGGCCCAGCCGTTTTCGAAATAAAAGGTCAAGGTCATCAATTTGAAGGTCAATTTTGGTACAAAATGGCTGCTGGTGGCCATCTTGAATTTCGGACCACACCCAAAAACACTCGTTCTCATCCCACGGTGATAACAAAGGTACCCAAAAAGGTTCGTAAAGATCGGTTCATAAATACGGCCTCTAGCCTGAGCCGTATAGAACTTGTGTACAAAAAACTGATTAGACCTAATTTCGGTACAAAATGGCCACTAGCAGCCATCTTGAATTTTGGACCGCACCCAGAAACACTCATCCCATATGTTACTCGCAGGGACGAATTAACCCCGTGTAGAAAGTTTTAGATCGACTGGTCGAGAAACGGAGGAGTTCACCCGGAACAAAGATAGATAGAGAGAGAGAGAGAGAGAGAGATATAGATACAGACATTCGCATTTATATATTAGATGCTCGAGGGTGCATGTATCAAAGCAAAAAAAATGGTTTTAAAAAAGTACTTATGATTAAAATTAAAAAATCGGTTCCAAACTTCGGATATAGGCCTATATTTGGTATACCCCGTATAAACAAATAGTGTTCATTTGGGGACTCTATCCCTTGTACTTTGCCTGCAGCCACGTGCGATCTCATTTTCTACCAGCGGTATTATTTAAGTACGATCCGTCTCGTTGTTTTCTACCTGCGGTCTTATTTTAGTGCGACCGGATATTCAATGTCACCGGCAGAAAAAAAGTAGGTCGGACTTTTTAATCGGATTGTTTTTAGCTTACCGAAGGGAGCTTAACTTATCACTTGCCGTCCGTCGTCGTCCGTCGTGAACTTTACTTTGTCGACTTTTCCTCCCAAACTACTGGACCCAATTGAACCAAATTTGGTGTGCATGTTCCTTATCATATGCCAATTCAAGCTTGTACAAATAAATTTTCCGCGTCCACAGGGGGCACCACAAGGGGCATTACTCTGATAGCACCCATATTTTTTTTTTAAATTAAAAAAATCTTTTTCTCCAGAACCATCATTTAGAATCTTTTGATATTTGGAATATAACATCTCTATTGGGGTCAGATTCAAGTTTGTTCAAATCGAGTCTCTGGGTTAATAATTGGGCTCCCTGTAGGAGCCCGAATTTTAACTTAGTGAAATATGAGAAAATTTCTTTAAACATTTTCTTCTTCAGATCCAGAATGCTTTCATATTTGGTATACAACATCTGTAGGGGGGTCAGATTCAAGTTTGTACAAATCGGTTCCCTGAGTGAGTATTTGGGCTCTCTATTGGAGCCCAAAGTTTAACTTCGTGCAATTTGAGGAAATTTCTTTAAAAATCTTCTTCTTCAGATCCACCAGTCAGAATCCTTTCATATTTGGTATACAACATCTATAGGGGGGGGGGGGGGGGGGTCAGATTCAAGTTTGTACAAATCGGGTCCCTGAGTTAGTATTTGGGCTCTCTCTTGAAGCCCAAATTTTAACTTCGTACAATTTGAGTCGAGTCCCTGGGTTTTATTTGGGCTCCCTATGAGAGCCTGAATTTTAACTTGGTGAAATATGAGGAAATTTCTTTAAAAATCTTCTTCTTCAGATCCACCAGTCAGAATGCATTCATATTTGGTATACAACATCTTGAGGTGGGTCAGTTTCAGGTTTGTTCAAATTGCTTACCTGGGTAAATCTTTGGGTTCCTTAAGGGAGTCCGAATTTCAACTTAGTGCAATATAGGGAATTTTTGTTTTAAATCTTCTTCTTTAGAACCTGTGGTCAGAATGTTTTCATATTTGGTATACAACATCTCTAGGATGGCCCGATTCAAGTTTGTTCAAATCTGGTCTATAGGTTGATATTTGGCTTCCTATGGGAGCCCGAATTTTAACTTAGTGCAATATGAGGAAATTTCTTTTAAAAGTCTTCTTCTTCAGATCCACCTATCAGAATCCTTTCATATTTGGTATACAACATCTCTAGGTGGGTCAGATTCAAGTTTGTTCAAATCGGGTCCCTGGGTTAATATCAACTTAGTGCAATATAGGGAATTTTTTTTTAAATCCTCTTCTTTAGACCCTGCGGTCAGAATGTTTTCATATTTGGTATACAACATCTCTAGGAGGGTCCGATTCAAGTTTGTTCAAATCTGGTCTATGGGTTGATATTTGGCTTCCTATGGGAGCCCGAATTTTAACTTAATGCAATTTGAGGACATTTCTTTAAAAAGCTCCTTGTTCAGATCCACCAGTCAGAATTCTTTCATATTTGGTATAAACATTTGTAACATCTCGACAGGGATCAGATTCAAGTTTGGGCTCTCTATGGGCAGGGTTGGGGGGGCGGGGGGGGGGGGGGCATTTTAGGTTCAGGTTTGTTCAGATCCATTTCCATAAAATTTGCCTTTGCATGGCTCCATTCCTTTGTAGTGTTGATTTAGACCCTGTGGTCAAAATGTTTTCATATTTGGTATACAACATCTCTAGGAGGGTCCGATTCAAGTTTGTTCAAATCTGGTCTATGGGTTGATATTTGGCTTCCTATGGGAGCCCGAATTTTAACTTAATGCAATTTGAGGACATTTCTTTAAAAAGCTCCTTGTTCAGATCCACCAGTCAGAATTCTTTCATATTTGGTATAAACATTTGTAACATCTCGAGAGGGATCAAATTCAAGTTTGGGCTCTCTATGGGCAGGGTTGGGGGGGGGGGTGGGGGGGGGGCATTTTAGGTTCAGGTTTGTTCAGATCCATTTCCATAAAATTTGCCTTTGCATGGCTTCATTCCTTTGTAGTGTTGATGAACCATGTCTTACTGATTGTGACCCCAAACACTTCTTTGAACCACTTTGACCAGTGAGCGATTAAGGCCCCTTGGGGCCTCTTGTGTTTAAAAACATGGCCGTCGGCAGCCATCTTGGATTTGGCACATAAATTATCAACAATTCCATTAGCACACCCTACAGGGGGATTCCTCGCCTGACCTTTTTCAAATTCCATATGTAGCTTTGGTGTGATGTCTAGATGGGAGCTATCAAATTTTTCTGAGGAAATTTCTTTTAAAAGTCTTCTTCTTCAGATCCACCAATCAGAATCCTTTCATATTTGGTATACAACATCTCTCGGTGGGTCAGTTTCAAGTTTGTTCAAATCGGGTTCCTGGGTTAATATTTTGGCTCCCTATTTGAGCCCAAAGTTTAACTTAATGCAATGTGAGGACATTTCTTTAAAAACCTCCTTGTTCAGATCCACCAGTCAGAATTCTTTCATATTTGGTATATACATTTGTAACATCTCAAGAGGGATCAGATTCAAGTTTGTTCAATTTGAGTCCCTGGGTTATTATTTGGGCTCTCTATAGGCAGGGTTGGGGGAGGGGGGCAGGGGAGCATGTAAGGTTCAGGTTTGTTCAGATCCATTTCCATAAAATTTGCCTTTGCATGGCTTCATTCCTTTGTAGTGTTGATGAACCATGTCTAACTGAATGTGACCCCAAACACTTCTTTGAACCACTTTGGCCGGTGAGCGATTAAGGTCCCCTTGGGGCCTCTTGTTTGTTTCACTGTTGCTAAAAGACTTTAGCAGAGGGCATGAAGGCATATATATGTATTACAGATTGCAGTTTAAAAACAATGAACGAAAATGAAAATAAAGCAAAACCAAATAAAGGAGAATTACAAATTTTCGTTTCAGATTATTGTGGAGGTCCAAATAAAACCAAATAAAGGAGAATTACAAATATTCGTTTCAGATTATTGCAGAGGTTTTTTTTTTATCAGCTCAATTCAATCTTCTTCATAGATGTGATACACAGTGAACTGTTTCAAAAATTGTCACAGATATAACGCGCGCGCGCGCGCGCGCGCGCGCTAAACAAGCCTTTAGACACGGAGGTCTATTCTTCGTGCTTTAGTGGAACATTCCCAGTCCGAGCACATCCCCACGTCGTTTCGCACCAGCTAGAAAACACCAAACTCTAAAATTTCCTCCTTGCGGGCTACTTTGTGCATTTTAAGGCGACGGACTGCAAACCATTTTTTTTAAATCATCCAGTTATAATACTTTCAAGTAATACATGGAAGTATCTTGACATTTCTAAAATTCCAGTTCCTTTTAATTTTCGAAGTGTACATTAAAATTGGGTCTTACCGTGAGTTAGGACTTTCTAGGATACGTTTCAGAATTTGTCTAACAGTATTTTTTACCTTTTGCTTTCTATTTTTATCCCCGGTTTCTTTTCTATTCGGGTTGTATAACACACACGTTCGGTCAGAACTTGGCTTACGAGAACGTTTATCACCACATTTCATTTCTTTCATCTGTATTTTTTCTTCTTGTGTCTGTACCCTGAGAAAGGTCTTCATCAGACCGAAAACTAGGTGAAAATTGTTTTTTTCCTGTGATGTTTGAGCTTTATTTAGAAGAATTATATATAATATTTATAAATAAAAAAGGGGAAAGAGCATAAAAAGGAAAAAACGTCTATATTCTGATAAAACAAATCTGTTAGAGCTTTTATCGCCACATTTCATTTCTTTCGTCGTCTGTGTGTATTTTTACGTGTTGTGACTGTACCCTGAAGAGGGTCTTCGGATTTGAGAAGTTGAGGAAATTAGACAGTAGTTTGTGTCAGACCTCGGGGGGTTAGGGACGATAATGGGACATTACCAACCGGGGATGGAGTTGATCTATGCCGCCTTGTTGAAGGACCATGGCAGATCAATGAACAATGGAAGTCCAACGAATTGTTATTAATATTATGTTACAACTATTCGTTTCAGTTCGTCAAAACATTCCTCTACACAGGGCTGGAGTGGGTGGGTGGTTCCGCCGCGAAAAAAATCACTTTTTCCTCTCATCAAATTTATACATTTTTTCTGTTTTAATCTATATAAATACACTCTATGTGATTTAATGGTATTTACTGTACTTAGTGCATATGTGGCATGACTGATAACCAGTTGTTGTGACTCACATTTGTGAGATGGTGACCATCAAACAGTTGGTACGTGGTCAATATTGCCCACCCTTAACCTGTTTTCAACAGGTTTAAACCAGTGTTGCATAAAGAAAACTCAAATCTTCAATCAAATAAATCATTTCTGTAACAATAAAACTCTAATAAGAACAAAGAAATAATGAGGAAAGACATCTACAGTACGTGGAGAGTGTATTATCACTAAATCACCCGCAGAGTGGAGATTCCACCTGTGCAATAATTGCAAATTTGTTGCAAAGCACAACCAGCACTAGCAAAGTTTCAGCCAATGGACCTCCGGGTTAAACCCGGAGGTCCATTGGCTGAAACATTGCTTGTGTTTTTTGACGATATGTACCAAATTTGAAAGTTATTGCTTGGGTGATAACTCCACTCCGCGGGTGATTTCGTTACAATCCACTCTCCACGTACTGTATGAAAACCTGAAGATAGGATCATATTTTGCCCAATACAATACATCACAGTTCTTCATTTCACTTCTCTGTTGTCTGCGCATTGCATTATTATCAACTGTTCTTTTGGATCAATACAAAATGAGAATGTATCAGCAAAATGAAGTAATTATTGTTAGAGATTGCTTCATACATGTATAATCAAATCACTTCCCGGATTAATCCCATCTATTCTAGTCTACTCTGGACTCTTGGATTTTGAAGTGATATACCAGGTAGTCACGCTCATGACAGCCCAGTTTCTTCAACAAGCGCTTTCAAATAGATTATCTTTCGATTATGGCCGAGCGCAGCACTGCCCTGTGTGGTAGCAGATTAAAACTTGCACAGATCTACATTAGAGTTTGTCCCGACCGGTTGACCAGGTTGTGTAAATAAAAAAGGATCCCAGTCTACTACACTGTATAAAGGTATTGGCATCGGTGCATGGTTCTTCGCCTTCGCTACAAATTTAAGCAGTCCACCGGCTGCCAACAGAGTTGTGCCTTACCTTTAACCCATGATTCACGTGTACATATGTGCCCTGTAGGCTATTGCCTTTCTCTACCCCATCTCAGCTCACCCCCTAAGATCCCATTGAAACTAAGTTCGATTCTAATGTCATTCCAAGAGTTCTAGGGATGATTTAATATTTCTAGGTTTTGTTGTATATTGCATGAGTGGCCAAAAAACACATTGACAGCATTGTGTCCGGGAGCTACACCATATACGTCTCTTCAAGTTAGTGAATATATTTGAGCTTGTCAGCTCAATAACCCGTGCTGAAACACTATAGGATATAATTTGAAACAATTAAGAATCATTAAATTATTGCAGACATTAAGTATTTATCTCTGGTTTCGCTCAAAATCTGCTCCAGTTTTGGGTTTGTTTTTTTTTTTTGTTTTTTTTTTTTTGGCTGGGGGTTATCTCCCTTTTTGTACTGTTAGAAAAGTAGAATGGTGGAAACAGATCAGTAATATGACTAAAAACTAAGGATGCGGACCGGGCCGCTTTGGCCCGGTCCACACATGGCGGTCCGGTACTGGACCGGTTCGCAGACTTTAATACATAGATGTAGATCTAGCTTTAGCACTGGGGCTATCTGATACGGAAATCCGAAGCTACAATCACCAGTCAATAGACTCAATACACAGTGTCGCAAATATCTGGTCATCTGGTGTGAGACTCATAACAGCTCTCCAGATACATTCTTTGATGTCGGTGACATCAAACGACAGTGACTACCGACTACCGCCTCTGTCTTTTGATTCCACCGACTTCCGAGAATGCCCTGATTGGAACGCGCTTGGTTTAGTAACAAACTAACGATGTCACATGACAAACGTTCACTGACTTGAGTGTTGGCGGATGTCCGATGGTTCCCTCACTTGTAATTCTGTAACTCTACCTACCGGTCGTTTGTGTAAAATATACCATAGTCAGTTGTTAAAATTTAAATTAACAATGGAGCCTTCTAGAGAGTCGAATGATACTCAATCTACTACTGAATCTAGTGAAATTAGTGAATCGCCCAGTAATTCTAATACAACAACAAGTACAGGAACGATACCAAAACACAGGACACTACGGGACTCGCACCTGACAAAATATTCTTTCCCAGTTTATGGGTTTCTGTATTCAGAAAAGAATGATGCAGCTGGTGTTTTCCGATTGAGCTATAGGGAAACCGAACTGAGGTTTTTAGTTTTTTTAAAAAACCGAAACCGTCGACATCCCGTAATCTAAGGTTTTTCGTTTTTTATTAATTACTCTCTTGCTGCAGAAATCCACATACTGTAGCCATTCCAGAGTAGTGGGAGTACCCAGACATTGCCAATGGCAGTGTCTGGGTACTCTCACTACTCTGGGAAGGCTAGATTCTGTGGATTTCCGACATTTCAGCTTAGTTGTGTTTGCAGCTTTTCTCAAGTTGCGTGTAGGTATCAGACCTCGAAAAATGGCCAAGCACAATAAAAGTTCTGTATATTTAGGTAATTATTATATTGGCCTTCCTGATTCTTCATGTACATGTATTATAGCTTATTTCTGGCATTCATTGAGTTTCATTCAATTTCACTACCATTCAGTTATGACTCCGGACATAAGAATGAGTTTTATTGAATTTTACTTGGCCTCATGAACAAACCGAAAACCGAACCGAACCGAGGTTTTACTCCACCTGAAAAACCAAAACCGAAACCGAACAAGAAATTTAAAAACCTACAGCTCTATTTTTCGATGTGTAAAATGTGGGAAAAAAAATAAAAGGTGGAGGTGGCCAGTCCAAATTAAGAAAAAAACATTTTAAGAGGCACCATAAAGACATTTTCGATACAGAGATTGAACCACCAGCAGCCAAAAGACACACGTTCACGTTGAACTATGTGAAAAGACATCCTCAGCTGCATCATCATCCAAATCTATCCCGCTTCCACGGGGAATTGCAGTCGGTGAATCCCGAGTTCGGGTCAGAAGAATACTACAAGAAAGATAGTCTTCGATACATCGCAATGTAAACGGAATCTCGCCGAGATGATAATTATGTTCAGATATTCAGCTTGTATCTATACTGAATGACCCTGGATTTCTACAGGACTCTTAACATTAAATACAAGATTCACAGTTCCTTCGAGAGACACAATGGACAATGAGATCACAAAACTATACGCCGATAGGAAAGCTATACTGTGCAGAAACTATTTGAAAAAAAACATCACAAACTTCTGTGCCACTTTTGATATATGGACATCTAAGGCAATGCATTCATATATCAGTTTGACTATACATTTCATTTCAAATTCATGGCATGGGAATTGGAGAGTGTCAGGCTTGAAGCTGTATCTTTTCCCGGATACATTATCGATTACAACAAGCCGTTTTATAAAGTCAGACATTTCCGCTTTAGTGGTTAGACGTTTACCGGGACGCTCTCTAAAACGCGTTTCATACAACCATCTTCTCCAACTTGACAGCTTGCATCCAGGACAAAAACAACGATCCTTGATGAAACGAGTAAGCGTTTTACAGAAATATCCTCTTTAACCTTTGATCTCTGAATTGACAATGTCTGAAATTACGAAACAGCTTATACAATTACCATGTTCTCGACATTTGGGCCTATATCTGACACATGGGGTGATTTGGGTAACACCCAATATGTCAGATATAGGCCAAAATTATCGAGAACATGGTTGTTGCATAAGTGGTTTCGTAATTCCAACGGGTAATGGTATGCATATTGCAAGTGACAATGACAGATGTCAGACAAGATAGCGAATTAGGAATTACCATGTCAAGTTGTCAACTAACCCTCACAGGCTCATATACATTTCAATGTACTGAAGATAGGTTGCAAATCGCGATATAGCCTATAGTTGGCAATATCTAACTCCGAGTCACTACATCCAATACCGAATACCGGTACGCATACCTGCATGTCGGAGATTGTCCAATCTATCTGGAATATGTTAGGTGCCAGTGCTAAGAACAAAAGTTTTTTTGTGCTGAAAGACTTGGAGCATTTGCACTATCTATCTTTAAGTTCTTAACCCAATCACATATCATATAGTATATGACTGGGTTGAGAACTTAAAAGATAGTGCAAATACTCCAAGTCTTTCAGCACTAATAACATTTAGTATGTAGTTCAGGTTTCCGCTATCCGCCACATACTATATGACATATAATAATAATAACACTTTGGCCAGCTGCTGATTTGTCGCGGTTCTCGGACGAGAAGGCCATGGTTACCCCTGTACTCCCAACTGCCTCCTTATTCCCACGCTTCTCCTCTCCTCCCAACACTCAGAGACGAACTGCTTGATGATATCCCTTATCCCATTCTTCCCAATCTCTCCGATTAGCATATTAACCCTCTCCTTTGAGTCTCCCCCTAACCACATGTCCTTCATTCTCCCATCCCACTTCCCCATTATACTCCCAGTGAATCTCATTCTTTTAGACTGATACTTTGGGCATTCTAGAAGAAAGCGTGTGCAATATGGTGGAAAACGTGAACTACCGACTCCACAGTGAGTCACAGTCCCAAGATGTAAGAACGTTTATTCGCGCTCTAACTTCTCTATAATGATGGCTATGCCAATGGGAAAATATTTCAAAATACACTGCAAGTAGTATGTCATGCACGTTTGAGGGAAAGGGTGGGGGACCTCGGTGGGGGACCTCGGAAGTGACGTCATGTCACGTGACGTAGTGGCGCCATGTTGTGTTGTCATGGTAACCCGCGTGAGCGGCCATCTTGTGACGTCATCTCCATAGTGATACGTGGTGTGAGTGCGCATGCGCAGCGCGTGTTGTTAGGGTGATACGTGTTTCCGTCGTCCATTTTGTATACTGGAGGCCGCCATCTTGGTTTCTATGGTAGCACGTGATTGCTATGTTACCCAATGGCTTCTAACAAGGCAGGGGTATGTTTTGAGGGTATGTTCGATTGAATCGGAGTAAATCTAATTACCACAAACAACCCGACAATCTCTCCAAATCACCAAAATCCACCCGAAATCACCGAAATTGACTTTATTTTCCCATTTTATCGGTTTAGCACGTAGTGCTATAGTACTAAGGGGTGTAAGGGGTGCATTCGACTGAAGTGGAGTAATGTTCCCATTTTTTGGGGATCCCATGACGTGTTATTTCCCTATTAAGAGTAGCACGTAGTGCTATAGGACAAATTTACCCAGAATCCTCTGCTTCTACTTGGAACTATATTTTTATAAATTCCTACGCTCTATTTTTAGTAACATCCTTAACTGACCCCCTAACTAATTGTTAGGGTCTATATTTAGCAATTTCTTTAAATGACCCCCCTAACTACATGATTTTAAATAATAAAATTAATGAGGATCTACCCAACAGATGTGTCGTACGAGGTCTAATTTACTATCCCTCATTTTTGATTTTTCTTTGTACTTCGATGAAAAGTTTAAAAAAATAACAACACTAAATATAAATTTAAATTTCTTTTATTCAACAACAAAAATACATCTTTTTATGGTATGTAGATTGTCAGATATTCATAAACAGTCTTTCTACAGATTGGACATCTTCTGAGTGGTTTACAGCAGTCTTTGCACAGGCACAAATGGTTACATGGTCGCGGAGCGACATTGGCTTCAGCTAATAAACACACACTACATTTTGTCCTCCGTGAATCTTCTTCTTCTTGAAATGCTGTGTCCATTTCTTCTTCTCTGATGGCCATTTCTTCTTTTTTAACGTCCATGAACTCAGGTGGTAAATTATGAATGTAATAACAGTCTGGAGAATATTTTCTGTGTTCTTCTATAACATCATCTTCTGTTTCCCAGAAACGAACAATAATACCACAATGAAAACATTGAGTTCTGTCTCCTGTCCCCAAATAAAAGAATCCAGCTTTTGTCAGTTCATTCGGGGTTTTCACACTTTCACTTTGTAACATGAATTGAAATGTCTTGAGACGATTTTCCTCCAATGCATACTTGATGTGTTTTGGTGGCCTTTGTTCTGGTGTCTTTCTTATTTTATCTTCTCCACGTAATAACTGCTCCAGTACCGGTGGCGGAACATCACGAAAATACGTTTCGAATGAAACGCTCATTCTCTCTACAAAGTCTCTTGGATTTCTTGTTTCTTGGTTTCTTGATTGATAATCATTCAGTGCCATCCTGATCAAACATGGAATAGTGAACATTCTTCAATCCTTTTTATCTTCATTCTTCTTTGGTTTTCTTTCTCTTTTTGGTTTGGGTTCTCCTATTTCAAGACTTCTCTTCTTTGCAATATCCACTGCTTTGGTCACTTGTTCCCAATCTCTGGTGGTAAACTGGAACCCAACGTCGTTCTTGAACAGTTGAATCTGTAAATCGTTGTTAAGTTTGAAGACGGTCACATTAGTAGACATCCTTCTTCTTTGGCTGTCGAAACACAAATGAGCTGAACACCAAGTGCACCAGTTTTTATAGTTTTCCTTCAATGCAGCGACATCTAGTGGCTGGTTTCCTCTATGACGTCATTAACCAACAGATCATTATCCATTAGATCAGTGGTAAACATGTTGGATATGGTTTCCATCGGTACACCGCGACAGCGATGTTTCAAGTAAAACAAACAGTATTGTCCACACACTGGTAATGGTCCTTGAAGGCGTTTCGTATTATACTTCCAATATCTGGAATTCTTCTTCAGGAAATTCTCGAATGGTCTGTGTTGTGGTGGTAATCCATAGGAATCAAAGTATTCTGCGTTGTGGTGACTCACAAAGAGAGCCACCCAATGTTCTCCTTTTCTGTGGTCTGGATCCGTGTTGACTATCAAAGCCACTGGTCTGTGATCTGGTAATCTTCTTGGTAATTTGTTTCTTGAAAATACACCCAAACATATTCTCTTCAAACAACTATCTGATCGAAGTGCATTCTCTAACTGCAACGTGTTCATGTTGAGTACTCGAAGATTACTTGTCTTTTCTTATCCACTTCTATGATGTTCTGGAATTCTGCATACACCAGCACGTTGATTGTGGTTGGTAATGGATTTTCGAAATGGACTTCTAGTCTCAAGTTTCCTCTCTTCACCAGATCGAAGTGTTGTTCATGTGATAGATCTGGAGTCAGGTCGAATACGAATAGGGTGTATCCATTTATGTACTCTTCTCGGCTGATGTGGTTTCCTTCATTCTCATACATTTGTCCAGTTCCTTGGAACAGAGTTGCATAACATCTCGCCACTTCTTGTTGTTCGAATCTAGGTTGTAATGGTTTGGCTGGAATCTGCTGCCCATCCACGTACAATGCCAAGTAATTGATTTTGTAGTTCTTGAAATTATATGGATTCTTTGAAAAGTTTCCATTGAAATCATCGTTGTCAACACATCCCACTACGATGCGTTTAGGTAGTTGGCCTAAAAATAAGTTTTCTTGTGTAATGCTCAGATTTCCTTTCGGCACTGAAAACACCTTGGTTTCCACACGATCGATAGGATATTTTGCAGTTGCTTTTGTTAGTGCTTTCTCGTGAGCCATTCTCACGAATGATTGGAGTCTCTCTTTGCGTACAAACATGGATACATCTAGAATTTTGATATTGTATGTAGCGGTATCGGCCATCAATGCGAAAGCATCTTTGGCTCTATTCATTTTAACATGAACATTAACTCCATTCAGCAAGTAACGAGTTTGGAAAAACATGTCCAAATGTAATCTTCCAGTCATGTCCACGATTTTACTTTTCTCTATAAATTTCTTTCGAAGAAGAAATCCCTTGTTATCATCTGTCAAATCTTCCATGTGTCCGGCCGTATCCTTGTACCATAATGCATTAGTCAGTTGTGACTTCTTGGCAGCTGGTCCATAACTCAACAAAGTTTCTATGAAAGCTCTGTAATGATAAGTGTTGTTGGAAGGAGATACCAGTTTTTCATTCAAGCTGATATCGATTTGATTAATTAAGGAATGCATCCATAAATTGACTGGACCCACTTTGGCATCGGGTGCAATTGATGCCCCATTGGAATCTACAGCCGTTGCTTTAACATACAAGTATGTCTGTGCCAAATTCAAATAATCATATCCTAATCCTGCAATGTGGAATTCTATTGGACCACTGTTTCCTATAGTCGCCAAAGGCCTGTGTTCTACCCATTGCCCATGTTCCACACTAGTCTGTGTTGGTGGTATGGAAAACAAGTCGAGTTCGCTGTTGACACACTCACAAGATTTTTCATTAATGTGAGACATCATGCACCGAGATGGTCTTGGGTCTGAACAGTTCTCCTTCTTTTTGTCGATTTGCTAGTTTTGCGTGGTGCGGGCCTTTTTATACTTTTCCTACCGGGTGGTTTTGAACCACCAACCACTTCATTCCAAGCTCCAGCACCAGCCTCTTTGACTCTTTTGATTGCTGCCCTTTTTACATTGGAATCTACAGCCGTTGCTTTAACATACAAGTATGTCTGTGCCAAATTCAAATAATCATATCCTAATCCTGCAATGTGGAATTCTATTGGACCACTGTTTCCTATAGTCGCCAAAGGCCTGTGTTCTACCCATTGCCCATGTTCCACACTAGTCTGTGTTGGTGGTATGGAAAACAAGTCGAGTTCGCTGTTGACACACTCACAAGATTTTTCATTAATGTGAGACATCATGCACCGAGATGGTCTTGGGTCTGAACAGTTCTCCTTCTTTTTGTCGATTTGCTAGTTTTGCGTGGTGCGGGCCTTTTTATACTTTTCCTACCGGGTGGTTTTGAACCACCAACCACTTCATTCCAAGCTCCAGCACCAGCCTCTTTGACTCTTTTGATTGCTGCCCTTTTTACATTTTTCCCTTCAATGACATCTTCGGCAAAGGCTGCTCCTTTTCTCAATAACTGTTTTCCCACGGTCCTGGCTGTAGTTTTCAATAAAGGTAACACCATATTCTTCAGTCCTCCCAATATACTTCCCAAACCATATCCTCTCTGTATTTGAGCTCCAGAAAAAGCCGGTAGACCATTCCCAGCTTGTTATGTGTAATATTCTTCGTATAATTTGGACTTACAACAGTAAGTCATGTTTATGTGAAATGAAGAGATCTACGATTTCTGAAATGAAGTGTCACTGTCACTTTCCCGAACTCGAATGGTACTATGGCTCCTGTGTCACCCCTTATATACACCTGGACGGTACTGAAATTTTTTCGTTCTACTGGTACATAATACACATTCTCAAATGTTTTAGAGATGATATCCCCATATTTTCCACGTACGGGTACGATACGAAGAAGTGGTATTCTTGTATCTCCTACGACTTGGTCACGAACCAAGTCACAATATACATAGAGTGAATAAAATCCTTGGTTGACATCGGCAACGCTGGAAGAATTGTAAGTTCCTGATTTAAAAACACACTCATTAAATCCCAAAATATTTTGAAGAGTAGGGCTCAATGTGACCACGACTCCATCACGTACCGTGATACGAACTTTACCAGTCACTCTATCCAGTTCAAAAGCTACCTTATCGTGACGAGGCAAGAGTAATTCTTTAACACCATTGATAGCTCGTATCACATCAATGGGATCCGAATAACGACCTTCCTTGAGAGTAAGTCGGTAATTCTTTTTCGAAGACCAGAACACTGTAACGAAAGCTTCTTTTCCACGAATATTGAACCAAGTATTTGGATACTGAATCTCTGCCAGACCTACTTCCCATTCTCCCGTGAGATTCACTGGTTGTGATAACTGAGTGGTGTACGTAGTCAACGTGTTTTCTGGAAACACGTTCATAGAACTATTACTTGGTAGAGTCAAATAAAACATTACTTTTTCTTAATGGTTGGATTTGGTAACAAATATCCTATGCTACTACTCAAGAGAGCAGTCCACAACTTGCTGTCTGTGTTTTCGATTGAGATTAACGACACTGGTAATGATGATGATATACAAAATGATTATTTGTGAAAAATAAGTGATCTCGCTCCTTGGAATTCTTTTACCAAACAGAGGCCAAGAACCGTTCGATCCTTCTTCCATTTTGAAGAAACTTCAGAGGTTCACTTCCTTTTATAGGTGAGCTGACTCTGTTTGATCCACGAATTGAACGAAGTTGGGTATCCCAACCACTTTACGAACAATTCCCTTTTCTTACCTCGACCACGTTTCTTGAGTACGTGTTCGATTTTGTAAATAGTTTTATGTGAAACTCGCTGAAGCTCTTCAGTGTAGAATGACCCTTTCAGTATTTCTCCATTATCATCTTGTAACATGTATGTGACTGGATGTCCTTTCTTGATGGCTACTACTGTGAATAACTCTTTGGTCCATTTGGGCAAATAACCTTTCTCAAAAGTTTTCTTAACTTTATTGATTCTCACTCTGTCTCCTACTTTGTACTTTGGTGTCTTGTGTTTTATGGGTTGCCCATACAACCTTTGCCAAACCTCTTCTTGATTTTCAAAGTTCACGGCGATGGGGGCCATACCTATACTGCGATGATGAGAATGATTATATGATTTCACCAAGTTTTGAAGTGGAAAAGTTAGTGTATCATTCTTGGTAAAATATTTCCACATTTTGGTTTTCAAAGTTCTATTGAATCTTTCTACTATGGAACATTTTGTTTCCACATTTTGTGTTGTGAAAAAGTCGACTTTGTGATCTTTGAGAAAATTCTGAAATTTTCTGTTTAGAAATTCTTTGCCTTGATCAGTTTGTAATTTTTCTGGTTTACGACCTTGTTTGAAAATTTTACTAAAAGCTTTCACGATGGAATCACCAAGTTTGTTTTGTAATGACATCACCCAAGCATATTTACTAAATACATCTATACATGTCAACAAAAATTTTATGTTTTTGTTGAATTTACTTATGTTTGAAACATCTACCAAGTCAGCTTGCCATTGTGCATCTATACCACTAACTATTACTTTTCTTCTACGAAATGTACGACGAACAGGTTTGTGAAGAGTGTATGTGTCTTGAGTCTCTAACCATTTTACAACTTGTTTGGTTTTTTTCTTGGACGCTCTTCGAAGAGCGTCTACACCACCAAAACTACCAGGCACTTCAGAATCATAGTACAATGCTTCCATGACTGCCTTGTTCAAGTGTCAACTCTATTTATACCTTTTTTCGGTCCACTTTGGCGTTTCTGTTTTCTTTGGTTGTTTTGGTTCCGACTTTATCGGTGCCTGTTTCATAAAATCCCAACGTTCTTTATGACCAATTAATTCTTGGGGTATGTTACTATCTCTCAAAGCTTCGGCCAACATTTCCCATCCCTTTAGTTGGAAAGATTTTCGTCTTCTAAGTAAATCGTTTAGAAGATCTGTTACATTCGACCCAACCACTGTTTGATCTTTGTAGACTAATTCACCCTTCTCATTCCAAGATATATTTGGGTCACTTCTAATACGATTCAACAACAACTTGCCCTTTCTCTTCATTGTCATAGGTACAGAATCGAGAATGTCTTCGTCTTTATTATCTTTCTCGAATTCGACTTTAATTGGTCGAGGAGCCATTACCTTTTGTTGAAATGTCAAGTATCTTTGTAAAATTTGATTATATTGAGTCATCTTTTCATCAGCCGAAAGAAAAGGGGCATCGAGAATATCTCTCATTTCTCTATCCAGTGATGAAACAGCCAGTTCATTCGGTTGTCTTGGAGTCTCTTGTAGACGTTCCAATAACCTTGGTTCTACCAAAGCCATCTTCTTTGCATATTCCATCATCCAAATATACCTTTAACAGCACCCAATAGTACAGGAGGTAGCAATGCCCCCAAGAATCCCCCTTTCTGCAAGATTTGTCTCCTCTTTTTGTCAGAGGTACCTTTGTCTGCCACTGCCCTCACTAGTTGTTTCTGACGAACGAGTTTGGTTCTCTGAGCTTTGGTCAGAGGTACTGCTCCCTTCAGTATATTCGAGGCACAGTCACACAAACAAGTTATCAATTCTTTGTCTGCATGTTTTAGTATGGATTTGACGAGTGCGGGTTTCGATTTAATAAGAACCTTGAGAAGAGCGATGTTGCGCTTGAGACGGTCAGACATGCTTCTGACTCGAGTCAGACTTGTTGCTCCCCTTTTATACTTTTCGGAGGTACACATATTGGGTTTCCCCAGGAAAAATTTGACTTCTTAATCTCATGTGTTCAGGAGTATCTTGTTTGAGATCTATTAAAAGGTAACCATATGGTGTCGAAGTGGCATCTTCAAAAACTTCTCTCAGAAACTTGGAATGACCAGGATACATCTGTGCTGCCAAGTGTGAGATCTGAGAACGATCCCTAGGATTTTTAAACAAGATCATGTAATGACTATTGAGAGCTAAAGTGCTATGGACTTTATTTTTATCGAATAAATTTTGAACAATGTAGATCACACTAATGTTACGGTGATGACTACCTTTAGTAAATAATCTAGACACTCGAACATCTGCATCGAGCATCAGATCATCCAGTATGACTAAACTATCAGATTTTAATTCTTGAGGGAGACCCTCTACGAATTCTACTTGGGGTAAAGTATTGTATAATGGTTGCCATTCACTATAACACCAAATGATGTGACTTGGGACAGGTGATATAATATTTTGAATGTTTTGAATAACCCGATTTACAAAGGATGATTTACCACTACCCGTGGGACCACACATCAAACAAGTGAATGGATGCTTCCAACGAGGATCCATCTTTGTTGTTCTATGTGGGTACTACTTCCCTTTTATACCTTTTGGGGAGGTGGCCCCCACTGAACGTGGGGACTACTCCCCCTTTTATACCTTTTGGAGAGGTGGTCAATATGAACCGTCATCCAAAAAATATTTAAAATTGGTGGCCCTCTGACTTACTGGCTGGGGACAGTTTAAGTTTGTTTGATATTTGTCAAGAAGATAAACATCAAATAACTTAAGCGTCATTACCACCTTTTTTTCTTGTTTCTTCATTTTATACTTTTTTTCTTCTTTTTTTCTTCTTTTTTTATAAAAATTTACAACATCTATTTACATCTTCAATTAGAATCCAATTGTAACAGGTTTCTTGATGGTCATAAATTCAATCACCAAATCCATAATACAACGTCTCTGTTCATTTGTGAGAGGTTTCTCGAACATATCTTCATATTCTTTCTGTACTGGTGGTGGATTCATTCCAGAAGTATTATGGTGCCACAGTAGATGAACATCATTTTTGTTAACTCTTTCAAGTGCGTCACTAAAACATGTTATAATCTTCTCTTCTTCAGACGTCATTAGGCATACATTATGCTGAATCTGACTTGGGTGATCGACTGTACATCCATAGCATTTTTCTTTCATTACAGCGTCAATGTTCTCTTCAACATAATGAGCATATGCCAAACAAAGTTCATGCTGCAAGCGAACTTGCCTGAGTTCACTATCAATTTCATCAACGATCAATGGTCGTGGTTGGGTTATTCTCACTGTGATCTTCTTCTTCTTCTTCTTCTTCTTCTTCTTCTTCAAAGGTGGTTCTTGATTTGGTTTTTTGAAGTCTTCATGGTTAGTAGGTTTAGTGTCTTCAGTTAAAGTTGTTTGTTGGGTTTTGATGGCTGCATCTACTTCTTCTATTTGAGATTTCAAGGCATTCCATTCTTCTAAAGATAGAGCAATACCAGTCTTCGTAGGATAAGGTTTCTGGTCTTTTCCCTCAAAGTATCTTCTGAGATGAATCTTCAGTTCACCCTGGTACTGGGTGACATTAGCATAAGTCTGCTTGGTGCCAATTCGGAACATCTTTTCTGGTCAATGGTTCGATCGTGAATGATGCCAAGTCCATGCTTTGCCTAATCTTATATATCTTTGACGGACGTGATTGAAAACATCACCCCAGTTGAACAAATTTTGATTGAGTTTTTGATTCTTGGTTGGGGTTTGTGTTTGTTTCCTATAGGATTATAGGTTAAAGTTGGAAAATTTAGAAAATTAGTATAGAAGTCAATGGGAAAGAAACACAATGAGAATACAGAAATTTGATTGGTTGATTAACTTCGATCTGATTGGTCAGTTTGGCGATCAAACTGTAATCTTGATCCTTAAACTGTAGGATATGGCCCTCTGCATTTTATACTGGCTTGGGACAGGTCAAGCTACAAACCTCTGTCCAATGGAGATAAGTCAAATAGCTCGAGTGCATTCCCACCCCCTACAGTTCATATCCTCTTTGAGGGAATTTTTTTTTGGTTCATCAAAAAAGAAAAACGAAAACAACATGTCCAACTTAGCAATTTAGTTTTTCTGTCATAAAAATTTCTCATTTCTTTTAAATATTCACAACAGAGAATTTCTTAGTAATGATGATGATGATGATTTATTCCTTTGGTTATACAATAGGGGTAGCCAGGACACCAGGAATCAACTTTTAAAAAAATGAAATGAAACTAAAAAGTAAAGAAGTATCATCTGGTTCCAATAGGTGTAACCTAAAAGATACCATGAATCAACATGTCTTTTAAAATAAATGGAACTAAAAAGTTTTGAATGAAACTAAAAAGTTTTGAATGAAACTAAAAAGTAAAGAAGTATCATCTAGTTCCAATAGGTGTAACCTAAAAGATACCATGAATCAACATGTTTTTAAAATAAATGGAACTAAAAAGTTTTGAATGAAACTAAATTTTGAATAAAGAAGTACCATCTGGTTCCAAAAGGTGTAACCTAAAAGATACCATGAATCAACATTTTTAAAAAAAATAAATTGAACTAAAAAGTTTTGAATGAAACTAAGTTTTGAATGAAACTAAAGAAGTATCCTCCACTTCCAATAGGGTTAGCCTAAAGTATATCAGGAACATGATGATGATGATGATAATGATGAAAAAACTCTCTGTATTAGAATAAATAAAAAAATTGAAAAAATCTTTACACTAGAAAAAAATGTATTGCCTTGTAAGACTTGCCATTTAGAATTTTTTTTTTGAAGACTGCCATATAGGACTTTATGAGGACTGCCATAAAGGACTTTAGAGAATGCCATATAGGACTTTTTACTTTGAGAAAAAACTTGCCATGTAGGACTTTATGAGGACTGCCATAAAGGACTTTAGAGAAAAAAACTGCCATATAGGACTTTATGAGGACTGCCATAAAGGACTTTAGAGAATGCCATATAGGACTTTATGAGGACTGCCACGAAGGACTTTAGAGAATGCCATATAGGACTTTATGAGGACTGCCATAGAGGACTTTAGAGAATGCCATATAGGACTTTATGAGGACTGCCATGTAGGACTTTATGAGGACTGCCATAAAGGACTTTAGAGAATGCCATATAGGACTTTATGAGGACTGCCATAAAGGACTTTAGAGAATGCCATAAAGGACTTTAAAAATTTGATGAGCCTAATATGATTGAGTAGACCACCTAAAAACCATTTCGTTTTTTTTTTTAGTAATTTTTTTTGTAGGCAAAAGCTAGACTTGGTTCAGGTTGTAGAAAAATATGACACTCACTCAATTTTTCTTCTTTAAATCTCTAGTGGTATGGTACTAACTCCATCTTCTAAAACTCTTCGTTTTGGGTAGAAATATGATAGTCCATCTCTGCTCTGCTGGTAGGTATACATGGTGTTGTCATTCATCACAAATCCTCGGTTGATGCCAGATCCACTTTGTTGAGTCTTCAAAACTTGCAAATATCTGTCTTTCGTCAAATCATTGTGGCGTTTGCTGATTCCCTTACAACTGAATTTATTGGTGGCTCCGAAACAATAATATGTTTTACTACACAGTCCAACAATACCGGTTCCTTGCCATTCTACCTTAAACAAGCCTGGAGTTCTCCTGTCAAAACGCTTTCTTTCTTGGCAGCATGATGGTGACAACCATTCTTTGCCTTCTAATTTGGTTTTCACATAATCATCTCTGTGGAAATCACAACACTCTGATGGAAACCACTTGTGATTCTCTTTGTAAAATTCTACTCTCTTCTCTGGTTTCACTAATTCATATATGGATGGTGACGAAGTACATATATATGCAGAATCTGTGTCCATTTCAGCATATTCGAAATCTTGGCGGTTGATAAAAGTATCGATGACATCATAATAGAACTGAAGCATCCGGAGTTTCGCATACTGGTAAACAAAGAATCCGATGTGAAGTGGCAGATCCAACTTGATGGTCTTCTTGTTGAGTTCGACTTCATATAATGTTTCATCTAATGGATTCAAGGCTCTGAAGGACATGTCATTTACAGCTTTGGTAACTTCTTCGTCGTCGCAATAGCACACACGTCGATGCTTCTCTTTGTTGGTGACGGTTTTGCCATATCCAGAATTTCCCAACAGCTTCATGGTGTCGGCAACGATCGACTTGTCAGGGTCAACATCTCCTTGTCTTCTTGCTTCAGATACTTCATCTCCTAATTTTTCAAAACATCTTCTTGGTTTATATTGGATAACTTGATAGACGTGATCAACTTCAATACCATGCTGGAGGTACCACTGCAGTAAAGGGGTTGCAAATAACATTTTTTCCGCTCCATAGCTTCCGATCAAACTTCTACGGGGTTTCTTCATGATTCCATTCTTCTCGGCAAAGGCCTTCATGTGTTCACCAATATCATCTATGGAAATATCTGTATTCTTGAAGATAGGTGTCATCTCTTCAAAGTACTCTTTCAGGTGATCTGGTACATGTATATCACATTCGACTAAACCAAACAGTTCACCGGACTTCACTTTGTTCAGTATTTCTTCCTCTGTCATCGCACCATCTATTTTGTCTGAAAAGTTCTCTTTCAGGAAGGCTTTGGGTGTGGCATCGGTCTTCTTCCTCTCTCTCCACTCACACTCCCATATTTCAATAAGTTTATAGCCCAAATCGGTGATGTACTTTGCATTGGTACGGGTGTCTTGTAGCAGTTCTTTCATCGGTTTATCTCTGACTTCATTATGGATGATAGGAAGGCCATTCTTATCTTTCATGCAGGTATGTCCGTGCCAGAAGCAGCCATGGAACTGGTATACAGTCTGTGTCTCTTTGCACCAACCATCAACAGGCAACTGTCTTCGACCAATCATTTTTTCAGCTCCGTTAAACTGATGTCTGATGTGGATGTCATCTCTCATGGATAAAAACTCTAACCATTGTTCAGCCATTTTACCATACTTCATTGGATGTTCTGGTTTAAACTGGTTTTCTTCCCGACGTCTAATACTCCAACCCGTTGGCATCTCTTGCATTAGGCACCAAAGATATAATGTATTCGCATCAAAGCCTATAATACTTCCACATGGTTTTGCTTCTTTGCCATATTTTGTTTCTCTGATTCGGGTAACATCTTTCTCGTGGTATCGGTTGAAGATAATTGAAGGTCCACCAACGATATTATCTTTCACCAAGTGATGCAAGTCTTTATTCTTCTGGTTAAATAATGTGAAGTAAGTGTCATCATTCATGGTCTGGAACAGGTATTTCAACGTGAGGCCCGGAACACTGATACCATCTTTAAACATGTCGATGTGGCGTTCTTGGTAGAAAGCAAACTGCTTGTCAACTGCTTCAAGGAATGGTTTTACATCTCGGTTATTATACCAGATCAGAAAATCACGGAAAGTTGTCATCTCCAGGTCGTTCCATACATGCTGGCAGTACTGGTATTCTTCATTGGATATATTTTCTTTCTTGAGAGAACTGTAGAAGGCTTCATGGTCTGGTAGGTGGTCTTGATCCAATTTGTTCAAGCTGTCGATCCATTCATATGGTAAAAATCCCTTTGTCACGGAGCAGCCAAATGCTTTCAAAAACTTGTCATAGCTGAATCCTGCAGCGAGGTAGTTGCAAATATCAACAAACTTGAAAGATTCTGTCGAGACGCACATGTAGTTATTCGATTTCTTCACTGCAAACTTGAGTGGATTCTGTCTCTTCAGGTATGTCATCAGTTCACGCTTGACTACATTCATATCATATTTTCCAGAGTTGAATCCGATGACGGGCATCTCTTGCAGGTAATCTTGAAATTTCTTCTCCAATTTTTGTAAAGGGTGCATCTTGAATGTATCTTCTCCAGTAGCTCTGGCTTCCGCTTCCAGCGTTTCATCAATTTTCTGTCTGAGTTTAAACAAGGTCCAAGCATGATAGGTCTGCATCAGTTGGTGGCAATGAGATAAAATAGCTGTGAGGTATGTCATCATTTCTTCAACAAGTTCTTGAGAATTTCCATTTGTAATAAAACATTTCGGTTCTTGGTATTCTGGAACATTACTACATATGCTAACACTCAATGGTCGGTGTTCTGCTTCCCATATCAGTTTATCACTGTCAGTAGGAAGACTGGATTTGACAAAGTAACTTTCAAAATCAAACGTTGCACGGTATGGATAAAACTTCTTCTCTTCAGGTACTTCTATACCTTCGTCTTCTAACAGATCAAATATGGACTGGGATGGATGGTATACACCGCCAACATACTGGTAATTTACTTCATCTGTACAGGTTTTTTCGTGACGCCGAAGATATCGGGCAGATTCCCATAATTTGCCGCATTTGCGGCATTCAAAGGATTTGCAGTATTGGTCTATATCGATGATGTAGCTAAAATGGTTCTTGTAAATGTTCACATACATGGTATCTTCATACTTTCTGTGAGATCTCTGTACTAATTTGGCAACAATTTGGTCATCATCATTCTTGACAAGTTCATATACTTGGATATTTACTTCAAAACATTTCTCCAAGTCAGGTAATTCGGCTAACGTTACTCCACGGAATTCATTCTTTGGCTTCTTTGTATACTTGTTGTACATGGCATCTGTTGTATAGTTGAGGTTGTCTGTTATGGAACCACTCCATAAAGCTAAACAGCGGAAAATACACAGGTTGTCTTCATAGGTAAAATAGCGATGTTTATCTTTCACCAAAGCATTTACTGCTTTGTTCTGGAGAATGTAGTCAGGAAGATCTTCTGCCATTCCAATTGGGTGGTCTTTCAGCTTGTTCACATAAAATGTGACGTTGGTAACTCTCTCAACAAGCCATTTGGTGTTGGGTCGTTTTAATTTGGCCCATTCCAGGATATCTTCTTCCATGACATCATCAAGGAATTCTTCAAAGTCTTCTTGGCAGCATACAAGTTGTGGAACATCAAGTACCCGGGCGTTGTTTTGTGATGGATGGTAATACTTCAGTTCATTCGTTTCGTTGTGTCGCAGGATAAAACCAAAACTAAGATTAATTTTAAATCTTAGCTGTTGTGGCAGAAATATGGTAGTCATCAATTCATCAGTCATCATCTTCAGGTTCACATCGTTGATCCGGTAGTTATATTGGTCTTGGACTCTTCTGTTCATCATGTGGCGAGTTCTAACAGAATTCCAGTTTTCTTCGTACACGGTCAATATCTCATCTGGCTCTTCTTCAGACATCATATTCTTTTCAAACTCCATTGGGTCAACATCATAATGGGTGGTCGTCGTGGTCCGTGGTTTTTTAGGTGGTCCTCTCTTCGGTTCATCAGTCTTCCTTTTAGATGGTACAGGAACTGGTCGGTGGGCAACGCTCTTATGGCGATTAAAATGGAGTAGTTGGTTGAACTCCTGGCTGCATTCCATACATGTATATATCTCCAAACATTTCTTCAGGTGGTCAAGGAGATACTCTTTCCTCGTTAAGGTCTTGTTACAGTTGGTACAATCGTGGGTCTTCTTCTCTCCGGTGGCGTGCTGGGTGCGCACATGGCGATTCCGGTTCCGACGGTCCGTAAAGGTCTTTCCACACTCTTCACAGGCATAGACATCAGTTCTGGTAACGGCAGTAGCAGCTTCAGACATCTTCATAAATTTTTTTGCAAACGCAAAATTGCTATAGAAAACTCTCTAGCGATATGTTCAGTTCGAAGGATCGAAACAGAATGACGCGACGTTATTCTTCTCCGGAATTTATTTAGACGTGATGGACGTTTTTGAAAACGTCACGACGTCACAACGTTTTTTCATCGATATTATCATTCTCGATGGGTGTTTGTGTTTGTTTCCTATAGGATTATAGGTTAAAGTTGGGAAATTTAGAAAATTAGTATAGAAAGTAATGGGAAAGAAACACAATGGGAATCCAGAAATCTGATTGGTGGATTAACTTCGCTCTGATTGGTCAGTGTAAAAACATCTTGATCCTCATTAATTTTATTATTTAAAATCATGTAGTTAAGGGGGTCATTTAAAGAAATTGCTTAATATAGACACTAACAATTAGTTGGGGGGTCAGTTAAGGATGTTACTAAAAATAGAGCGTAGGAATTTATTAAAATATAGTTCCAAGTAGAAGCAGAGGATTCTGGGTAAATTTGTCCTATAGCACTACGTGCTACTCTTAATAGGGAAATAACACGTCATGGGATCCAAAAAAAAGAATTCTTAAAGATTTCGAAAAAAAAAAATACAACTTGATGGGTTTATTTGGGTAATTAAATGAGGATTCTGGGAAAATCCGAACCAGAAAATTACTCCACTTCAGTCGAATGCACCCCTTACACCCCTTAGTACTATAGCACTACGTGCTAAACCGATAAAATGGGAAAATAAAGTCAATTTCGGTGATTTCGGGTGGATTTTGGTGATTTGGAGAGATTGTCGGGTTGTTTGTGGTAATTAGATTTACTCTTCTACAAAGGAACATACCCTCAAAACCTACCCCGTCCTATTACAGAACAATTGGGTAACATAGCAATCACGTGCTACCATAGAAACCAAGATGGCGGCCTCCAGTATACAAAATGGACGACGGAAACACGTATCACCCTAACAACACGCGCTGCGCATGCGCACTCACACCACGTATCACTATGGAGATAACGTCACAAGATGGCCGCTCACGCGGGTTACCATGACAACACAACATGGCGCCACTACGTCACGTGACGTGACGTCACTTCCGAGGTCCCCCACCGAGGTCCCCCAACCTTTCCCTCAAACGTGCATGACATACTACTACTGCACATTTCCACAATGTATTATATACAGTACATGGAGAGTGGATTGTAACTAAATCACCCGCGGAGTGGAGTTATCACCTAAGCTATAACTTTCAAAGTTTGTACATATCGACAAAAAACACAAGAAATGTTTCAGCCAATGGACCTCCGGGTTTAACCCGGAGGTCCATTGGCTGAAACTTTGATTGTGCTGATTATGCTTTGCAACAAGCTTGCAATTATTGCTTGGGTGGAATCTCCACTCTGCGGGTGATTTAGTGAGAATACACTTTCCACGTACTGTAACATGCCCGGAGTTACCAAGCTTGCCCATCAGATGGCAGTAAGTTGATGCTTTCTGTTACACAAATGCGTGTACCAATTTAATCATCACAAAATATCTTAAATAAAGCAAATGTGTTAAAATCTTAATTTGGTATTACCAAAAGTAAGATTTTAACACATTTCACTTCATTTAAGGTATTTTACAATGATTGGACTGGTCCAGGCAAGAATATCGGACCGGACAGGACCACCTTTCCCCTGGACCGGACCACTAGTAGTGGTCCGGTCCGGATTCCTACTAAAAACCGGACAGCTTTGTGTTGAGGGTTCATTTTAGGGGGTTGAACTGGGTTGAAGGGATGGGTTCCCCACATGAAAAAGAAAAGAAAAAAACGTTCCTCCCGAAAAGGGGTAGTGGGTGGTCTCGAGGCGGAAAAAAGTTTTTTCAGCCCTGTGTAAAGGAATTTTTTTTTGAAGACCCCTCGATTACCCCCTGGTTGAAGTGAAATATCTTCACTTTTCAGCATCGCGTGTTGGCGTGATTGAACAAAGGCAAATTTCTCGGAACAGTCCACTAGAGGAGATCAGTATTCGCCATGTTGGGTGACATGAGGATGGGGGGGGGGGGGGGGGGGGGGCCATACATCGACTTTGTTTCCAAAACAAATACACGTGGATTAATTAACAGGCACAATCTTGGTCAGAAAATGGCGGAAGTGAACTCGAATTCCGCGTCAAATAAATTGATATTGGTATATTCCGCATTTTATCATTTGTGTTAAAATTACCTTTTATAGTAAGTGTCAATTGTAATATCATTAACCGTTTGAACACTGGTGGTATTTTCCATGTCAGTTCAATGGGAGCAATTTGAAGAGTCCATATTCATTATTTGGGTGTAGAGCAATCAATATTTTCAACGTGCAGCCTCGGGGCTGCACGCTGAAAATATTGATTGGTCTACCCCACACTTTAACTCATGTGCCATCCTACTTGTTGAAAGTATGACGTATAATTTTCCCTGCCCGGAAAACCAGCCTTCCGTGTTTACTTTTATTTAATCTTATTTGTTTTTCAAGGATTGGCGAACAAGTTATGCAACTTATATTAACGCCTCTCCTTGTCCCAATGGCGCAGGTGTGTGTGATGACCTTCATAGCGGCAACTTCGTGGCCTTGCTCTTCTCGAATACTACGAAGGGGTATTTAGCCTGTACGGAGTGTGTCTCTATCCGCACAGAGGGCAGCCATTTTACGTCCCCATCTGATAGGACGGTACGCTGTTACAGCATCATCCCCGCTGACAGAGAGTGTTCGGACACCTCGAGTACTTTCCCCGACCGGGGGTCGATCCCGGGACCTCTGGCATGAGAGACCAGCGCACTTATCCACTCGGCCACCACTCGCTCTGTTCAAAGGGTTAATAGAATAGTAAATCCGAGAGGAAAACAAAACTTTGGTTCAGAACGCATTAAATTTAAAATGTGACTGCGTGCAGTCGCAATCGAGAAATTTGCTTTTCTTTGTTGCTTTCACTTTCGAAATGCATTGATATAAATCGACTATTGTGTCAAGATCGATTCGAATTTGTCGAGTTAAGGGTTAACACCCTGCACACTGATGTCAAAATCTCAAAATTTCAGACTGCTAATTTTTCCCATGATGCAACTAAAAATTTAATCAATTCAGTCTTGTTTGACAGAGTTCATTGAACTCTGTCAAACAAGACTGAATTGATTAAATTTCTACTTGCATTATGGGAATAATGGCTACTTGAAATATTGGTATTTTGACATCAGAGGCTAGGGGGTTAATGGTTAGAGATTGTAAATAAATAATTTGATACGCTTGCTTGTAAAATCGCAAATAGACACTGGGTACAAATTATTGTAGGCTAATTGATTAACTGCTTGACCAGGTGGGTGTTTATCTCTCGTTGAGAGGACTAATGGTTCCCCGCTGCGACGTTTAAAACTACTACGCAACTTTTTTCTCAAAGTCCCTAACAGTAATTCGTAACTGTAAGCTGCAGATGGTGTTCCACGCTATGTGGCCCTCAAATAAGTGTCATCCCCGTAGTTCTAAATGCCAGACTCACGAGCCCACAAAGAGATATCTCATCTAACTTAATAACGGTGTCCTATATCACAGAGGAACTGACTTAATGATTAATTAGACACGAAAATGTTATATAATGAGAGACTGATCATCGGTAGTCAGTCGACCTCGGACTGAGTCAGAAATCCGACGGAAAGAGGGCTCGGAGCTCTAGCCATTGGGGCTGTCATTTGTAGAGATTAATTGTGGAGACTAAGCGGGCTCCGTTTAAGTAGGCGAGCGGTTGCCAGGTTAAGTGACGCGACGTGTTGGCGAAGTGTGGAGTAGTAAAGAGCTGTCGAGAGCTCGAACAATTAACTTAATCGAAGCTGTTGAGAGCTCGAACATTTGATTTAAGCTAAGAGGTTTAGAGTGAGCTTAGTCGAGACCAGCAAATTAGATGCGTGAACTTTATTTGTTTAAACGGTATTGGAAATTGGTATAAACGGAGATTGGTGTAGACGGCGAGTGGTTAAATCCGTGGAGTGAAATGACTGTGGTATCGAATGTGCAAAATTTAGTTAGACAGAGTTGGTTGCAGTTGACTGGCAATTCAGCGTATTTGGAGGTTGAGCGGCGTGAAATAGACAATACGCTATGTACGCAGTCGCTTGAGAAGTGAAAAGGAAAATCAGGAGTGAGGAACAACCAGAAGCATCTAGACAACTGCATCGAACACGGGGTACCCCGGGAAGAGCTCGAACTTTATGGGGGAGATTCATATGTGCTTTGTTTGTATATAGTGTATATTCTTGGATTGTTCGTTGATGCGTATATGTGAGTACATAGTGTTATTCTTATTTCCATTAAATTGTACTCAAATGATCCACCGTCGGTTATGTTTTTAAATATCAAGTCACGGACACCGTAAGATGACGAATCTGCCCCAACAAAAACCACAGCACCGCGAGGCCGAGAGACGTACGTTCACTCGAAAGCCCGGCTGTCCTTTCTGAGTACGGCCGAGCTCTAGTGTGATCATAAATCTCACCTATCTGCCCCAACGTGTTGTGACATATTATTACCACTCAATCAATAAGTTACTAGACCCGTTAAAACTCCATAATTTCAGTGACGTCATTCGACGGAGCCGGGCCGCGGGCGATAATGGTATAAATAGCCATTAGCGGCCCGCGGCCCGGCTATTTTTAGATTCAAGTTAGCTGTAACAGGGGATGGTAATAATAGTAATAACATGATTGTTGTCAGGCATCATGGTTCATTATCGGCCCTGCAGCAATGATGAACATCCCTTGGGCTTATTAACGGCCCTTGACTTCGTCTCGGGCCTTTAATAAACCCTCGGGCTGTTCATCATTGGCACTGCATGGCCGCTAATGAACTTTAATACCCTCCAAAATCATGTTATTGTTATATTATTACCACTCAATCTATAAGTTACTAGTCGATTAACATGAGTTTGGATGGCCGTTAAAACTCCATAATTTCAGTGACGTCATTTGACGGAGCCGGGTCGCGGGCGATAATGGTATAAATAGCCATTAGCGGCCCGCGGTCCGGCTATTTTTAGATTCCATGGTCTAATGAATTACTCCCATTCGGATGACGTCCCTTTGTATTTCTCAACTGAAGTCGAACGCACAATCGAAACAAATCTTGTTATTGAGTATCTTCACTTGTCCAATTCAATTTACATAACATACTAATTTTCTTCTGTGTTTTAATGCCCAAATCCGAAAGACTTCCAGCAATTCCCTCGTGCGGTTAGCTGTAACAGGGAGTGGTAATATAACAATAACATGATTTTTGGGGGCATTATGGTTCATTAGCGGCCCTGTAGCAATGATGAACAGCCCGAGGGTTTATTAAAGGCCCGAGACGAAGTCGAGGGCCGTCAATAAGCCCAAGGGCTGTTCATCATTGCTGCAGGGCCGCTAATGAATCATGATGCCTGACAACAACCATGTTATTACTATTATTACCACTCTCTGTTACAGCTAACCGCACGAAGGAATTGCTGGAAGTCTTTCGGATTTGGGCATTAAAACACAGAAGAAAACAAGAGCTGGACTTTCGTCCGGTGCATACCCCCACGTGGTGTACCGCCTTGTGTGGGCATGCCTATGACCAACAAATATTATTTATGAATATTCTCGTATCGACTGACGGACGGATGCACAGATGGACGGACGCAATCCAGTATACCCCCCCCCCCCCCCTTCCATTTTCTTCGAAACTTTTCAACAATTTCCAACAATTTCTAAGTCAAAAGGTATGGTAAATTGTTCGGTGTTTGGAAGTTTTATGCAATGAGGCAGAAGCCTTTGTCATGGGCAAACTGCATTCCACATTTCACTGAAATCCGATAACCCCAATTCAGTATGCCCCCCCCCCCTCCCATTTTCTTCGAAAGTTTTCAACAATTTCCAACAATTTCTAAGTCAAAAGGTATGGTAAATTGTTTGGTGTTTGGAAGTTTTATGCAATGAGACAGAAGCCTTTGTCATAGGCAAACTGCATGCCATATTTCACTGAAATCCGATAACCCATACCTGAGATACAGGCTGAACAGACAAATAATGTCTACTTCCTACAATTTCTAAGTCAAAAAGGGGGATAACTCTAAAAAGGAGACCATGAAATCTGAAAATAGCCGGGCCGCGGGCCGCTAATGGCTATTTATACCATTATCGCCCGCGGCCCGGCTCCGTCGAATGACTTCACTGAAATTATGGAGTTTTAACGGCCCTCCGAACTCGTGTTAATCGACAAGTAACTTATAGATTGAGTGGTAATAATAATAGTAATAATAACATGATTGTTGTCAGGCATCATGATTCATTAGCTGCCCTGCAGCAATGATGAACAGCCCTTGGGCTTATTAACGGCCCTCGACTTCGTCTCGGGCCTTTAATAAACCATCGGGCTGTTCATCAAATGTTGCTGTGGGACCGCTAATGAACCATAATGCCCTCCAAAATCACTGGCATGTTATTGTTGTATTGTCAGTACCTGTGTCACAGGTGATTGTTGCCTCTCTGTTTTGCTCCACACGTGTTTATTGTTTTGGAAACAAATGTGACGTGCCCCAACCTCCACGTGACTAAAAAACGGGGGAATGCCGACCATAGATGCCGACAAAGAACGCACTCACGCGCGCTATATAACTGACCGCCCACAACCATATTTAGACAGTCAGTTACGCCCACGATTACTGTGTACAGACAACGAGGGAAATGTTCGACAGAAGAAGAGTTGAAACGCGAAAAGGAAGATGAAATGGAAACGGATACCGAAACAGCTTTATGAATTCGCTAAAAAAACATGGCGTTGCCACCGCTGGGACAGTTGCGGTGATTGGAATCCTGGTTTACCAACGATCCCGTAAAGAAGAACAAATCCAAGCCTCATGTACAACCAAGTTGGGTTCATCAGTTGAATGGGACAGCAACTGGGACAGGTGCATTATTCATAATCCAAAATTCGAATCGTTTGAAAAGTTGTGTCCTTCACGCCGCTGCACTGGGGAAACGTACTAAGTTAATTTGCTCCCAGCAAAGTTCGACCGTTTATTTCAGCAGACTTTAGCTGCAGACCTCCAGTAAGACGGAGACTAAGCTTACTATTTCAACATTTTCTTCAAAGTAGATATAACTCTGTTTTAAATGATGCTTGTTGAGATGCGTGTATTATAATAATATAAAACCGGGAGTGACAGTTTTCAGGGTTTTTACATTTTGCCTGAAAATCAAAATTGTAAGTTTTGAAAGTCGTATTTGTTATCATCTGATGGACGAATCAAGCGGGGAGAAACTGGACAATGAGAACACAACGTATTTGCCCCGATGCCTGATAGACTAAGTAACAAGCGTCCATATAGGCTTATTGGGCTACTAGTCCAATTCCCTCCCACTAAGATAGTTCTCTTGTGTTCCAAATAAAAGTACAGGTGGAAATAAAAGTACATGGTGGAACATTTATCAAAATTAAATAAAAGTACAGACCCAAATAATAGTACAGTTAAAACTAGAAGTCCTGTCACGAACTGTGCGCTTATCTAAACTTAATTGCATGGAGAAATTGTGGGCAATTGCCATATCGAATGGCATCCAAAGCATGGCAGGTTCCCCTGGTTACTCATAGCAAACACATGCAATGTTTCTGCCAATGGACCTCCGGGTTACCCGGAGGTCCATTGGCTGAAACAATGCTTGTGTACAGGCCATATGTACAGAATTTGATAGCCTTAACTATGGTCATAATGCATAGATTGATGCACAGATCAATGTGCTATTTGTGCGCATTTCATGACAGGACTTTGGGTTTTAACTGTACAGGGTGGAAATCCATCGAGGGGGTGGGGGAGTAATGCTAGTTAATTTTATCTAAAAGCCAACTTATTTCCAGTATTGCAGTTAGTTTTATTACAGAAACTTAATAGGCATTTTGGCATCATGACTACAACAATGAATACACTGTACTAAACAAAAGACTATAACACGATCTAGTGAAGATTTACTAATTTGAAGATCTCACTGCTGTTAGAAGGGCAATTTTAATAAACATACAATCATACATGCCCAAATAAGGTGCATTCTGGGTGGAAAAATTACCCAAAATTAATAAACACATGTATGTTTATTAGGAACATAAAAGCATGATCAGTTTACATGTATCATGATGTATGCACAAACACACAGTAAAATCGTTAGGTTGGCTTTGGCTGGAATTTGCAGTTTGGTTTTTGGGTTTGCCACCAAATTTGAACTGAAATGGAAAACCGAAAAACCTCCCAGCTTTAGCCTCTTCTTGAAAGTACAGTACGTGGAGAGTGGATTGTAGCAAAATCACCTGCAGAGTGGAGTTATCACCCAAAAGTATCACTTTCAAATTCTGTACATATGGACAAAAAACACAAGCAATGTTTCAGTCAGTGGACCTCCAGGTTTAACCCAGAGGTCCATTGGCTGGAACTTTGCTTGTACTTGTTATGCTTTGCAACAAATTTGCAATTATCACTTGGACGGAATCTCTCATACCCTCTACAGGTACTGTATGTTAAAAGGCCCATTCTGAGACAATAGAGTTTGTCAAGAACTTCTGATGTTTAACAGATTCCAATGGATGGTGTGAAAGAAAAGTGGTTGGTACAGGACTCCCATCATAGTGAGATGACTGTTATAAGTACTGGGGCAGGGCCCGCCTTGAGTAAAATGGTCGGGGCCTAAAAAAAGTGCCCACATATTGAGGTTGGGGCCTTTTCGGGGCTGATTTTCTATTTTGTCCATTATTGTTAGTGCTTTTTTGTGGAAAATGTCGGGGCTTGAAAAAAAGCCCCCAGCAAGTGCTCCTCGGGGCCTGGGCTGATCAGCCCCGACTCAAGGCAAGCCCTGTGGGGGTAGGTTGGGTGGTGGGGGCAGTTACCTACCACTACCAGAATCCTTTCCCTGGAGGATGTTAGCCGCTCTCCTGTGGTTTTCAAAAGAACAGGTCTCCTTCATCACTTATACATGAGATCTTGTAAGCTGTTTTAGTTCAGTATTTTATTTGACCATTTGAGAAACTAATACACGTAACAAGTAGTAGAGCAATATGTATGTAGTGGCAACCCCACTACCTTCAGATTTGGTCCATTCAAAGCCGTGATAAAATTCTGTCAGAGTTTTGTGGGCAGCAGGTGGTAAGACCTTTAGATTGCTGTATTTTGGGCACATCTTTTTCAGAGTTTTAAATGCACCCAAATTAGAGAAAATTTGATTTTCAATTATTTTTGAAAGCTGAAAGTTGCTTTACACATCATAAAAAGAAAGGAAAACACTCTTATCAGCTGAAAAATTTGAAATAATTTTGAGACAAATCAGGATTAAGGCTTAAGGATTTTTCCATCAAGGGGACTTGTGTTCCCTGATGGGGGGGGGGGGGGGGGGGGGGGGGGGGGGGCCGCAATGGTGATCCCAACAATCCCACATTAAAGGATACAACTTTCCCAAGGGGAGGTAGACTTCCCCAACAAGGGAACTCTAACAGTCGACTCCCCTTGGTGCCACCACTGTTTGTGAAGTGACTTTCAAACACAATTGCCAAATCTTGAAATGTATCTATTGAATGGCTGTACCCGAGGTACATGTTAGCTGAATCTTACCAGTTGTCTGTGATAGGAGCTAAAGTTGTTGTCCCCCCCCCCCAAAAAAAAGATTTTTTTGGGACTATTAAAATAGCCGGTGTCCGTCTGTGCGTCCATCTGTGCATCCATCTCACTTTGGTTTCCTGATGATAACTTTAGTTATAGTTGGCCAAATCAAATGAAATTTGGTATGTAGGTGTATCAACATAAAATACAGGTCAAGTTCAAATCGGGGTGCGTCCGACAAATTTGCCAGAGTTATACCCCTTTTTCGACTTCCGAAAATTCATTTAGTTTTGGTTTCCCGATAACTTCAGTTATGGTTGGCCAAATCAAATGAAATTCGGTATGTAGGTGCGTTCACATAAAATAGGTCAAGTATGAATCGGGGTATGGTTTGCCAATTTTTGCCAGAGTTATACCCTGTTTTCGACTTCGAAAATTCATTGTTTTGGTTTCCCGATCATAATTTCAGTTATAGTTGGCCAAATCAAATGAAAGTTGGTATGTATGTGTATCAACATAAAATACAGGTCAAGTTCAAATTGGGGTGTGGCCTAACAATGTTTGCCAGAGTTATGCGGCTTATGCCCCTTTTTTGACTTGAAAAATTCCTCTTTTTTTGATTTCCCGATAACTTCAGTTACAGTTGGCCAAATCAAATGAAAGTTGGTACATAGGTGTACCAACATAAAATACAGGTCAAGTTCGAATCAGAGTGTGGTGCGACAATTTTTACCAGAGTTATTTCGACTTTGAAAATTCTTTTTTTTTGGTTTCCTGAAAACTTAGTTGTTGTTGACCAAGTCAAATAAAATTTGGCATGTAGGTGTATCAACATAAAATACAGGTGAAGTTCAATTCAGAATTTGGTCCGACATTCTTTGCTTGAGTTATGTCCCTTTTTTGTCTTCGAAAAATTCAATTTTTATCAAAAACCTCGAATTGCACACTTTTTGGGGGGGAGACGTGTGACCGGAAGACCTTTATTCACTTTTGTAGACAGTGTAGCTATTTTGGGGTTGAGTCAGCTTTAGTTTACATGTATTAAGCATGTGAGTTGAACAGGGATTAATACTGTGTTCGACTTTGTTTGAGGCCACCGTATTGACCACATTTTTAATCATGTGATAACTAGTTCACTGGAATCTGCATTGTCAGAAAATTACTCTGGCTAAGTGGGAATATTAATTCAATAACTGTCAGTATTCATCGGTTATGCTCATGCAGGGCTTATATTTCATCTAAATTTGTGAGAAGGCATTTGGATTCTTGCGAAAATGGTTGAGAGAATCCATACCGGCTATGGTTGCTCCAGGACCCCATGGGGCCAACATGATTGAACCCCTGTTGTATACTGATAACACATGTTAACTAGAGCTGTAGGTTTTTAAATTTCTTGTTCGGTTTCGGTTTTGGTTTTTCAGGTGGAGTAAAACCTCAGTTCGGTTCGGTTTTCGGTTTGTTCATGAGGCCAAATAAAATTCAATGGTAGTGAAATTGAATGAAACTCAATGAATGCCCGAAATAAGCTATAATACATGAAGAATCTGGAAGGCCAATATAATAATTACCTAAATATACAGAACTTTTATTGTGCTTGGCCATTTTTCGAGGTCTGACACCTACACGCAATTAACTTGAGGAAAGCTACAAACACAACTAAACTGAAATGTCAGAAATTCACAGAATGTAGCCTTCCCAGAGTAGTGAGAGTACCCAGACACTGCCATTGGCAGTGTCTGGGTACTCTCACTACTCTGGGATGGCTACATTCTGTGAATTTCTGCTGCAAGAGAGTATTTAATAAAAAAACGAAAAACCTTAGATTACGGGATGTTGACGGTTTCGGTTTCGTTTTTTTTAAAAAACTAAAAACCTCGGTTCGGTTTCGGTTAACCTACAGCTCTAATGTTAACCTTTTACCCAATTCAGCTTTTTAATTTTTAAAACAAAAACTGAATTTGATAATATTTTTTAAAAAATAAACAATATTTATCAATAAAACCTTACAAATATGGATGTAATTGGAAACGGCTCATTAAGCTAGTTCCAGTGACAGCCATATTGGTACAATTGTATTGACAAAGTATCATGATATTTCAGGTCATGTCAGCCTTGTATTGGTTAATTTGATGCCACTATGTTAGGTAAAGAATTCAATTGACTCAATTCTTTTCACGCAAATCCTAGCTGAGGGGAATCGAGAATTCATGCAGATTCTCGTTGGTTTTTGTTGCACAAATTTTTAGGTGAATCGATTCTCGGAATTTCCGTCGAAATATAATCCCTGTCATGGTTTCATGGCATTGCTTTATTACATCATCAAAAAAGAGGAAAAAAACACAAACAACAGGCTATTTCAAACAAGGCTGAAAATAATTGCCTTTACATGTGCATAACAACTTGTGATATTAAACCAGTAAGGTCCAAGAAAATAAAAAAATCGTGTTTCTCAGGCCATCCCGCATGGTCATTTTGGCTGCCGAATGCTCTCTTTTTTTATAACCAATGTAAACTTAAAAAAAATAAAAATCAAATGGTTTTTGTCTGATATTTTACCCTAGTTAAAAAAATTGATAAGTTTGTCACTTGAGTGCAAAAAGGCTTTGCAATGCTTTTGCATTGCAAAGCCTTCTTGCTCTCAAGGGACGAAATACACCACCACCCATGCCATTCTGTAGATTATAAGGCCTAAAACATAAACCAAGAACATGAACTTTTGATGGCAAAGAAATAATTACAGAAATAAAAAATAAAATTAAAAACCACTCACCCGCATGCAGTTTTACAAATAATGGCCTGAGAAACAAATTCTACTTTGTGTGGCCTAATTAAAACATGATGCAGGCCAATATAAATTGTTAGTACATGTAAGTACATGTAGGCCTAGAGATATAATTCCTTCATCAAAGACAGTCAGTACGAAAAGGCCAATATAATAAGTATGCTATCCTATTACATGTTTCATGTTTGGCTTGTGGCCAGATTCATCATTCAATTGTCTGGAGCATTGGCAGTGAATGAGGGGGACAAGGGGGTGGGGTGGAGGTGATTATTCAAGTAATACCATTAACTATTCAAGAAACTAAATTTTGTTGGATGTGAGTCACAATATTGAAGAAACTAGAGCTGTAGGTTTTTAAATTTCTTGTCCGGTTTCGGTTTTGGTTTTTCAGGTGGAGTAAAACCTTGGTTCGGTTTTCGGTTTGTTCATGAGGCCAAGTAAAATTCAATAAAACTCATTCTTATGTCCGGAGTCATAACTGAATGGTAGTGAAATTGAATGAAACTCAATGAATGCCCGAAATAAGCTATAATACATGAAGAATCAGGAAGGCCAATATAATAATTACCTAAATATACAGAACTTTTATTGTGCTTGGCCATTTTTCGAGGTCTGACACCTGCACGCAACTTGAGGAAAGCTGCAAACACAACTAAACTGAAATGTCGGAAATTCACAGAATATAGCCTCCCCAGAGTAGGGAGAGTACCCAGACACTGCCATTGGCAGTGTCTGGGTACTCTCACTACTCTGGAATGGCTACATTCTGTGAATTTCTGCAGCAAGAGAGTATTTAATAAAAACTAGTCACAATATTGAAGAAACAACTTCAAACAAGTCCTTATTGTTCAGCCAAGTGTTCTTAATTTTTTCTGACAAACAGACCTGGTAATAAGTTGTGGACAGACATTCGGGTTATGGGGACGTTACAGGGATTTCAAAATGCGTAACCTGTACATCATTCACGGTAGCATTTTACCATCAATCAAATAAAAAGTGGCCAACCTCCACTGTTGATGGTTGATCATGTGATCCATTCATTGGATTGAAACACCAATATTGATAACTTCAGCGATCTAAATGTAGTGGCTACCTTCCCGCCCACCGATATTGATAGGACATATAATATTATTTTTATGCCCCCGGCCTCTTTGAGTAGGGGGTATTATCTTATCACCATGTCCGTCATCCATTGTCCATTGTCTGATGTCCGTCCATTAACTTTTCGCATTCCGTCAATTAACTAAAGTTCTACCATCCCGATCTTTACCAAACTTCATATGTGGGTTAGGTATGATGAGTGGATGAAACCTATTTATTTTGACGTTGATGTGCCAAAGGTCAAGGTTACGGTGACCTCCAATGTTAAATACACTTGAAATTGGTTTCCGCTCTATAACTAAAGTTCTGCAAGACTGATCTTGTTTTTTTTTGTAATTCTATCCATGTTATTACATGAGGGGGGCATATACCATGCTTCGCGTTGCTCATGTTTTAATGAATGCAAACACCTAACAGTATGCAATGCATGGTCAAAGTGTACAGTTCTGTTCAAAATAAAAATTTTCATCTATGTAGCTTTTCCATAAATTGTCATAAAAAGTGACAGGATATGAATTACAATATTGAGACAAGTTAGCAAAGATAGGTTATGATGGGTTATGAATGTTAATTAACTTAGACAAACGCCATTCCGTATTTCTACTTCTGGACAAAACAACCCCCCTGCCCAAACATCCTGGCTGAACATACCCCCAGTTACAGACATCAGAGCTCCACAAGGCTCTGTCAAATAAGTTAATAGGAGTTTACTCTATAACCTGTCTTCAATTAACAGGCCAAATTTGTACTGGAGGTATGGTAAATGGTTTTGTTTTGAGAAATTATCTACAATTAACAGGGTTATTCAGTTAAGAGATATCCAATTAAGTGGGCTCCACTGTACTCCTGTTAAATGAATATTTTTCAGGAGTAAAGTTGCTATTAAATTAACAGGGTCCCACTGTATTCTGGGTTTCTCTCCATGTTCTGCACTACAGTAACTGTTCTTCCAGTGCATTCGAGCAGAGAACAGAAAAAGTGCAAAATAAGGCTAAAATGGGGGTTTTGGTTCAAAGGCAATCCCTCACTGAAATTAAATACCCCCTCCCCCACCTCCACCCTCATTGAACATTTTTAGCGCAACTTGACTGTCTTGACAACATCAAGTATGAGCTATTGGGATGGTTGTGATCCGTCATCCGTACATATGCCCGTCCTTGCGTTCCTCTGTCCGACCACAATTCCTTTAGCACACCCTAAAGGCCTCATCTCTCACCCAATCAGTTCCAAATTTCATACATGACTTTGGGGCAACGTCTAGATGGGAGCTATTGAATTTTTCTGAATTTCGTTGAAAAACATGGGAACCAGTGGCCATCTTAGATTTGGCATATAAATTGTCAACAATTCCATTGGCACACCCTACAGACTGCATATCTCACTCGGATTTCTTCAAATTTCATATGTAGCTTTGGTTTGATGTCTAGATGGGAGCTATCAAATTTTTCTGAATTTTGTTGAAAAACATGGCCACCAGAAGCCATCTTCAATTTGGCTCATAAATTGTCAACAATTCCACTAGCACATCCTACAGGCCACATGTCTCACCTGATCTCTTACAAATTTCATATGCAACTTTGGTGTCATATCCAGATGGGAGCTGTCAAATGTTTCAGAATTTCATTGAAAAACATGCCGCCAGCAGCCATCTCAGATTTGGCATGTAAATTGTCAACAATTTCATTGACACACCGTACAAGCCACATCTTTCACCCCATCTTTTTCAAATTTCATATCTATCTTTGGTGTGATGTCTAGATGGGAGCTATCAAATTTTTCTGAATTTTGTTTAAAAACATGGCCGTCGGCAGCCATCTTGGATTTGGCACATAAATTGTCAACAATTCCATTAGCACACCTTACGGGGGGGATTCCTCACTTGACCTTTTTCAAATTCCATATGTAGCTTTGGTGTGATCTGATCTCTAGATGGGAGCTACAGGTAAAACTAGAAATCCTGTCACGAACTGTGCGCTTATCTAGGCATAATTGCGCGTAGGGATTGCGCGCAATTGCCATATCGAATGGTATCCAAAGCACGCCAGGCTCTCCTTGTTACTCATAGCACACAGAGGCATTGTTTCTGCCAATGGACCTCCGGGTTACCCGGAGGTCCATTGGCTGAAACATTGCTGTGCACAGGCAATATGTACAGAATTTGATAGCCTTACTAGGCTCATAACGCGTAGATTAACGCGCATACCTACATGCTATTTGTGCGCATTTCATGACAGGACTTCTAGTTTTAACTGTATCAAATTTTTCTGAATATTGTTGAAAAACATGACTGCCAGCAGCCTTCATGGATTTGGCCCATAAATTGTCAACTATTCCATTGGCACACCCTACAGGCCACATCTCTCACCCAATCTTTTTCAAATTTCATTTGTAGCTTTGGTGTAATGTCTAGATAGTAGGTATCAAATTTTTCTGAATTTCGTTGAAAAACATGACTGCCAGCAGCCATCTTGGATTTGGCATATAAACTGTCAACAATTCCATTAGCACACCCCTCACCCATTTTTTTTCAAAGTTCATATGAGGCTTTGTTGTGATGTCTTTTCTGTAGTGTTCAACTGATTACCAAAAATGGCTGCTGATCGATCACTGGTTATTTGAGGTCACAATCAGCCGATTCTAATGCCGATTACAATTGTAATACTGTGCATTACTAGACAAGTCGAGGCTTGAAAGAACTGCATTAAATTGAACATATTTTACAGTGTTTACAGACTAAAGCTTACAATTAAGCGTACTTGCGGAAATTGCATACCAGTCGCGATTGTTAGTCACGTGCACTTGAGTGGCACACGTGGCTCTCACTTAGAGCCACGTGTACCGCCCAAGTGCACGCGACTGGTAATTTTACTGCGACCTGATTCAATGAAGTGCAACCTTCACATTTCCAGTATGAACTGGCGAGTACTGCAAGTGCGCTCAATTGTAAGCATTACATGTCATTTAACTTGTATATCCTGTAAAGGGGTATCGAGAGAGATTAGGAATGCTCATTGTGGTTGTTTTTTCAATTTTATATTGAATGGTATCATTAATATCATTGTACATTAACAATTGAACAATTATAGAAGATAATACTATTAGGGCTGTCATGATTAATCGATTGTCAATCGGTCACGCCAAAATCGATTAGTATTTTTTGTTGTCGACGAATCGCTAAATTATACCCCATTTTAGAGGCTTAATAGTTAAAAAAAAAATTGGGATGAAAAAACTATTGTTGCAAAAGGTAAAAGTCAAGAACGTTGACGTTAAACCTCAAGAAGCCATTAGAAGCATTTGTCTTTCAGGTACATCAAAGCTTTGATGTTCTGAACTTTTGAACCGTCAGTGTAATAATCAAGACCGGTCGGCAGTTGCGAACTTGCGAAGTTTGCAACTGACGACCAGTCTTGATTATTACACTGACGGTTCAAAAGTTGAGAACATCGAAGCTTTGAATATACCTAAAAGAGGATCGTCTTCGTTGTTTACTTGAGGTTGGTCACCTAACTTGAACTTCATTTTTAACGACTTCAAATAGAGGGGGGGGGGTGGGGGGGGGGGGGGTCATCTAGGTACGATTAATTGATTATTATCGATTATTTGCGATGATTCATTGATTCCTAAATTAAAAAATCGTGACAACCCGAAATAATATGTGGTTTATGAATCATCACAAAATGCATGGAAACAATCGGTTGAACAGATATGCCAGGAGCCGTTGCCATTGTCAACCAATTACCCACAATCGGCTGATTGTGGCCAGTTTTGATCATCGGTTGAACAGTACTTTTTCTGTAGAAACTTGATTGAATGACTTGGCAATTACTGGATCTTTCTATTTAGTTCGGTCCCTTCTTGGACAGCTTGAGCTCCAATGTCATTGACACTTTCATTTATATTGGCTTGCGGTGTCTTTTAAAGTGATTATGAATTTGTGACACTTCAAAATTTTACCTTTTTCTATCACATTTATTTGCATGTGTTTGCAACAAAGTGTATTTAAAATAGAGCTGTAGGTTAACCGAAACCAAACCAAGGTTTTTAGTTTTTTTAAAAAACCGAAACCGTCGACATCCCACAATCTAAGGTTTTTCGTTTTTTATTAAATACTCTCTTTCTGCAGAAATTCACAGAATGTAGCCATTCCAGAGTAGTGGGAGTACCCAGAAGCTGCCAATGGCAGTGTTTGGGTACTCTCACTACTCTGGGAAGGCTACATTCTGTGGATTTCCGACATTTCAGCTTAGTTGTGTTTGCAGATTTCCTCAAGTTGCGTGTAGGTGTAAGACCTCGAAAAATGGCCAAGCACATTAAAAGTTCTGTATATTTAGGTAATCAATATATTGGCTTTCCTGATTCATCATGTACATGTATTATAGCTTATTTCGGGAATTCATTGAGTTTCATTCAATTTCACTACCATTCAGTTAAGACTCCAGACATAAGAATGAGTTTTATTGAATTTTGCTTGGCCTCATGAACAAACCGAAAACCGAACCGAACCGAGGTTTTACTCCACCTGAAAAACCAAAACCGAAACCGAACAAGAAATTTAAAAATCTACAGCTCTAATTTAAAATACATTGTCTGTTTATTATATATATTTTGTTTGGTAAACATCCTTCTTGATGTATTTTGCAGAAAATAACTCGAATATTGGGTGGACAGTATTTATTTTTCGACAAAGGTGCATAACTGTCACAAATAAATAAATAAAAAATAAAAACAAAAGCCTCCATCCCCAAATTATTTGAAAAATTGACTCTGAACCAACTGTATTTTTTGTTTGGCCAAACACTGCAGCAAATCGATTTAGAATGGTAAGGAGAACATATATTCATTATTGTGAAAATAAAATACCGAGGTACTGTTGTTTTTAAACTTTATCATCAGTAAAGGGCCAAAGGCACAGATCTATAGAAAAAAATGTGTAATGCATTGAGGATACCTTGTGTTTTTTTGTGTAGGTCCTGGAATAGTTTCTTGACACTTCATAGAAAAAACATATTCTGGACAAGAGGTTTCGTAAATAAGTCACCATTTCTTGGATAGGATGGGACATTTTGTAGAAAAACAATAGGTGTTTCATAGAATATTTTATTTCAGTTTAATTGATTATTTATGACTCCGCCCACTTCATTCATTGATTGTTGCATTGAAACAATATCATATTCAGTCAACCTGACAATTAATCATTGGTAATTATTATACCCACAAGCCTTGTGTATACAGTTCAGAAAGATATCAGAAGTGAACAGAAAAGTTAAACAGATTTTGCCTATACATGTACAAATTAAAAGTAATTATTAGAAAAGAAGATTGCAAAAAAACTCTTTAAAAGCAGTAAAAACATGTTACCTTCTCAAATGGCAATAAAAGAATTTGAAGGAAAGCAAAACCATAAAAAATTCTCAAAAACTTGAATACATACACAATGTATAACACAGAAATTTTGTTTGGGGGGTGGGGGTGGGGGGGGGGGGGGTGGGGGTTCTTAACTCCTTGCATGTGGTTGGCGGATATTCCCACTCAGGATGGAAATTTTCTACCATGATTAAAATAAGTCACATTTGAGGATTTTTAACTCTTTACCCAAAGTAACGGCCAAAACCAGTCAGCGCTATTCACAAAAATCGCCAGTTAATTTTTTTCAATTTTTACCTCAAAAACATAGGTTATGACCCCTCTTTGGAACAAGCTCATCCAGCTCGTTCCAATGAGGGGTCATAACCTATGTTTTTGACACAAAAAATAAAAAAAATTAGTTATTCAAGAATTTTTTTTGTAAGAGTCGTCTGCTTTTTATGTTAGGTAAAAGGTTAACCAAATTTTCCCCTGTAAATTGTATACACTTTTTAACAAATGATTTCTTGTGTCAAATTTTCATGAATTTTTCATGAAATCTAGCCATGGCTGCTGTACAGCAGCCATGACTAGATTTGATGAAAAATATTTTGAAAATACACAGCAAGTTAAGAGTTAGCGACAGCCAGGGTCAGCTTGTGTGGGATGTGTGAAGGAAGCCAGAGTACCCAGAGAGAACCACTGAGCACAGTTGTGAGCAACAGTCAAATCCCCAACTCCACACAAGCAGGGTTAGCATTGGTTTAAGACAAGTTCACCATCGATGACTCCTTAGTACACAGTCCCACCGTGCTCTGAGCCACTCACATGGGCAATCATGAGTAGTCAGTAACTGAAATTGTTATAAATCGACAAAAAAAACTATTTACCTAATTTATAACTACACACATCCAGTATTTTTATACTGTACCAATGACCCAGACATAGCTGGTGCTAACTCTTAAAATATAGGGCCAAACACAAATTTTGCCCCCCAATCCCCAAAATTTGCATCTAAAACCAAAGAAAACATGTCCTGAATGGCCCTCCACACTTCACCTCTACTGCGCATGCGCAGTGTCAAGGACGTTCCGAAATTGGCGCCATTAATCATTCTTAGTTTGGCCCTTCATCAGTTAACATCTGACTGATCTTTGTGCTTGTAAATCTCAGTTTAAATGATGCCAGACACATAAATATTAGAGAAATGGTGATTCTAAGGAGGATATAGAAGGAGGAGAGGAAAAATGTGTGACAGAAAATTATCAGAGCTGTAAATTAAATTTTTTTAATGAAATTATGTTAAGTTACCTATTTTCGAGGCAACAGCCATTTTGTTGTCATTCTTGTTATCAAGTTACACTGTTTGTTCAGTGTTTTCCTCTCTCCCTTTCCTTTAAGTCCCCTCTTGCTATTCTCCCATGCTTTTGGCATATTTTCTGTAATTTTATTACTAAAATTTCTTGGGAGTTTTAGCTGAATAACAGAATGAATTCTGTTCTTTTCCCCATGTTTACGTCTTCATCTACCGGTGGTTAGGCGTAGTGTTCTGCATCTACCATCTGATGTTCTACAGTTTCTTCCCTGGAAGTCTCTGTTTTGCATCAGATAGTGTATTATTGGTAACTGATTTCGGGCCAGGGTGCCTGGAGTCTTATTCTAGTGTTTTTACACTTATTGTTTACATTTACAACAGCCCTCTGTGTGAGGGGGGATTTCTTGAAAATAATATCTTGATGTTAATTTAATCATAACTAGATACATTATTATTGTTAGTAAGTGTTGCTTAAATTGTTTAAAATATTTTTAAAATTTTTGTCCACACTTAGGCTTGGGATCCATTGGGGCTCAACGTTACTTTTCAGAAACTTGGGCTGTTCTGAAAAAATATTTTTTTCAAAATTTTTTGATTTCAATTATTTTTTCTATGTTAATGGATCATATTATTATGTATTTTGATTGTCAGGGGTTGGTGCGAGTACTAGGACTTTTCTTTTCACATTGAAAGGATTTTGGTCAATTGTAATAAGAGGAAATCTTCCTCTGACTTTTATAATCATTGTATATGTAGTCAGTGTACTCGCACTAACTCCTGTTCTGTATGTGATAATTTCGATGACAACATGGGAAGCGTGTGTCATGGTATGTTAGTGGGGAATTGGACATTCCGGTCCTTTCCCCGCAGGGTCACTCTACTTTATCAATTTCTATTTCAGACGATCAAGATTAGGGTGATGTATCCGTGATGTCTTCCAAAAGTGTGCCTCCGTCGTCACAATTAATGAAGAGCTAGCGGAAAAGTGCTCATGTAAATATGCCAATTGCCTAAGAGGACCCTAGTAGGTTCGACGGCCTTTGACGTCCGCTAGCTCGCCCGGTGTAGCATCCATTCATCGAATGGTTCGGCAGCCGGGTTCGTCCGTTGCGGTCTAGAAGGAGTTTTGGGGTGATGCGAGCACTATAAATCAACCAAATGCACACCCAGTGACGGCGGATTAGAGGCAGAACGGAGGAAGCCTTTTAGTCCAGTTCCTAGCTCGTCCAGGTCCATCCGCACGGCGAGCGAGAGAGGCCCCTCTCTCGTACAACAACATCTGGCCCCAGATGTTGTGGTACAAAATGTTTCGCATTCGGAGCATACGTCCGCCGCTCGGGACGCTCCGACATATAGTCAGTCCGGAGAGACTGTCAATAAGGCTTCCTCGTTTTCATGGTAGCGCACACGACCGCTCTTGGCTACGTGACCTCGGATATTCAGTCAGCTTCGCCAATCAGAGAATCATCGGCGACCAGGTCACACCATCCGGTAGCCAGGGACACGAGGCCTGCAGACTCCGGACGTTCGCATAAGAAAGTGTGCGGGAGTCAACGTACACGGAGCTTCCAGCGGCAATGCAGCGTAAGACCGCTACTGCACAGGCCTCGGTGACGGACGTGCTATCCCAAATAGCACAGCTTATCGCAGCATCCCAGCTACGAATCTGTCGCATCATGTATTATCCGACGATGCTGGGACGGGACGCTCCGCTCAAGCAGGTACGGACGTCCGAAAATTTCATCCGGTCCGACGGGATGCCGAAAGGGATTCGGAGGATTTCGAGCTTTCCCTTTCGGAACAACATATGCTGTTGTGTATGTCATCTGACTTTATCTTCTACAGGTTCTTTCGTCGGACCAGAATGCTGCGATGCCGGATAAGAAACTGATAGCGTTGGTGGACTTAGAAATTTTTGGTTCGGTTCAGGGACATCGTCCCTCAGTTCCGACATAGTCCAATAATGTCACACAATCTTTCGAATTATTGAACGACGCTATATATATTTTTATATGCTTGCTATTACCAAGCATTTAAGTGCTCATGGAATATGTCTATCGCCTAAGAGGTCCCTTGTAGGATCGACGGAGTGACATTCGCTAGCTCACCCGGTGTAGCGTCCATTCATCGAATGGTTCGGCAGCCGGGTTCGCCCGTTGCGGTCTAGGAAGGAGATTTGGGTGATGCGAGCACTATAATAACTTTAGTACTCACCCAGTGACGACGGATTGAGGACAGATCGGAGGAAGCCTGTTAGTCTGGTTCCTGGCTCGTCCAAGTCCGTCCGGGCGGTGAGCGAGAGAGGTCCCTCTCTCGTACAACAACGTAGGGGACCGCATGTTGTGGTTCAGATATTTCGCATTCGGAGCATATGTCCGTCGCTCGGGACGCTCCGTTATATTGACAGTCCGAGAGACTGTCGATAATGCTTCCTCATCCTCACAGCGGCGCACATGGCCGCACATTGGCTACGTGACCTCGAGTATCCGACCAGTTTCGTCATTCAGTGATTCCACGGCGAACAGGTCACGCCATCCGGTAGCCAAGGGACACGAGGCCTATACACTCCGTTCGCTCGCATAATAGAAGTATGCACTGGGTAACGGTCACGGAGCTTCCAGCGGCAATGCATCGTAAGACCGCTTCTCCACAGGCCTCAGTGACAGACGTGCTATCCAAGTTAGCACAGTTTATCGCAGCATCGCAGCAATCGACAGATTCTTGGTCGGATCAGGAATTATCCGACGGCGCTGGGTCGGTGCGTTCCGCTGTTGCATCAGGTTCGGACGACCGAATGCTTTATAGGGTCCGACAGGATGGCGAAAGGGATTCGGACGATTTCAAGCTTTCCCTTTCGGAACAATGGAAGCTGCCATACATTTCTTCCGGCATTATCTTCCAGAGGTTGTTCCTTCGGACTACATTGCTGCGATGTTGGATAAGAGACTTATAGCGTCATTGGACACGGAATTTTGGATCGGTTCAGGGACATTGTCCCTGACTTACCGACACAGTCCAATAATGTCATTAGAACATTTGTATTATTTATCGATGCTATATATATATAAGCCTGCTACCAAGCATGATAGTTTAGTTTCTTATCTGCAATGCTTTATTCTGCCTTTTATCATTCCTAGGAATAATTTATTTTGGCAGAACAGGGCATACCGAGAGTTCATATGCATCTAGACAGCGGGGTTAAAGACTGGAATTTATCTTTTTCGCCGTCTATGTCTTTTCCAACCACTATGTTGGAAACGACAATGATGTCTAATAGACTTAACTTAGAAGCTTTATCATACGTAGTCCACCTTACTGAGGCGTTATCATTACGTCTTCAAGAGAAAGAATTCCGGGATATGATCCTCAATGTGATTTCTTTCAAGGGCAGTAGTTTTTCCACGTATAACTCCGCCCTTCAGTGGGAACCTGGAGTTGGTTAGATGTGACGCAGTCCTAGCTACATCCACGCGCGTGGATAGTAAGGTGAAGAACTCACTCAGAGTCGCTTCGGTCTCGGAGAAGCTTCTCTTCGACGGCAACTTTTCAGCAATCCATGATTTGCTCGATATACACGTTCTCTTGTCTATCAAGTGTAGCAAGAGATTCAGACTGGGGCAAACATTCGGTGGTTGACTCAGAGAGTGCCACTGCAGTTGCCAGATCCGAGTTTTATAATTATGACGGTTGCCAGTCAAACGGATTGGGGTACAATATTGATCCCAATGGATTCGAAGTGCCAGGGTCTTTGGGTTCTGCAGTCTCTAGGCAAGCACTTATCTTCCACGGAATAATGTTATTTAGGCTTGCTTTATGTCATTGGATGAACATTATTCAGAAACGCATGTCCAAATCCTGTCCGATAATACGACAGTGGTTGCGTATCTCCGGAACCACGGAGGCACTCATTCGATTCCGTTATTCAATTTAACGGAAAGAATCCTTCCGTTTGTTATAGTACACCAAGTTCTGCTTCGGTCCGTCATATTCCGGGTCGTCTGATTGTATTAGCGGACTCCCTTTCACGTATGGGTCGCTTGTTGCTGTCAGAATGGACTCTCAACAGACAAGTATTCAATCAGATTTGCTATCAATGGGAGCGCCCAATGATAATTTTTTACGACACAACTTGCTAATCAATTGCAGACGTATGTGTTTGCATGTCCGGATCTCTGAGCTTATGTTGTTAACGCTCTATTGATCTAATAGGACGGAATGATAGGATATGCGTATCCTCCTGCGCTGTTGTTTCAGCAAGTATTGCTAAGATAAACAACCACAATACATTTCTGTTGATAGCATCTCTGTCTTCACAAAGACTGTGGGTAAATTTACTCAGATGTCTACTGTGGGACTTAACGCGAAAACTTCCTCTATGAGAGGATCTTCTTTCGCTGGGGAAAATCGTGTCATCTTCATCACAACCCGCAAGGTCTCAACCTTCACGTATTCCGTTGTGTGGTCCTTATTGCATTGTAAGCATTGTACTGGACGAGCTTTGGACACGATTTTTTTACTGTAGGAGAACCTCTTCTTCGCTATTCTATGCGGCCAAAGTGGAGGCTCTTCCGTCGTTGGTGTAGGGATCACTATGTTGATATTGTTGATCCCTCCATACTAGTCATTGCAACTTTCTAGTATACTTGTTTGACAAGATCTACTGCAGCCTGTTACTATTAAGGTTATAGGTCTATGTTATCTCATACCTATGCACTCTATGATAGTTTACAATTGAGTCTTATGTCTCTTTATCTAAGTCAGTTAGTAACTTTTCGATAAATAGACTTAGAATCATTAGATTAAATTTCTATATGGAATTTAACTTCGGTTCTTTTTTAGCTAAGTAATCATTTGAGCCTCTGGAAACAGTAGTTTTCAAATTCTGACCTTTTAGACAGTAATTCTGTTGGCTTCTCTTTTACTGAAGAGTCAGTGAGCTTCATGCACTATCGGTGGATGATTCTCACTTTCGTAGTTTCGGAATCACTACTTCATTTACTATTTAGGTTGGATTTTTGGTTAAGAGTCAGGCTCCTAATAAATATCCGGAACCTATTGTTATTAAGGTCCTTCCGTCTTCGTACGGGCATAGGCCTTTACTCTGTCCGGTTAGAGTTTACGTATTTATAAACAGATATCTGTTTATTACTACGGACCTAAGCTTCTTCTGTCTTTGATGCCTAATAGAAGGACGTTACGCTCCATTCTATTGCTAATGGATTCAATTAACTATCGGTACTGCTTATGGTATATCATTGACTCAGCAGTTGTGCTTGAGATTTCGGCTCATGGAGTAAGAGTTTTTTCTACATCTTGGGCTTACATTAATAGTGTCGCTATTATAGATTTTTGAAGGCTGCTCATTGCGCTCAGCCACCCACATTCATGAATTTTTATCTCAGAAATATCGAGTCCATTTCTGGAGGCCTCTATTGTTAGGTCTATTATCTACTGCTCAGAATGTCATTCATTTAACAGTTGCTACTATAGCTAGGTAGGCTTTCTGTTTCGGCAGTGACTCCATTCTGCTGCCCTCTTCGCTCTGGGCTATTTGACCCAGGGCAAGAAAAAGGGGTGGGGGGGGGGGGGGGAGGGTGTCCCCTTGGGTCACCTGTTTTACTATGAAAACAAGGGGATACCTCCTCCGGAGTTAGTAATTCTGAGCTGTTACTGGGATGGCTTTTTAGTGAGAAGTTTATGTTTTAAAAATTCATTCAGGTCTTAGTTTTTAAAGTATAGCTTTTGAATATAGCACGTGTCATACGGACGTTATTATACATTCCTCAGACACTTTTAAGGAGTATAAAGAGTCTCTATTCTCTAGACTTTCTTTATTTATTGGCTTACTTTAAAAATTATTAGTATAAGGATTATACTAGATATTAATAGAGTACATGGATGTATGATGCTCAATTTTGGAAGGTGTTGTATCTTTCTAATTTATCATAAATAAGAAAGATACATGTAAGGCCTAATACTTCTTTTCCCCTAGAGGGGATGACTCTATTTTATATAATTGAGCGTATTCCAACTTGCTCTATGTCCTAGGCCCTCCAGCCTTTTTACTATTCAGCTATGTCTGGGTCATTGGTACAGTATAAAAATGTTAAAAAATTTATAGTAATTTATATATTTTTTATACTTACCAATGACCCAGACGGGGATGGCCTTCCCAGGAGTTGGGAACTCATACCTCCCCGCTGAGTACATAGCGCTTACCAGGCACTGGTTATAAGAATGATTAATGGCGCCAATTTCGGAACATCCTTGACACTGCGCATGCGCAGTAGAGGTGAAGTGTGGAGGGCCATTCAGGACATGTTTTCTTTGGTTTTAGATGCAAATTTGGGGGACTGGGGGGCAAAATTTGTGTTTGGCCCTATATTTTAAGAGTTAGCACCAGCTATGTCTGGGTCATTGGTAAGTATAAAAAATATATAAATTACTATAAATTGTTTAACTTTCTTGTAAATTCAGATGAATATGCAGTAGGGGAAACCATTAGTGTTCAACCGATTACCCAAAATTGTGACTGACTGATTGCTGGTTATTATGCCCCCGACCGATCTGGTCGGCGTGGGTATCTAGTAGAGAGCTGTGTCCATTCGTTCGTAAGTTCGTACATTACAGTTAAAACTAAAAGTCCTGTCCTGGAATGCGCACAAATAGCATGTCGATATGTGCGTTAATCTACGCGATATGACCATAGTAAGGCTATCACATTCTGTAAATATGGCCTGTGCACAAGCAATGTTTCAGCCAATGGACCTCCGGGTCCCAGAGGTCCATTGGCAGAAACATTGCCCGTGTTTGCTATGAGTAACCAGAAGAACCTGCCGTGCTTTGGAAGCCATTCGATGTTGCAATTGTATACAATTTCAATGTGCAATTAAGCCTAGATAAGCGCACAGTTCATGACAGGAATTCTAGTTTTAACTGTATGCAGTAAGGGAAGCCATTAGTGTTCATCCGATTACCAAAAATTGCGACTGACTGATTGCTGGTTATTATGCCCCTGACCTATCTGGTCGGTGTGGGTATCTAGTAGAGAGCTGTGTCCATTTGTTCGTAAGTTCGTACGTTATGTACGTTCGTAACACAAATGTGTCCATCCAACATATTTGCTGCTATAGCACTGTCATTATTTGGCGGATTCAAATAATATTTGCTATGCTTGTTCCTCAACATGGGGGAACAGATCCTACATGTACAGCAGAATTAATATATTTCCATAAATGTTTATAGAGTTATTTGCCCTTGTTTAACTTTGGGGATTATTATTGAAAAATAGTTTCCTCTAGAAACTCCTGTTAATTGAATAAAAAATCTTGTAATATTTTTTTAGAAATTACCATGATAATCACTGAATTCCACTTGTTTATAGACCTTTTGGGCCTTAATATGTCCAATACAGGCATTTAATCTATTTATTGTATAATAATAATATTAATAACATTTTGGCCAGCCGCTGATTTGTCTCGGTTCTCAGGGTGAGAAGGCCTTGACGAGCCCTCTTGTCCCAAATGACTCCTTATCCCCATGCCTCTTCTCTCCTTCCAACACTCGGAGACAAACTGCTTGATGACATCCTGTGCCCCATCCTTCCCAGTCTCTCCCTATAAGCATACCAACACTCTTCTTTGTGTCACCTACTAACCACATGTCCTTCATTCTCCTATCCCACTTCTCCATCATAATCCTGGTGAATCTTATTCCGTAATTTCTGTTAGACTGGTATTTTGGACATTCTAATAGAAAGTGTTCCGGGATCTCCACTATTCCTAAATTACACATTTGGCACTCCTTTTCACTGTCTTTCCCAATTTTCCCCCTAAGGTCCAGGGACCACAACCTCAGCTTGTAGACTTGAACAACGGTGCCCCCCCCCCCCCCCCCCCCCCTCCCCTCCCACAAAGGTGCCATCAAGGTACTCTTCAAACCCTGGCTTCTCTTTATCTCGCAGGCCACCCAAAAACCTCTTTTCATTGACCCCCCTTTTATCAATTCAGGCTACAATATGCCATGACTCTTTTCTCTGATGATTTTTTTACCCTGAGTTGTGTCCAATTCTCAGTCCAAGTTCTCCATTGAGTAGTTCTCTATTAACTCTCTCACTTGGTCTATCCATCCTGTCTTTATGTCTGAATTCCAAATATTCTGGAACATTACTGCACTCCATCTGCTGTCGGGGAGATTTACCAAATAGTTAAGATAGCTGAGTTTCATTAAGTCTAAGGCCACACAAAGTAGATCTTCTGTTTCTCTGGCCATTATCTGTAAAATTGCATGTGGGCGAGCGGTTTTTTATTTTCTTTTTTATTTATGTAATTATTTTTTTGCCATCAAAAGTTCATGTTCTTGGTTTATGTTTTAGGTCCCATAATCTAGCATGGGTGTTAGTGTATTTTGTCCCTTGAGAGCATTGCAAAGCCTTCATGCACTCAAGGGACAATTTATCATTTTTTTTAACTTCGGTAAAATATCTGACATGAAGCATTTAATTTTTATTTTTTTAAGTTTACATTGGTTATAAAAAGCAAGCATGCGGGAGCCAAAAGGACCATGTAGGAGGGCCTGAGAAACAGATTTTTAATTTTTTTAGGACTAATCTGTCCTTAATCTTCATCCACCCAAGCTCACCCCTTATTGCTTCTATATTTGACAGAGCTCGATGAGTTTATCTCGAGATTACACGAAATTGACCAAACACTGGTTAATTTAACCTGTGAACTGATTAATTTCCACTGGCAATGTAACTATTCAGTTTACAGGGTTCCACTGAGTGTCCTTCAGGCCTGGCATTCTTAAAAATGCAGGAGGGCTAAAAATCACTCCTCTCGCATGTCCTAGGGGAGCGATTAGCTCTTCTCAAGATTACAAAAGATAAAAGTGGCAAAATGAAGTTTTATTATTAATGAATTCTCCCTAATGGGCTTTGTACATTTTATTCGGTGTTGCTAACAAGGTAGTCTCTGTGAGACGGCTACACAGCCCCTCCCACACCTCCAGGCCTTGACAAGGCCTGGAGGTGTGGGAGGGGCAGTGTGGTCATCTTACAGAGGCCACTAACATAGCATAGACCTGAAAAGATGTGAGGTTTAGGAATAGGCTGTTATGGTAATCATTATTTTCTAAGGCCAGGAGGGCTAGTTTTCGCTCTCCTTAATTTTTTTAACAAGAGCAGTAGGCAAGCGAATAAATTGCTCTCCTGAAAATGCCAGGCCTGATCCTTTCATCTTTTTCACTTTTAGTCTGCTTGTAGCTGGCACTAATTTCAACCATGAATATTAAAAAAAAGATTTCCTTTACAGGAGAAATCCAGAATCAGAGGAAAAACAAGATTTTGCATCAGAGAAGGAGAAAAAGGACTATGAGAATGAATTAAAGAAAAAGAAACCAACAGCAACCAGACATCTCATATTCATACGTCATGGGCAATATAATATGGAAGGAGCAACAGCTGCAGACAAGCGTCTCACTGATCTAGGTATAAGATGATATTCTGTTAATTGAGATCTGTCAAAAAAATTATTCTGTCATCCATTGAATTTCACCACATTTTTTCACATTTTGGCCTACAATACATCCAATATAGGCATTTAATCTGTTACATCTTATTCCTGTTAATTGTATACTTCTGTTAATTGAATTTTTTTCTTTGGCAAATTAGCTATTCAATTAACCCTTACCCTTTACCCAACACAGACGATATCAAAATTTATTATTTTAAATATCATTTTTTAAATTTATTACAAAAATTTCAACAAAACCATATCATGTGACCCCTCTTTGGAACGAGCTCGATGAGCTCGTTCCAAAGAGGGGTCACATGATATGGTTTTGTTGAAATTTTTCGAAAAATAATATTTTTTCAGCTGCTGAATTTGCATATTATGCGGGCGGATGCGGGCGATTCGTTGGGTAAAGGGTTAAGAGTCTTCCATGGTGCCATTAAGTAAGAAATTTGTCGCCGAAAAACATAAAAGATAAATTCTTGGGTATAATATACATTACCATTTCATTTGTGGTTAGTGCAGTAGAGTCCACTTAATTGGATATCTTTTAATTGAATATTCCTATTAATTGAATATAATTTCCAAACACAAAATCATTTACCATACCTTCAGTACAAAGTTGCCCTGTTAATTGCAAATAGGTTATAGGGTAAACTCCTGTTAATTGAATAAAAAAAATCTTGTAACATATCGAAAAATTGCCCTGACAATCACTGAATTACCACTGTATATTGCCCAATTTGGCCTCAGTTTTTCCAATGCAGGCATTTGATCTATTGTATCCTCCTTGAGCTCTGTCAAACAGTATCTAATAGAATAAATGCTCTGTTGATATCTAGAATACAGGAAAGTGATCAGATCCCTGTTAATTGAATACTCCCTGTTAATTGAATAATTCTCACTTGCAAAGTGGCTATTTAATTAACCCTTTCCCTAAAAGCAGATGACATACAGAAACAAAATTCTTGATCAACTAATTTTTTTCATTTTTTGTCTCAATACATAGGTTATGACCCTTCATTGGAACGAGCTCAATGAGCTCATTCCAAAGAGGTGTCATATCCTATTTTTTTGAGACAAAAAATGAAAAAATAATGAAAATTAATTTGCAATTTTTGAGAATAGCGCTGGCTATATCATTTTTTAAAGTTTTTCCAAAAATTTCAACAAAACCAAATCATGTGACCCCTCTTTGGAAAGAGCTTGGGTAAAGGGCTAACAGGCTCTACTGTATTGAAGTTTGGTTCAGTTCTTGTACAAAGTTCATCAAAATTGACTGGACCGAAACAAAAAAAAATGCACATCGAACACAATACATGGGGCTGAGTACAGGGATGGGACTGACCAGCCCATCAAAATGCAAGCCATGCTTAGGTGCTATTTTCATTTGTATTTCTTGATTCATTCTTCATTCCACAGAATCTTGTTTCTAAAATCTCAAGTCACAAAAGTTATTTTGTTGCTATCAGATAATGATGTGATCAAGAAAAAGGACCACGTTTTGATAGAAAAAACTGGAACAAAGCGCGAATGTTCTTGTTCAAGCCAGAAAATAAGCAGACTGGCATCTGCAAAATGAGGTCCTCAGAGGGTGAATTTAGTGATGCTACCCTGCAAAATAGGGTAGCATCACTAAATTTACTCTCTGTGAACCTCAATCTGAATCAGGGTCTCAAAACCAAACAGAAGGAGGTACCCAGAGGATAAACTGGCCCACTGTATGGGATAGCATCATCAAATTCACCCCCTGGGACCTCATTCTGCAAATGTCGGGTTGCTTATTTTCAGGCCTGTTCTTGAATGTATGAACAATGAAATTAATTTTCCAACTTTAAGTAGTCTTATTATCATATTGTAATAATTTGTTTAGGTAAAGAACAAGCTGACTTCGCAGGTCAGCGTCTGAAAGAGCTGGCATTACCCTATACAGTGATGATATCATCGACAATGATACGAGCCATTGAGACTGCGGAAATTATCCACAAGCACTTACCTGACATTCCATGGAAACAGACAGACATTTTAAGGGAAGGTTTTCCCATACCTCCTGAACCATCAACAGGCAGGTGGAGACCAGAAAAGCATGTAAGACATAATGTTATTGCATTAAGCCTTTACCTAACATGAAAAGCACACAACACTTGAAAAAAAAATTCTTGAATAACACATTTTTTTCATTTTTTGTCTCAAAAACATAGATTATGACCCCTTGTTGGAACGAGCTTCTCAAAATTCTTGAATAACTATTTTTTTTCATTTTTTGTCTCAAAAACATAGCGAGCTCGTTCCAACGAGGGGTCATAACCTATGTTTTTGAGACAAAAAATGAAAAAAATAATGAAAATTAATAGGCGATTTTTTAGAATAGTGCTGGCCGGTTTACGTTGGGTAAAGGGTTAAAATATATTTATAACCTGAAGGTCTGTCCTGTTTTAACTGGTAGAACACTAATTAATTTGGGGTGACCAAATTTATCTGCATGTATGAAACTTGTTACAATTTATCGGAGAGTGCTCTCTTTTTTTCAATTTTTTTGGAATTGTGTTAAAATCATTTGTTTGGGCAATCAAATGTATGCCCATCCAAACCCAACATCACAGGCTCAAAGTATACTAGGAGTGTTGAGCCATCACAGCCAGCGTGGATTCTGAGGAGGGGATGGACAAGTGCATTTGAACTCCCCTTCACACACATACACCTGTGAAGAAAATGGCTGCATATGTTTTTATGCAGTAGATCTCACATATTAACCCATGTTATTTTATATCATTTGTGGGTTTTTTAGAGAAAAATTGCAGTTGTAAATTGAACCATCTAATGGCAACTATGTCATGTTTTTCTGAGCCCAGTGAGGTCTATCAAAACAGAATAGCTGTTTAATTTCTTTTGTCCTCCAAAGAGTTTTCTTGTAAGAAAAAGTGATGAAGCAGATTTTCAATGAAAATGGAGATGCCTGAGAAATAAGAATTTTGTTTTTAGTAGCCGTATTGTGAGGGTTTTTTCTGCATTCTTACTTAATTTCATCTCCATACTCATAACTAATAGGTTCACAGGGATCTTGTATCTGATGGAATCTAAATAAGAGACAGACAACTTTGATGACCATATTTTGAACAATGTATACTCAATAGTTCAATGTACCCCTCCAGTGCTAAATGTCGGACATCTTCTATCAAACATGTACACCTATAATAAACTTAGGTGCATCTTAGCAGGGCCAAGAAAACAAAATTTGTGCCTCAGGGTTAATATATGACTGGCCCCCTTTCGAAAGCGTCGGAGATAGTGACACAGATGTACACTAGTGAGTTGCAAAGGCACAAATGATGATAGGGTGGTAAGTTATTAAATGGAGATTTCTGGCTGCTTTTGAGATGAAAAGTCACATTATTTTTTGGTCATCAAAATGCTATGTTTCAAATTTGCAAGTTCATCAGCGAGTATCCAGTGACCTAGAGTTATGGCATCAAGGTTTCCTTTGATTTATTTCCATCACTGCACGAAGAGAATAAAGATGATAATAAACTTTTTTGTATTATATGAACAAAATATATTTGTGTGAAGAAAATAATACACTTACCCTAACCATTAAAGCCCTATTTCTGACTTTTACGACCACAGAACAGGAGCCCTTAATGTGCCATTATGAGGAGGTCCTGTTGATAACACTGACAATAAACAAATTACCTAGGCAGTGGTTTCTAGTAAAATCTTGGCTGCCTTAATTGGCAGCCAAGACTTGACTAGAAATCACAGCTATGCCACTGGATGGGGGCGCAGTGGCTCAGTTGGTAGAGGTGCAGGCTGCAAGCCGAGAGGTCCTCTGTTCGAATCCCACCTGCGGCAACCGCATTGTGTCCTTGGGCAAGACACTTCACCCCGATTGCCTACATGGGGGCACGATGACGCTGTGTACTGAGGCGTACTGCACGTCGATGGTGCGCATGTCTTCAACCAATCTAACCCTGCCTGTGCTGCGGTGCAGAGTTCAGAGTTACGATGTTGGAGAGCTGACAGCTGCTCGTTGTTGCTCGGTGTTTCTCTCCGGGTACTCCGGCTTCCTCCACCCGTAAAACTGTCACGGTCACGATTAGCTATTGTGCATAGGTATGTGACCTTAAACACCAATAAATAAATGCCACTGGATATATAGAGGCTGTGGGCTGGTGGGAATTCAGGACACTTGCCCAGGCCCTTAAAGGTTAAACATATGCAGTGGAAATGCTAGCTTAGCTAACAGCACATCCTAATAATTTTAGGTGCACTATTGTTTGTACTCTCTGTTTTGACCGAAATGAAGCACTGACCTTCACTTGACGCAATGATTACTGTGAAAGGAGAGTGATCCCTCCCTCTCACTTGCAACCTCCCTCTCACTTGCAATCACTTGCAATAAATTGAGCATGATTCGACCTAGAGTTTTCAAATTTGGTTTGGAGCATTAACATATGGGAGTGCAGGTTATTTAATTTCAGGGGGGGGGGGGGGGGGGGGGGGTGGTATATAGAAATTACTTTGTCTGTCTGTCCATCCATCTCTCTGTCTGTCCATTTGTCTCTGCAATTCATGTCAGACTCGGAACTTTTGATGGCCCTGAAGGATTAAATAAGGTTGGAATGCCTGTGTACAAGGTCAAGGTCACACACTTAGTTCAAGGTCACACACCCATTTCCAAATATACACAAGTCGTGTCTGGCTCAGAACTTTTGATAACCTTGAAGGATATTAACGAAACTTGGTATTAATGTTGCTCACCACTAGAGGGTGTGTCGCAAATAAGGCTGGAATGCCTGTCTACAAGGTCAAGGTCACAGACTTAGTTCAAGTTCACATACCCTCCACATCCAAATCCAGCTATTAACAAGTCGTGTCCGGATCAGAACTTTTGATGGCCTTGAAGGATATTAATGATTTGTGGTATTAATGTTGCCCACCACTTGAGTGTGTGTTGCGAATAAGGTTGGTATGCCTGTCTACAAGGTCAAGGTCACAGACTTTGTTCAAGTTTACTTATCCCACATCCAAATCCAACAAGAACAAGTTGAGTCCAGCTCCGAACTTTTGAATGTCTCCTAAGGATATTAATGGTACTTGGTATTATTGTTGCCCACAATCAGAGAGTGTGTCGTAGGGGGTATTCTTGGTCCCATGTTGGGACACGCCACATCTAGTTACTAGAGTTATGGCACTTGGTTACAATATAGTGTTTTCGTGCAAACAATGCCTCTCGCAGTTTGTACCCCAACCTTTAATGGAGGATAAAAGTTTCCGGTTTTATCCGATTGGTGTTTAATGAACTGAACGTGCAAGTGTGAATAAAATTTTAAAGTGCATGTTTTGGAAAAAATATAAAATATTGGTAACAATTGTCTTTTGAAATGTGTGAGAGAAGTTAAAAATTGGGTGGGGGTAGGTCAAAATATGTCTATTTCATTCAGTGCAAAACTGGACAGGAGTATAGGAATCACCAAATTTAAAGGCAAACTTCATATGGCGACTGATATTTTCCTCCTCTCCATCTCATCAAGCTGATTTGGGCAAAAACAACCATCTATCCATTTAGCATGAAATAATAAACTAAATGGATAGATGATTGTTTTTGCCCAAATCAGCTTGATGAGATGGAGAGGAGGAAAGATTAGCACTTGTAAATGGAAAGAAACACTGTATTGTAACCACTTTGTTTGTACAAAATTAGGCCATTTGTTGGTTTCCGTGTAATAATATTAGTATGATTTGACCTAAAGTTTTCAAATTTCAGGCCTGGCATTTTCAGGAGAGCGATTTTTTGCTTGCCTACTGCTTGCCTTAAAAAAATTAAGGAAGGCAAAAACTAGCCCTCCTGGCCTAACAGAAAAATAATTGCCATCACAGCCTATTCCTAAAACCCGCATCTTTTCAGATCTCTGCTATGTTCAGATCTCTACTATGTTAGATGCCACACTGCCCCACACCTCCGGTCCTTGCCAAGGCCTGGAGGAGTGGGAGGGGCAGTGTTGCGGTCTCACAGAGACTACCTTGTTAGCAGCACCAAATAAAATGTACAAATCCCACTAGGAAGAATTTATTAAGAGTAAAACTTCATTTTGCCATTTTTAGCTTTTGGAAGCATGAGGAGAGCTAATCGTACCCCTAGGCCATGTGGGGGTTTGGGGGGGGGGGGGGGGGGGTAGCCTTCCTGCATTTTTAGCTCACCTGTCTTTCAGTCACGAGAGCTAAAGTGATCACTCACCATCTGTCGTCCGTGAACATGGTGTTTGCATCTTCTCCTTCCAAACCGCTGAACCAATTTAATTGATATTTGAGATAATAGTTTGTTATGACATCGCAATTTGATTTTGTTCAAATCAAGTTGCCTCGCCCCTAGGACGAGCCACACCCAAAAAGTGTGGTTAAATCTTAAAAAATCTTCTTCTCATGAACCAACAGTATCAGAGACTTGATATATGGTGAGCAGCTTCCTTTGGAGGTGTAAACTCAGATTTGTTGAAGAGAAGTTCGAGGAGCTATATTTGCCTTCGTTATGGGAGGGGCAAGAATTTACGCCCCACCCAAAATTTCTATATTTTTATACTGTACCAATGACCCAGACTTAGCTGGTGCTAACTCTAACAAAACCAGGGCCAAACACAAATTTTGCCCCCCAATCCCCAAAATTTGCATCCAAAACCAAAAGAAATTATGTCCTAAAGGACCTCCATACTACGCCTCTACTGCGCATGCGCAGTGACGCAGACGTCCCGAAATTGGCGCCAATTATCATTCTCTGTTTGGCCCTTCATCAGTCAACATCTCACTGATCTTTGTGCTTGTAAATCTCAGTTTAAAGGATGCCAGACACATAATTTTTGGAGAAAATGTGATTCTAAGGAGGATAGAAGGAGGAGAGGAAAAAGAAGTGACAAAAAATAATCAGGGCTGTATTTAAAATTTTTTGATGAAATTATGTTAAGTTGCCTATTTTCGAGGCATGGGCCTCTTGTTGTCATTCTTGCTAAATGTTGCACTGCTTATTCAGTGTTTCCTCTCCCCTAGCCTTCTAAAGTCCCCCCTTGCAATTCTCCCATGCTTTTGGCATATTTTTGAGAAATTTCATTTCTAAAATTTCCTGGGAGAGTTGCTTGGTTACAGAATGTTTTCTGTTATTTTCCCCATAGTTACGTTTTCACCCATGGGTGTATAACGTTTGTGTTCTGCATCTTCCATCTGATGTTCTGCAGATTCTCCCCTGGGAGTCTCTGTTTTGCATCAGATAGAGTGTAATTTGATGACTGATTCCGGGCCAGTTTTTTCAGTGCCTGGAGTCATGTTTTCTGGTGTTTTTGTTTACATTGGCAACAGCCTTTTTTGAGGGGGGCTGTTTGCCTTTGCTGTAGTTTATCTCACTATAAGATACATTTATATTATCCGTAAATGTCTCATTAATTATTTAATATAAATTTAAAATTTTTGACCACACTTTGCCATCGGATCCATCGGGGCTCAACGTTACTTTTCAGCAACTTGGGCTTCGCTGAAAAAATATTTTTTCAAAATTATTTTGATTTGCAATTGTTTTTTCATTTATTAATGGATCATGTTATTATGTATCTTTGTGTCAGGGGTTTTTGCGAGTAACTAGGACTTATTGTTCTTTCACAATGAAGAGACATTGTTCAAATTGTAATAGGAAGAAATCTTCCACTGACTTTCATGATCATTGTATTAATTGTAGTCAGTGTTCTCGCATTAATCCCTGTCCTATATGTGAATATTGGGATGAGAAACATTGGAAACGTGTGTCACGATATGTTGTTTCTGGAGAAAGGGCTATGCCGGCTCTTTCTCCGCAAGGTCACTCTACTCTCTCAGTTTCTATTTCAGAGGAACCAGAACAGGGTGATGTTTCCATGTTATCTTCTACAAGTGTGCGTCCGTCGTCACAAATGAATTCAGAGCTAGCGGCAAAAGTGCTCATGAAGATTAGACAAATGTCGTCCGCTAGCTCGCCCGGTGTAGCGTCCATTCACTGAATGGTTCCGCAGCCGGGTACGTCCGATGCGGTCCAGGAGGAAATTTTGGGTGATGCGAGCACTATAAACATAATAGATGCACACCCAGTGACGGCGGATAGTGAGCGAGAATGGAGGAAGCCTTTGAGTCCGGTTCCTAGCTCGTCCAGGTCCAGCCGGGCCGCGAGCGAGAGAGGCCCCTCTCTCGTACAACAAAGTCTGGGACCAGATGTTGTGGTACAAAATGTGTCTTTAGCGGAGCATACGTCCGTCGCTCGGGACGCTCCGTTGTATAAGCAGTCCACGGAGACTGTTAAGGCTTCCTCTTCTCGTCAGCGCACACGACCGCACCTTGGCTGCGTGACCGCCGATATATTACCAGCTTCGCCGATGAAGGATTCTTCGGCGACCAGGTCACACCATCCGGCAGCCAGGGATTCGAGACCGATGGACTCCGGACATTCGCATAGGAAAAGTATGCGGGAGCCATCTGATGCGGAGCTGCCCTCGGCGAAGCAGCGAAAGACTGCGCCTCCGCAGGTCTCGACGCCGGACATTCTTGTGCAGATAGCACAGCTTATCGCAGCATCCCAGCAGCCGACAGAAACGGTGTCGGATCGAGAATTATCCGACAGCGCTGGGTCGGTACGCTCCGCCGAAGCATCGGGGGTGGACGACCGGGAACATCATGAGGTCCGACCGGATGGTGAAAGGGATACGGATGACTTGGAGCTATCCCTTTCGGAACAACATAAAGCTGCCGTGGACTTCATCCGGCACTTTCTCCCTCAAGTTGTTCCGTCGGGCCAGACTGCTGCGGTTCCGGACAAGAGAATTATAGCGTCATTGGACTCTGAATTTTTTGAGCGGTTCAGGGACATCGCTCCCGAGTTTCCGTCGCAGTCCAATAATGTTGCAAGAACATTTGAATTATTGAACGACGCTATATTTAAACTTGCTTCCAGGACGGGGAAAGCAGGTTTCTTGTCCGCTAATACTCTCAACCTGCCTTTCATTAATGCAAGGAATAAATTCGATACGGCAGGACAGGGTATACTGAGAGTTCCTCTGCGTATGGACGACGAGGCGGAAGACTTAGAGCTATCATTACCGTCGTCGGCTTCTATTCCAACCGCGGTGTTGGAAACAGCTATTGCGTCTAACAGAGCCAATTTAGATGCCTTATCTTACGCAGATCACCTTACTAAGGCGTTATCACTGCGCCTTCAGGGGAAAGAGTTTCAGGATATACAATCCTCTTTAAGACTTCTTTCAAGGGCAGTAGCTTATTCCACGTGTAACTCCGCCCTTTCAGTGGCAAATCTGGAGTTGGTTAGACGTGACGCAGCCCTAGCTACATCCACACTAGTGGATACTAAGGTGAAGAACTCTCTTAGAGTCGCTTCGGTCTCAGGAGAACTTCTCTTTGACGGCAAGCTTTCTGCTATTTATGATAAAATTACAAAGAAAGCTAAGTATTCTCTGTTGTTCAAATCTGCTCCTAAGAAGTCGGATACAGCAGACACGAATAAGACAGGCACTTCTGGGTCTAATGCGCCCAAGAGAGGTTCCTATAGAGGTTCCGGTGCGTCCTCTTGGTCTTATTCGAGAGACCGTCAGGGTAGCGACTCTCGTTCGGGACGTCCTTCAGGCCGGGACAATCGGTCGGACGCCCCGAGGTCGACGGGGCGAGGTGTGGGCCGTGGAGGACGTGGTTTCTCCTACCGCAGGCCTCGCAGGTCCAGGAGGTGATGGCTTAAACCTCTATCGCGTACCGGTTGGCGGAAGGTTGTCGAGCTTTTCACAAGAATGGGCGTCGATTACGGACGACCCTTGGGTGAGAGGAGTGACTTCGGAAGGTCTAAAGATATCCTTCAAACGAAAGCCTCCATTAACTCGAAGTCCAAAGTGGACTCATCTTCTGTCAAATCCGCAGAAAAGAGACGCTCTGTTATCAGAGGTGCAGTCTCTTTTAATGAAGAACGCGGTAGAGGTCGTAGAAAACCAGGAATCTCCGGGATTCTACTGCCATCTGTTTCTGGTTCCGAAACCAGACGGCTCGTTCCGTCCAGTCATAGATTTGAGCTGGATAATCAAGCTGATCGTCGCTCCGAAGTTTTATATGGAGACGATTCGATCGGTCAGAGCGAGTATTCGGGTGAACGATTATGCAACGAGCATAGATCTCAAAGATGCATACTTTCACGTCATGGTACATTCGACATTCCGAAAGTACCTACGCTTCGCAGTCCTAGGAGTGGTGTATCAATTCCGGGCGATGTGCTTCGGATTGAATCTAGCACCCTGGGCTTTCACTCGGGTAATGAACTCGGTAATGATCTATTTCCGAGCTCATTCGTCTGCGGTAACCTCGGCCTACCTGGACGACATTCTTCAGAGGTACGGCAACGAGTTAACGCTTCAGAACGATGTTCAGAATCTTCTTCTATTGCTCCGACGTCTCGGTTTTATAGTAAACGAGGAGAAGTCGGATCTGGTGCCGTCCAAGTCATTCACTCATCTGGGAATGAGCTTCGAGACGCACAACAATCTCGTTCGTCTGCCGTTAACCAGAGCGAAATTAGTCAGTTGTTACGCTCGCTATTGTCTGCACGCAGACAAAGTCACGGCGAGAGAATTTGTGAGACTGATAGGTCTGTGCGGAGCCGCCGCGGATCTCATTCCGATGGGGCGGTTACGCACACGTCCTCTTCAAATTTTCTTGACTCAGAATTGGAGTGTGAAAATTCATTCGCTCGATGTAGACGTTCTCTTGTCAGATCAAGTGAAACAAGAGATTCAGACATGGGCAAACATTCAGTGGTTAACTCAGGGAGTTCCGCTGCAGTTGCCGGATCCGAGTTTTACCATTATGACGGATGCCAGTCAGGTTGGGGTGCATCATTAATCCCAACGGATTCGAGATGCCAGGGTCTTTGGGATCCGCAATTCCTGTGCAAGCACATAAACATCAAGGGAATGATGTCAATTTGGCTTGCGTTACGTCACTAGATGGACATTATTCACAATGCTCATGTCCAAATCCTATCCGACAATACGACAGTAGTGGCGTATATACGGAATCAGGGAGGCACTCATTCAGTTCCATTCAATCTAACGGAAAGAATCCTTCTGTTTGCGCTAGAACATCACGTTCTTCTTTCGGTCCGTCACATACCGGGTCGTCTGAATGTGCTAGCAGACTCCCTTTCACGAAAGGGTCGCTTGTTGCTGTCGGAGTGGACTCTCAACAAACAAGTATTCAATCAGATTTGCTACCAATGGGAACGGCCAATGATAGACTTATTTGCGACACATCTCAACAATCAGTTGCAGACTTATGTGTCTCCGTGTCCGGATCCAAGAGCATTTGCAGTAGACGCTCTGTTGATCCCTTGGGACGGAATGATAGGATATGCGTATCCTCCAGCGCCGTTAATTCAACAAGTATTGCTAAAGATAAAACAATCTCAATGCAAGATTCTGTTGGTAGCATCTCTGTCGCCACAGAGACCGTGGATAAATCTACTCAGGTGTCTGTTGTGGGACCTACCGCGAAAGCTTCCTCCACGGGAGTATCTTCTTTCGCAGGGGAAATCGCGCCAACTCCATCACAACCCGCAAGGTCTCAACCTTCACGTTTTTCCGTTGTGCGGTCCTTCTTGCATGGCAAACACTTTACAGGACGAGCAGTGGACGCGATTTCTAGCTGTAGGAGGACCTCCTCTTCGCTAAACTATGCGGCTAAGTGGAAGGTTTTTCGTCGTTGGTGTAGGGATCATTCTGTAGATATATTTGATCCCTCTATACCAGACATTGCAAACTTTCTAGTATACTTGTTTGACGAAATCAAACTGCAGCCTGTTACTATAAAGGGTTATAGATCTATGTTATCTGATACCTATGCACATCATGATAGTTTACAAATTGGATCTAATGTCTCTTTATCTAAGTTGGTTAGAAACTTTTCGATAAATAGACCCAGAACTCTTAGATTAATTCCTAAGTGGAATTTAGCTTGGGTTCTTCTTAAATTGAAGGAAAAGCCATTTGAACCTCTTGGGACAGTAGATTTCAAATTCTTATCTTATAAGACAGCTTTTCTCTTAGCTTTCTCTTCTGCTAGAAGAGTCAGTGAGCTTCATGCACTGTCGGTGGATGATTCTCACTATCGTAGTGTTGGGAACACTATCACCTTCACTACTAATGTGGGTTTTTTAGCTAAGAATCAGGCTCCTAATAAATATCCGGAACCTATTGTTATTGAGGCTCTTCCGTCTTCATACGGGCGTAGGCCTTTACTCTGTCCTGTTAGAGCGTTACGTATCTATAAACAGAGATCTCAGTTTATCAGAAAGGGACGGAAACGTTTCTTTCTGTCTTTGATGCCTAATAGAAAGGATATTTCGGTCCATTCTATTGCTAGATGGATTCAATTAACTATCCGTAGTGCTTATGAAGATTTATCTTCTTCTCAGCAGTCTGTGCTTAAGATTTCTGCTCATGAAGTAAGAGCTCTTTCTACTTCCTGGGCTTATGCTAATAGTGTTGCTATTACAGATTTAATGAAGGCTGCTTATTGGTCTCAGCCATCCACATTTACGAATTTTTATCTCAGAAATATTGAGTCCATTTCTGGAGACCTGCATTGTTTAGGTCCGTTATCTGTTGCTCAGAATGTCGTCCACTAAACAGTTGCAACTATAGTTATGCAGGCTTTCTGTTCCGGAAGTGACTCCGTCCGGCTGCCCTCTTCGCTCTGGGCTATTTGACCCAGGGCAAGGGGAAGGGGGGGGGGGGGGGGGGGCGGGTGTTCCCTTAGGTCACCTGCTTTATAGTGAAAAGCAAGGGAATGCCTCCTCCAGGTCAGTGTTTCTGAGTCGCTTCCGGGATGGTTTTAAAGTGTAATATTAATGTTAAAATTCATTCATGTCTTATTTTTAAAGTGTAGCTCGGTGTGAAGCATTTGTATATGTCAAGTGTCAAACGGGCTTTAATATACAATACTCGGACACTTTTAAATGACTATAAAGAGTCTCAATTCTCTGGACTACTTTATTTATTGGCTTGCTTTAAAAATAATTAGTATAAGGGATATACTGGATGTTAATAGAGAACATGAATGTTATTGTGCTCAATTATTAAGGGTAGTGTATCTTTCTAATTTAATATTAAATAAGAAAGATACATGTAAAGCCTAATACTCCTTTTCTCCTTAAGGGGTTACCTCTTTACTATATAGTTCAGCTTATTGGATTTTCCTCTATGTCCTAGGCCCTCCAGCCTGTTTACTATTCAGCTAAGTCTGGGTCATTAGTACAGTATAAAAATGTTAAAAAATTTATAGTAATTTATATATTTTTTATACTTACCAATGACCCAGACGGGGATGGCCCTCCCTGGAGTTGGGAACTCTTGCCTCCCCGCTGAGTACATAGCGCTGACCAGGCACTGCCAGTAAGAATGATAATTGGCGCCAATTTCGGGACGTCTGCGTCACTGCGCATGCGCAGTAGAGGCGTAATATGGAGGTCCTTTAGGACATGATTTCTTTTTGTTTTGGATGCAAATTTTGGGGATTGGGGGGCAAAATTTGTGTTTGGCCCTGGTTTTGTTAGAGTTAGCACCAGCTAAGTCTGGGTCATTGGTAAGTATAAAAAATATATAAATTACTATAAATTTTTTAACTTTCCAAACCGAGAGGCAGATTTGAACCAAATTTGATATGAGGGCTTATTGGGTCATAAGTACTTAATTTATGCCCAAATATTTTTTTCTGTCGACCCATGGGAACCGCTGCGAACCGCAGGAGCTAAAAATAGAAAAAAATTAAAACACCCATATCTCCAAAACTACATGGCACTGAGAATTCTTATTTGGTGTGAAGCTTCCTTAGGACCAACAGAATGGATTGTTAAAAAAAAATTGCTTTCAGTTTTATCATGGGGTATTTTTGGGGGGACTTTGAAAAAGTGCTGAGTCACCATTTTTTAACACTGTGGGAAATGGGAAAAACATTTAAGACAACTTTTCTCCCAAACCACTGCTCCAAAAGCTTTCAAATTTCACATATAACATCTTTGGAAGATTGTTTCACATGTTGATTGAAATCAAATCGCTGGGTCCATATTTGGGCTCTCTATAGGAGCCCAAATGTTTAAATTAGTGCAGAATGAGGAATATTCTTAAAAAATCTTCTTCTTCACATCCACCAGTCAGCATCTTTTGATATTTGGTACACAGCATCCCACTGGAGGTGAGATTCAAGTTTGTTCAAGCCAAGTCCCTGGGCTCATATTTTGGGCTCCCTGTGGGAGTCCGAATTATTACTTAGTTCAATATGAGGGATATTCTTTAAAAATCATTTTTTTTTAGATCCACTGGTCAGAATCTTTGGATATTTGGTATAAGCTTTTCTTAGGAGGGGGCAGATGCAACTTGTTGAAATCAATTCCCTGGGTTGATATTTAGGCTACCATGTCAGGTGAGCGACCTCAGGCCCCCTGGGGCCTCTTGTTAAGAATGCCAAGCCTTAACTTTGGTTTGTACCATTTACATATGGAACTACAGGTTGGTAATGAATTTCAGCTCAGTGCTATCATTTTTGCTGTTTGTACAAAATTGAGCTGTTTGTTGGTTTCCGTGCAATAACTTGAGGACAGTGGAACCCTGTTATCTGAATAGCATCTTTGTCAATGAAAATAATTCAGTTAACAGTAGTATTCAATTAACAGAGATGGTGTCACTTTCCTGTATTCTAGAAATAAACTTAGCATTTATTCTATTATATCTTGTTTGACAGAACTCCTTGAGCTCTGTGAAACAAGATATAATAGATTAAATGCCTGTATTGGATGTACTGAAGCCAAATAAGTCTATAAACAAAGGAAAACTGGAGAGAGTTAGGGTAATTTCTCAACAGATTACACAGATTCAATTAACAGGAGTTTATGAATGCACTACGTCAGTCCTGACCCCATGTTACACATACAGTAGTCTATATAATATAGACAAGTAATGAAAGCCTATTTTGCCCTGACCGATACCCCCTTCCCAGTTCATTTGTGAATTTGTTCATTGAACCAAGATTCATCAACACAGTTTTCTTGTACAGTTATCCACAAGGTATTTAACTTCATGTTTATCATAAATTAATAATCAAATCATCATACTACGGCTTCTTTATTTGCTAAACAAAACTCTCTGTTCGACTTTTTTGCCCGCGACTCGACACCATTGGAACAACAATGATGGCGTGACATTTCGTTGCTAGGTTGTACAAAAGTTAAGCCAGAAAGCGAAACTACGCACTGCATTGTTCTTGTGCTGCAGATGACAGAACAGAAGAATGGATGTGGGCTATAATGTAAGAGTCTTCCCTGCAAAACAATTGTTACACCCCTGTCCTCGAGTTCTATTTATTGTCAAGGCACAACCAACTTGTTCGAACTTTAATAAAAAAACTGGTGGTTAATTTAAGACAGCGCTACCGTGTTGTCAGAAGTTGAAAGTGCAGGAAGCTTTGAAAAGAATATGTATTGGCGGGCGGAAATGGTATTAGATCTAGGCTATAGGCCTATATGACAGACAGGGAGGGGTGAGAGTGATCTCGTGGCCTGTATAAAAAAGAAAATTCTATTGCGTCTCTTTTTTGCGATGTCAGCTAGGAATCGGGACATTGACAACATGTAAATTTAATGCTGAACAACATTAATCATAATAGTGTATTAGCCCCACTACATGCTGGTTGAAATGTGAAGTGGGGGGGGGGGGGGGGGGCTGGGAGTGGCGAGGCTTGTTGTAGGCACATATTATTCAGATGAAGCACTTGGCCGATTAAGATATCTCGGGGACTCGGCAAAAATCTTTCCCGGGGACATTTTTTTTGGAAAAAAGAAAAACCTTTCTAGAAAACCCACTGCATGCATTTGGGAGTCAGTGGGGAGGCAAGGCCAGTGATGCTTTTGGGGAAACGCTGTTCCCCTTGACCCCCTTCTACTTGCTGCTGCAAATGTTCTTCCTCCTCAATTGTCAAACTTGAACTGGCTACATCAAAAATTACCTGTTACTTGCATGATGAGTGAAACATAAAACTAGAAGCTGGTGAATGGGAGGGGGGGGGGGAGCTTGTAGGCGCAGACTTTCAGATGCAGCGCTTGGTGGATGAAGATCAACAGCCCTCTACCTTATTAACGGTCCTCGACTCTTGGGCCGATAATAAACCCTCAGTCTTTTATTCAGTCCTCTCGGACTGGTAATAAACTGCAAGGCCCTCCAAACTCATGGTATTGTTATATTATTGGAAGATAGCTTCAGAATCTGTAGTTTATGTTAACTTGGCTGCTTGCAGTTACTGGCTTTCTTGCCTCTAGATTCATGGATAAGCCTATTGTGACTTTTTCCCAATTAAAACAAAAATTATATACATCTGGCCAAACCATGGTCGGCCCAGGGATTTCCAGACTCCTGCCGGCGGGAACCCCGGGAAGTGAAGCAATGCCTGTTCACTGCGGTAAACAGGCTCTGTTTTACTGGTAAAATAGGACCCAGTCACCAGTGCTTGGGAGGTGCAAACTCTCTCTAAAATTGGCAACATGGCTTATTAACGCTCACCCCTGGTGTTGAGTTGATACTCATGTTGTGGACATGATTAGCCATTGTGCAAATATATGTGACCTTAAACACCAATAAATAAATAAATTGTCTAGACCCCCCCCCCCCTCCCCCCCCACCCCCTACATCGGGGGAATGTTGGGTGCCACCCCTAGATTGCGGCGCATTTCTAAAGTCAGATAACCCGAGAGAACGAAATAAGCAACACTAATGAGGTGTATAAACGGGGGTAGACTTTATTTATTTACTTATTTAAATTTTTCTTTGAACTAACCGTAACATCAGCTGCACATTTTCTGCACACGCAGATACTGCTGCAGACAGGTCCAACTTCTAAGTACTTCCTTTTTCTTATCATAAATAGCATAAAACATACGACTGCAGTCTAAAAATTCACCGACTATCACTGTAAAGCAGATGGCAAGAACTTGCTCCGTTTCAATATTCCGCATTCATTTTTAGACGGTATTTTTAGACATTAGAAACCTTACGTCATCATTGTTGTTCCAATGGCCTCTAGTTGCGGGCAAAAAAGTCGAACGGAGAGTTTTTTTTATCAAATAAAGAAGCCGTAATATGATGATTTGATTATTAATTTATGATAAACATGAAGTTAAATACCTTGTGGATAACTGTACAAGAAAACTGTGTTGATGAATCTTGGTTCAATGAACAAATTCACAAATGAACTGGGAAGGGGGTATCGGTCAGGGTAAAATAGGCTTTCATTACTTGTCTATATTATATAGACTACAGTAACTGTATGTGTAACACGGGGTCAGGACTGACGTGGCATTCATTGTTATCGGTGAAAAATGTGGTTGCAGCCACAAATTCCAGTAACTGGTTATAGCTTTGCTAAAGTTTTGAAACTTGATTTGTAGCTTCAACTTATGAGGATAAAATTGGGTCATTGGTTGGTTTTTGTGCAATAACTTGCTTCAACTTTTTGGGATACAGGTCGGTTATTGATTCAAACTGCTCACCGGGAATATTATGCAATGCCTGGCATAATTATTGTTCCATAAGTGGTTTGGAGTTTGGTTTGTAACAAAAGAAAAAAGCATTTAATAGATTTCCATCTGTAGCGTTAGAGGTATAAAGGCCATTTACTAACCAGCCTGGTTGGTCTGGGTCTCTTAGGCTCATGGTAAATCGGTCGCTTTTTGTGCTAGAGGTCGACGGTTCGAACCCCGGCTTCCACACTTATCTCTCCTCCTGCTACGCTTGGGGTCTTGTCTCATCCTCAGCAGTAGGTGACACTGCAGGTGTTTCAACTGCTCTGAGGGAGGAACCTGGGTGAGATTCACATGAGAGTAGTGTAGCGGTCGAGGTATAAAGGCCATTTACCAACCAGCCTGGTTGGTTCGGATCTCGTAGGCTCGTGGTAAATCGTAAATCAATCGCTTTGTGTGCTAGAGGGCGACGGGTCGAACCCCGGCTCCCGCACTTATCTCTCCTCCTGTTCCACATCTATAAGGACGTCTGCCTCCATTTCTTGTCACATTTTAAAGAAAAATATTTTATTTCAAACTTAACCCTTTGAACCCTTGTTTCCTGGAATGGCAGACCTGGCATTCTGAAAAATGCAGGAGGGCAAAAAATCGCTCTCCTCAATCAGCTTAGGAGAGCAATTAGCTTTACACAGCATTTTAAGTATCTAGTTGAAGGAACTCATTGAAACTGAAACCAACAGACTACATCAGTGATTTTATTAACTTTACTAAGGTAAAGCAAAATCTCTTAGACATCTAGATGTCTCACTCAACAACCGAACACACACTTGACAAGACCTGTGTGTGTACCCAGACCTGTTGTCCAAGAAAGTCATACGCCTGCCACTACCACCCAAGGGGGGTTGAAGTCCCTTGGGTGGTAGTGGCAGGCGTATGACTTTCTTGGACAACAGGTCTGCTTGAATCTACAGTCACATCCTGGTACAAGTGCTTCAAGTGACAGGATAGTAGTAATGGTAGTATATTATAGTGTCAATATTCCTTGAATAATTACCCCTCATACTGTGATGTCAGTTGTTGAACTTGAAACTGACAGAAAAAAAATTATTGCTGTGACCCATTTTGCTTCAAATGATAGAAACTGTGTTTGGGTATGGTTGCAGCCATTACCTTTTACCACTAAGCCACTTTCAAAATGAAATTACGTGATATTATGTGACTTCGAAGTTAAATTACATTTTTGCTTTACAACAGAAATTTAATGTGAGCATAATACATGTAATCTCAATCATCCCAGACCAAAATATTTAGGAGGGCAATTTTTCGCTCTCCTTAATTCTTTCAGGAGGGCAGTAAGGAGAGCTAAAAAATCGCTCTCCTGAAATTGCCAAGCCTGGAATGGTATCGCCTTTGTGTGCACTTACATTGAGATGGGTCAGTCCAATATCAGTATACAGGGAGGATAAAATAATAACTGCAGTCTGCAGTCAGATGGCTGCAGACTGCTGTTATTATTTTATCAATGCGATGTGTATAGATCTTTTATAATTAGACAGAAATAGGATGAAATTAAGCCTTGGACAGAAAAATCGCTTATACAAGTTCAAGGGGTTAACCTATAGCATTTTGGTGATAATATCATTAATATACTACTCAATGTTTGCTAAGCACTAAATATTTGACACATCATTGTGAAATTTGCTTGTGACATATTTGCGATATTTTTGGTGGATATGATCGAGGAATGTATTGAGATGGTCCCCAGTGTTTACATCAGCTCTCTTAACAGGCAGACTTTTCGTGACAGTCATGGAAAGCATGTACACCTTGATTTTCATGATGTTTTCATGTACTGTCTACCTGTACATGTCATTTGTAGGGTATTCAATCTTCATTTCAACACAAACCCCTGTGATTTAATGTTTGAATATGGCAAATGCAAATGTAAGAAGACATTTGTCTGAAGCAGAAATATGGCGGGCTGTAGGGATGGTGAAGCAAGGGGCTACCCATCGTCAGGTTGGTGAAGCCCTTGATGTGCACCATACAGTGATCACCAGAGCCTGGACAAGATTTCAGCAGTATGGCACACCAATAAGATGGCATAGTGGTGGCAGAGACAGGGCAACGTCTGCAGCTGAAGACCGGATTTTGATCATTCAGGCCTGTAGGAACCACTTTTGCCACAGCAACCCAGCTTCGCAGTAACCTTCAGAAAGCATCTGGGGTAAATGTTTCGACACAGACTATCCAGGCAAGGTTGCACGAAGGTGGTCTCTGATCGAGAAGACCATGTATTCGCATTCTGCTGTCCCAGAACCACCACCAGGCATGATATGAATGGGCCATGGACCACTCAGGATGGACCAGAGAAGATTGGCGACCTGTCCGGTATATTGATGAGATCCTGGATGTCCACGTCAGATTGTATGCAGGTGCAGTGGGTGATAGATTCATTCTGATGGACGATAATGCCCGTCCTCATTTTGCCCATGTTGTCTGGGAGTTATTCCGAGTACCGACAAAGGGAGGCAATCGAGAGTATGGACTGACCAGCAAGATCACCTGACCTCAATCCAATCAAACATGTCTGGAATGGGTTGCAGCTTGCAATTTCAGCCTGTCCAGTCCAGCCAAGAAGTGTCCAGGAGTTTGGTGCCATGCTGGTCCAAGAATGGAACAACATCCCACAAAGGACCACCAGGAACCTGATTGGGAGCATGAGAAGGCATTGTCAAGCTGTAATTAACAGTAATGGGTCTCATACTCGATATTGAAGCCATACCAGTTCGCTCCATCAACTTTTTGGCAAATTGAAAAATGTCCTCTTTTACCAATAATATCCATTTTCCATGGTTATGGTATTCAAAAGCTAAAAAATAATGTCAAACTCAAATAAAATCTTAATTTCTGTACTTAACCCTTTTAGACTTTAGTTATCCTGACGTTCAAATGTCACTGAGAATTCAGTTTCTTCAACGTTTGTCAAAATGCGACGTCAAAACGTCGGAAAGTACAAATAACAAGGTATTTTTCACATTAGTGATTATATGGTTGAGGTCTAGATTATTTTTGGTGAGCTGAATTTGTTATTCAAAACTTGTTCTATTACAAATTATTGGAGAGTGCCCAGAGGCACTCTCCAATAATTTGTAATAAAACAAATTTATATAAACAGAATATTATTTTTGTTTGACTGAATATGAAATATAAGCAAGGAAAGTGTTGGTTTTTGCCTTGGTATCCTCATTTTTTGAAAGCCCTGATAGTGGCTTCTAGCACTCAACCAGTAAAGAAGTCTTGACAGCAAGATTATATTAGTATTTTAAGCTGCGATAACATTTGGCTCAACGGTTGTCACTGACTGAGCACTATTATGGAGAAAATAGGAATTGAGGTTAAAACCTTAAAAAATCGAAAAATAATAACAAAACAAATGACCACAAAGTATCAACGCGCTGTTTGACTTCGTACGTCATAAGATGTACAAAAGTATCAAAGGATTAAATCATTAAAGATATAATTAAATAAAAAATATATACACTTTTCATTACAATATTTCAACTAAAACGTAAAACAGGTAGTTGGATATACTTCGTGCTCAGCAAACTTTGAGTAGTATATGATTGAGATGTAGCTATGTTTAGCTGTTTCTTCTTGAGTTATTACCTTGTTGGACTTATAATTTATTGTCACCACATTACCATTTCTTGTCATCACATTTCAAAGAAAACCATTCAAGATTTTTTTCTAAACTTAATAAATAGCTTTTTGGTGAGAATATCATGGAGGCAGGCCTTTAAGTTCAGTTATTTTTAGCACGCTGTTTTGCCCTAAGGCCTAAAAAAAATTACAAATATGTTTCTCAGGCCCTCCCGCATTGTCCTTTTGGCTGCTGCATGCTCTCTTTTTATAACCAATCTAAACTTAAAAAAAATAAAAATTTAATGGTTTATGTCTGATATTTTACCCAAGTTAAAAAAAATTAATATATTTGTCCCTTGAGTGCAAGAAGGTGTTGCAATGCTTTATCATTGCAAAGCATTCTGGCACTCCAGGGACAAAATATACCACCACCCATGCTATTCAGTAGATTATGAGGCCTAAAACATAAACCAAGAATATGAACTTTTAATGGCAAAGAAATAATTACAGAAATAAAAAATAAAATAAAAAAACGCTCGCCCGCATGAAATTTTACAAATAAATGTCTGAGAAACAGAACCTATACTTTGTGTGTCCTAATTTGGACACATTAAAACCAGAAATAACAGCCTTATCCTGTAATTGGTCAAGTTTTCAAAAAAAATCACTATTGGTATGGCGAGGGTCGGTCACCGTTCAACCCTTTTTGCTTATAACTTAGGTGTTTCTGGATGGATTTTGATAATATTTGACTGATATTTGGCACATGGGTTTCAAGGAGCAATATCTTAATCGAGTTCCAAAATGTACAGCAGCAGAATTATTGGGCTGACTTGGTCATTTCTTATCAACCTACCTCAATTGTTTACTACAGGCTTGCACTACAGTGGAAGAACCTAACTCGGATAAAATACTCTCTATTTTAATATTTCCCAAGATTTGGGAAAGAAAAGTGGTGTAAAAACACCACGAAAAAATAAGCCAAAACTGGGTCGAGTGTGCGCCGATGGCGCACACCCAGTATGGGACGCTCTTCCATAGTACAAATCCACGACTTCCGTAAAACAGTGCGCAATGCGTCAATTCGTCATTCTTTTGATTTTCCGCACACTTGGTGGATGTGTGACATCTTTGCTGCAGTAACAGTGATATTTTAACTCGTCGATAATGGTTTTCCTGTGACTGGATTTATGGATCTGAAGATCGTATAATAACAGGACTGTGTTTTATATATTCTCGTTTATATTTTCAACCACATTCTCATTGTATATTATTTACTATTCCGTTTTCGCGAATGTTTTGTTTTCGACATCACGCCATTCAACAATGAATTTTTCGGTTGATGAATTAATTTTTGGAGTTAGGTGTCAATCTGGGACTGTCTGGACAGGATTTCTTCACTCTGTTGAGGGCTGAATTTCTGTTTTTTCGGTCCCTGTCGACCGTCTGGGTTCTGTCATGTACCCACCGTTTTTTTTCTGCCACCTTCTCTCGTAGTTGAGGGTGTTCTTCTACTTTCTCTTTCTGTTGAGTTCACCTTTTTCTTCTACTGCTCTCACCTCTGTTATTTCCAGTTCGGTTCCTTTAGGGCATTTCCTTTTGCCCTCGCCTTGGTGCGTTCTCGTGGCCGTTTCTTCCGTACCTGCGGGTGGTGTGGAACGCTGTCGTTTCGGGAGCCTCCCGACCCGACCACGTCTGTGTGAGTTTACCCCCTCTGTGGGTGATGTGCAGCTCCTCCCGCTCCCGCGGGGGGTGGGGAACACTATCGTTTCGGGGTCGTCCGATTCGACCACGTCTGGTGAGAATTGCTCCTCCTCTGTGGGGGATGTGCAGCTCCTCCCGCACCAGCGAAGGGTGGGGAGCTCTGTCGTTTCGGGACTTCCCGACTCGACCATGTCTGGTGAGAGTTATTCCCCTTCCGTGGGGAATGTGCAGTTTTTTACCGTGGTGGATACTGCGGGAGCTGTCACTAGGGTTGTGACTCCTCCTTTGGAGGCCGAGTTTGGTGGCTCTCTCCACTTTTCCACCAGTTCCAACAGCTCCGGTCGTATCTGCTGCTACTGCTGTTCCGTCTACAACGTTATTGGGCACCGTTTTTAGCCGGCCTTGGCTTATCCCTGCCAGGGTCTGTAGGGATGTCTGTAGTGTGGTTGTGTGGTATCGGCCTCATCCTTCCCCGACTTCCACTCGGCGTAGTCGGATGGGGCTGCTGACTGAACCCCCTACTCTGTCCTCTCAGCCATTGAACACAGTAGTTTTATACCTGCAGTGGTCTGCTGCGGTGTCTGGTTGTGTTGATGTGGGGGTATCGGCCTCAGCCTTCCCTGACTTCAACTCGGCGAAGTTGGAAGTGGCTGCCGGCCGGACCCTCTACTGTGGTCTCTGCGCCGTTGAGCACCACATTTGTCATTGGATTCGGATGTTCTTAGTGGGACACTATGAACTCCATGGTGTTTCCATCCACTCATTCTGGCCACACAACCAGTTTTGGGGGACCAACGTCTTTTGTGCAGCCTGGACCTTCTGCCCTGCAGAGGTCCGCGGTGACTCTCATGAGTTCCCGCTATGACGGCTATGTTGATCCTCGGGGTGTGTCACACCCCTATACACGTCTGCCTTCAGACGTTTCGGCTGCCGCCCGTCGTCCCACGTCGGGTGTTTTGGAGGATCGTGACCCTTCGCTGGTTAAGAGGGTCAGAGGTGAAGCCACTTTGCCGGTTCGTTCCTTTGTCGAACCGGCCAGTACGGGCAGTGAGCTTAGGGAGGCCCTCTCCTTACTCACTCGGGTTCTGTCAAAGAGCCTTCCCGTTGCTTCCAGTGAGGCAGCGAGTGGTTTCCAGGCGCCCCTATGGTGCCGCCTCCCGGGATTGGAAACAGGCCACTTTCTGATCCCCCTGGTGTTCCGACATCATGGGAGGCGTCTGCTGGTTTGCCCACGATGGGCTAAGTGTCTTCCGACTCAAGGGAAGAGTCAGACATGCTTGATGTCGAGAGCCAGTAGTCTTCGGACTTGGGGGCAGCTCTTGATTTTGTGTTTGGGTTCCTTCCGAAACTCAAACCATCTAACCAGTCGACAGTGTCAGCCAGGCCGCGATCATCGGTCGCGCGCCAACAGCCTATGGAGCCACCCACTTCTGGGCGTCTTCGACCGTGCCAGTCGGTACAGTTGGTTGAAGCATTTTCAGCCTTGGACTCTAAGCTAAGTTCCAAGGCTATGAAGGCTCCGTTCTTCACCAGGGTTGACACTTTTTTTCCTCCGGCGCATTATCGTTCTTACGATTCCGCCAATCCGTTGGCCTACCAGACTTTGACGGTTTCGGATCAGGACTCCAATTCCCTCGGGCTTTCCAAGTCCAAGTCTGCCGGCATTCCGATGGCGACTCTGGAGTCCACATTGGGCTTATCGAGAGAGATGCTTGGTATGCTTTCTCTCTCTGATCACGTCGTCTCAGCTTTAGCTGCTTATCTGCCCCCAGATAAGTTTGACGAGGTACAGGCTCCTTTGTGTGTGCTGTCCAAGGTGCTCATGCATCTTACTCACATGCATGCCTGTAACACGGCTAATCTGGAATTAGTTCGAAGGGACTCTGTGCTGGACACAGGCCGATCCCTTTCTGAGGAGCATTGCGCAACTCTTCGTTCTGCTTCTTTGGTAGGTCCACAACTTTTCCATGGTTCTGTGTTGACGGTCCGGGATGACGTCCTACGTCATTCCAACGATCAGCTGCTGTTTCTTCAGCTTGATCAGCCTTCTAGGGTAGGCACGGACCATTCCAAGCCTAACAAGTACCCTCTGCTTCCTCTGCGAAGCAAAGGGACTGATCTTTCTGCCTCCGCTTCTACTTCTTACTCAAGGGGTAAGGGTAAGCGTCGGCAGTCTTGATGGAAGTCCCAGGATTCTTCATTCAGTAGAGGAGGTGTTTTCTCCTCTCGCGAGCCTCGTCGGGGTTCAAAATGAAGGTCCTCACCTCGACTCGTCCCAGGTTGGAGGAAGGATAGCAGAGTTCGCAGACCATTGGGCCACCATCACATCCGATCCTTGGGTGTTAGATGTTGTTTGGTCCGGGCTGCGAATATCCTTCCGAAGGCACCCCACTCTGTCCAAGGTGCCTCTTCCAACCGCAGTTCCTTCAGACATTTTACGTCTGGAACTTTTGTCCACGGAGATAGACAGTCTCCTGACAACGGGGGCGATTGAGGTCATCAAGAACATTAGGTCAGTGGATTTCTATTCCCGCCTGTTCTTGGTGCCGAAGAAGGACGGCCGACTCCGACCGGTTATCGATCTGAGTTTCCTGAACCAGTCTATCATTGCTCCCAAGTTCAGCATGGAGACTTTCAGGTCGGTCCTCAGTTCAGTTCACCAGGGAGATTTCGCTTCCAGCTTCGACCTGCGAGGTGCTTACTTTCACGTTCCGATTCATTGGGCGTTACGGAAGTATCTCAGGTTCGTTTTTCTGGGGCGAGTTTACCAGTTCAAGGCCATGTCTTTCGGCCTCAACCTGGTTCCTTGGGCCTTCACCAGACTGATGTTGCATGCGATAGCTTTCCATCGCACACAGTCCAGGGAGACTACTTCGGCATATCTGGACGATATCCTCCAGTGGCATTCCAATGCTGCCTTGAGTCAGATGTCGGCACTCTGTTGAGCTTGCTCACGTCGCTAGGTTTCAGAGTCAATGAGGAGAAGTCAGACCTGTCCCTTCTCAGTCGTTTTATCATTTGGGGATGGCTTTCCGCACACAATTCAATTTGGTGGTGGTTCCCCAGGCCAAGGCTGTGATTCTCTCAGCTTTTGCTCTGACTCTGTCCCAGTCCACTTCCGCAATGGGTCGGAGTATTCTCCAGCTGATCGGTCTCTGCCGTTCGATGACGGATCTCATTCCTCTAGGTCGGCTGCGTGTCAGATCTCTCCAACACTTTCTGCTCAGTCGTTGGAGGCCGAATGTAGATTTTCTGGATCTGGTGCTTCATTTTCCAGAATATCTTTATCCTCATCTTCTCCTCTGGGCAGATGTCCAGTGGCTTTCGCAGGGTGTTCCGTTGGACTTATCCACGTCCGATCGCGTTCTGACGGTAGCTGCCAGCGATCTCGGATGGGGTGCGACGTTGGATCCTCTAGGTCTTTCCATTCACGGGATGTGGGACCAGGATCATGCAGCTCCACACATCAACCAGAAGGAGCTTCTTGCTCTTCTTCTGAGTTTCAGGCAGTGGATCCCTCACCTGTCGAGTCGCCAGGTCCTTCTGTTGTCCGACCATTCGACGGTGGTTGCTTACATTCGGAACCAGGGCGGCACGCACTCTGTTCCAATGTACGAATTGGCTCGGGATCTTCTACTGCTCGCTCAGGATGTCCACGCCGGGGTGGCTGTTCGTCACATTCCCGGTCGACTGAACGTCCTAGCCGACTCCCTGTCCTGTCGGGGCAGGGTCATTTCCACCAGGTGGATGCTCCACATGGCGGGATCCATCAATCTCTTGCAACTCGTTGGAACCATCCTGTGGACATTTTTGTGTCCCCGTGTCCAGATGCTCTGGCTTTCGCCGTGGATGCTCTGGCCCTCCTTTGGGATGGTCTTGTCGGCTATGTCTTCCTACCGGTTCCGGTTCCGATTCCGCCTCAGGTTCTCGCCCAGATATGAACCTGCAGTCGTCGAATCCTTTCGATCACACCCGTCGCCTCGGTGGGTGTGGATCAATCGGCTCCGCTCTCTGTTTGCGGCAGTTCCGGCATGTCTCCCTCTACCTCGCGACTTTCTTTGCCAAAATCGCCCGAGGAGGTTTTACGTTGACCCAACTTCATTGTGCCTTCGCACATGTCTTTTATCGGGTCCTGTCTCCTCCGTAGTGGTTTTTCGAGACACGTAGTGGAGTTGCTTTTCTTCTTCAAGGGGCACTCACTCCACTGGTTTAGCCTCTGTGGCTAAGTGGAAGGTTCTTCTGTCGATGGTGTGCGATCACTCTGTTGCTTCTGTCACTCCTTCGATCACACTGCTTGCGGAGTTTCTGGAGGTCTCCAGCAATGGGTAAATGTCCATGCTTCGGAGACATTTCTTTCATATGTGATACCGCATTGTTTCAACGCTCATCCTTGCCTCTCCAAGCTTGTTCAGCTCTTTTCCTTGAAAAGGCCTAGGACTTTGCAGTTTCCTCCAAGATGGTCACTTTCTTGGGCGCTGCTCTGCTTGGGGGTGGGGAGCGTTCACACCTTTATCCTGGATGAATATGCGTTCTCTCACATGCCAGATCTCTCCTGCATCCATTTCTTGATGGATTTGTCTTGCTATTCGTGCAGCTTCTGCTCGTCTAGCTACTGGTGATTGTATTACTAATTATTTTTTCTGCCACGAGGTGCGTGCATTGTCTTCCTCTTTTAATAACTCTGTCATGTTGTCGGATGACGGATGTTATTCTGGCAGCCTTCTGGAGAAATGCTACATTCTCCTTTTATCTGTGACAGTTGCAGGAGCCAACAGAGAACCTTGGGGCCCTCTTTCTTTGGCTCAGGCTGTTGTCTATCCCTGCCTTTCAGCTTTTTTCAGGGTCAGTTCCAGCTTTGTGCTGTTACTGCCCTTTCTGTCTCCGTCGCACTTCACCATACGCCTCATCTTTCATTGTCTTTTCTAATGTTCGTGATGCTATGGTTTCATTGGCCTAGGGATCTCTTCCTCTGTCCATGGTCCCAGTGCTATTGAGTTATGTGTGGGTTGGTTATGTGATTCCCTCCAGCCTTTTGTCTATTCAGCCTGTAGTAAACAATTGAGGTAGGTTGATAAGAAGTATAAATTTTATAGTAAATTTCCTTTCTTATTTTACCTACCGAAATTGTTTACATGGAGGCCCTCCCGTCTTCTTATTCGGGTAAGAATCCTTCCTCCCCACTGATCACATAACTCCTGTGTTCTTCGGAATCAAAAGAATGACGAATTGACGCATTGCGCACTGTTTTACGGAAGTCGTGGATTTGTACTATGGAAGAGCATCCCATACTGGGTGTGCGCCGATGGCGCTCGACCCAGTTTTGGCTTATTTTTTCGTGGTGTTTTTACACGACTTTTCTTTCCCAAATCTTGGGAAAGATTAAAATAGAGAGTATTTTATCCGAGTTACGTTCTTCCACTGTAGTGCAAGCCTGTAGTAAACAATTTCGGTAGGTATAATAAGAAAGGAAATTTACTATAAAATTTATACTTTTTGCTAAAATCGAATAATTTTGAGCTTGAATAACTTCAACAAACGTCAACTGATTTGACTGATATTTGGCAAATGGGGTTCAAGGAACAATGTCTTGATCGAGTTCGAAAATGGACTCTGTCCAATGTACAGCAGCAGAATTAGTGGGCTGACTTGGTCAGTTTTTGAGAATTTTGTGTTTAATTTGAAACAAACGTCAACTGCTTCGATTCATTGATAACATGAAACAAACATCAACTGATTCTATTCATTTTTGTTATATGGTCTTCTAAGAAGATTATCTCAAATGAGTTCGAAAATGGGCTCAGTCCAATATACGACAGCAAAATTATTGAGCTGACTTGGTCATTTTTAGCCCAACTTTGACAAAGTCAAATTTGCTGTTATGCCATGGCCTGTCATCCGCCTGTCCATCTGTCAACAATTCAATACAACTCGGGCTAGAGGCCGTATTTATGAACCGATCTTTACGAAACTTCTTGGGTACCCTTGTTATCACCGTGGAACGAGAACGAGTGTTTTGGGGTGCGGTCCAAAATTAAAGATGGCCACCAGCAGCCATTTTGTACCTTAGTGCAATCAGTTTTTTGTACAGAACTTCTGTATGAAAGTTCTGATTCGAATAAATTTTTGTCTGAATGTTTAGTAACATGCAGTACATCACATATAATACAGGTTTTTTCTCGTGCAGAAATTATGCAAATTAGATGAACTTTGATTTTTTCAGTGCTACTTATACACAGTATAAGTGCACATGTCAATATGGCTCGGGCTAGAGGCTGTATTTATGAACCGATCTTCACGAAACTTCTTGGGTACCTATGTTATCACCTTGGGACAGGAACAAGTGTTTTTGAGTGCCTTTGTTATCACTGTGCTATGAGAACAAATATTTTTGGGTTCAGTCAGACCCACTCTGGAACTCTAAGATTTCTTTTCCAGTTGAGCATCTGTCACCCACCTTTACAATATTTTACCTATACATTTGTTACAGGCTACAGTCAGCATTTGTGTACAGACCGTTACAATAATTTATGTACCTTTATTATCAGGTCATTACCTAGATGTGTGTCATTATGGTGTCACATACTATACATGTACATGTCTTACACAAGTTGAGCTACAGTGTCATTGACACTTTCATTTGCAAATTTTGTGCTCGACAGTGCAATAACTTGAACAAACGTCAACTGATCTAATCCATTTTTTGTTATGTAGGTTTTCAGGAACAGTTTCTTGATCAAGTTCCAAAATGGGCTAGGTCTGATATATACAGCAGCAGAATTATTGGGCTGTCTTTGTCATTTCTTGCAAATTTTGTGCTTGACAGTGCCATAACTTGAACAAATGTTAACTGATTTGATTCTTTTTTATTATATGGGTTTCCAGGAAAATTGTGTCAATCAAGTTTGAAAATGGGCTCGGTCAGAATTATTGGGCTGACGTCATTTTTTGCAAATCAGATATTTAGAAAAGGTACTCTGATGCTTTTTTGTTCACAGCCACCGTTAACAATGAAAACTCGACCCTGCATCGGCAATGCAAACCCTTATGTTTTATTGTGATGCCTTTGTTTATATTTCTATGGTGTTATTATGATGGAACCTATTCTCAAATGTAGAAGAGGCACAGAGAATTTATATATTTTTCATGATGTCTTCACACCTCCTCTAATTTAGGCACACCTGTAAACAGTGTGAAATCGGGGCAATCTAAAGGCCTGATGAAGGGTATTGAAAGGAGATAAAAAAAATGGTGTGTCAGAATATTTCTTTGAGAGTTGTTCCCATGTCCCTGCAAATCACACATTTTCTATTCAAATTGACATCTATTATTCGAAATCAAATCAAACCTCAAATCGAATCATTGGCATCTTAACCCTTTACCCAATGCAGACGATATCAAAATTTATTATTTTAAATAATATTTTTTTCAATTTTTCAAAAAAAATCAACAAAACCATATCATGTGACCCCTCGTTGGAACAAGCTCGACAAAATTTTTTTTTATTAATTCATGAATTTAGTATTGTCTGCTTCCCGCAATGGGTAAAAGGTTAAGAATGACCATTTCCAGCTACTGATACAGTATAATGATCAAGCAAGCAAACAAGTATGTCAGCAAGTAACTTGCATGCTTTACTCTGTCTCATATAATTGATGTGAGCCAGTGTGACAATGTCTGCCTGTTTTGGAGCAAGTTTGTCCCTTTGTTAACCCATATAATACGGTAGTTCAAAAGTAACGGTTAATCGATCAATTACTTTTTGCATCGATCAAGATGTTGATCATTGATTAATCGTTAATCGGTTAACCGTTTCAGCTCTACTGGTGGCATGAGTGAAGATGTTATTTACGTTATCGCATTGGAAGTTACACTCAGACTTTTATTTCAAACCTTTTTTATGTACTATTTCCATCTGTACTTTACATTTTGTGAGATGATAAAGATGACTGTTGCCAAGCTTTGTTCCTATGAAAAAGTTTGAGAGGAAACGAATCCGGCAGCCAATTTCGAATTGAACCGAATATCTAGTTGAGATTTTAAATTGAAGCTTTGCATGTCCCTCGTTGTTACCCTTGTTGAACTTAGAAGGGGAGGTATTGGCCATCCCATGGCATTGCACTTGTTCTTTCTATTTTGTAGTCTTATCAAGATGGATCAAGAATAGAGGCAGCTTTTCGTGAATATTTCCACAGGGCTGACGCTGCTCAAGAGAAAGACAGTTTTGAAATATATGTCTGTCATGCCAATGTGATCAGATATTTTGTATGCAGGTAGTATGTAGAACCTTATCAACTGATTCTTCTTGTGGTATCAAAAGTAAAATATATACGCAATATCACAACGTTTCCTTGATGAAATCACTAAGCATGCACAGGCCTGAAAATAAGCAGCCTGATATTTGCAGAATGAGGTCCCAGAGGGTGAATTTGATGATGCTTTCCCATACAGTGGGCCAATTTATCCTCTGGGTACCTCTTTCTATTTAGTTTTGAGACCCTAATTCAGATTGAGGTTCACAGAGGGTAAATTTAGTAATGCTATCCTGCTGTGCAGGGTAGCATCACTAAATTCATCCTCTGGGGACCTCATTTTGCAGATGGCAGTCTGCAGTCTGCTTATTTTCTGGCTTGAGCATGCATGGGATGAGGCTCGAAGCTAGAATCTCAAAATTTGCCAATATGGTAGAGAAAAAGTTTAAATTTTTAAAAGGTGTTTCCCAGGCCTGGTACTCTTGAAAATGCAGGAGGGCTTAAAATCACTCCCCTCGCTTGACCTAGGGGAGTGATTAGCTCTCCTCAAGCTTACTATAGCTACGAGTGGCAAAATAAAGTTTTACCAATAATGAATTCTGCCTAGTGGGATTTGTACATCTTACTTGGTGCTGCTAACAAGGTTGTCTCTGTGAGACGGCAACACTGCCCCTCCAACACCTCCGGGCCTCGCCGAGGCCCGGTGGTATGGGAGGGGTAGTGTTGCGGTCTTACAGAAACCACTAACGTAGCAGAGATTTGAAAAGATGTGGGTTTTAGGAATGGGCTGATATGGTAATCATTATTTTCTAAGGCCAGGAGAGCAAATTTTCGCCCTCCTTAATTTTTTGTAGGCAAGCGTATAAATCGCTCTCCTGAAAATGCCAGGCCTGGTTTCTGCATTGTTAACCATCGGCACACACTTGAAAGGTGAGCGTGGTGGCTCAGTGATTGTGGCATTGCACTTCAAATCAAAAGGTCCATGGTTCTACACCTGCCAGGGACAACTGCATTGCGTCCATGGGCAAGGCACTTAATCCTGGTTGTCCATGTGGGAGCATGGTGGCGCTGTGTACTAGGGCATACTGCACATTGATGGTGTACATGCTTTCAACCAGTGCAAACCCTGCTTGTGCAGAGTTGGTACGTTGAGGAGTCTGACATTACTCGCTGCTGCTCGGTGGTTCTGTCTTGGTACTCTGGCTTCCACCCGTAAGATTGTACAACATGAGGTTACCCTGGCTGTCGAAAGTGTCATTTAATCCCAATAAATAAATAATAGCATACTTGAAATCTTTTTATACCCACAAAGAGTTGTTTCGGGGGTAAACTGGAATCACCTTGTCCATCCGTCCATTCATCTGTCAGTCCGTAGACATAATTTTGTCCGGAGTTTTTCTCAGATGTTTATGGACCAATCTGATTGAAACTTGGAACGAGTGTTTTCCACCATGAGAACCTGTGCACCTGCGATTATAGTCCCGGGTCGGGTTATATTTGCCAGAATTATGTCCCTTTTACGACTTGAAAAAGCAGGCCTATAATTTTGTTCGGAGATTTTCTCAGATGTTTATGGGTTGATTCCTTTGAAACTTGTTATGGTATGGATGTTTATTACCATGGGAACCTGTGCACTGGCAATTATAGTTTTGATTGGACTTTTTTTGGCCAGAGTTATGCCCCTTCTCATCTTAGAATAATCATGGCGGAAGGGGGTATGGATAGGCCCATCTGGGACAGTCACACCTTTAGTTTGACATACCTCAATTAACCCTTTACCCAACATAATGGCCAAAACCGGCCAGTGCTATTCACAAAATTCACCATTCAATTTTTATTACTTATTAGTTTTTATGTCACAAAAACATAGCTTATAACCCCTCATTGGAACAACCTCAACAAGGTCATTCCAATGCGGGGTCATAAGCTATGTTTTTGATGCAAAAAATTAAAAAAAATTAGTGCTTCAAGAATTTTATTTGCAAGTGTTGTCCGCTTTTCGTATTAGGTAAAGGGTTAAAATAATAGTATGCAGGGGTATAGAAACATTTATTTATTATTATTTTAGAGAATTACTTTTGTTTAACGAAAGTAATTCTTTAAAACAATAATTATACAGAAACTTTGTTCATGTACATGACGACTCGTTTGTTCTCTACTTACAAGAAGAACTTTTTTATAAAGGATATTTGAAAGATGAGGGTAGTTTTGCAAAATGAAAATTGTAGTTTTGCCAAATGGTCAACTTTTCTTCAAATTAGTGGCTCTCAAAGAAAATGTTGGCATTCGAACGACCAACCATTGTTCTGTTGTTGAATTGGATGATAAATAAATATTCAAAATTAACAGGAGCCTAACCCAAAAGAGCACCACATCCCGCCTTCCGTAATGAGTTTTAGCTTGCCTGACCAAAAATCAGACGGAGCTATTGCCATCACTTGGCATCCATAGTCCATTTCAACAAAAACAAAAATGTATGACTTAACAAAAACAGAAAAGTCTTTTTGTTAGCTATCCTGCTATTCAGATGCCATAACAAAAATAAAAACACAAGGTTTGTTCTTGAGCCAAAACAAAAACAAGTTCTCATTTACTCAATCAATATTTTGCAACATATACACGGTTACAAGCAAATTAATTATGGGCACAGCAGACACAGTGCTCACCAAGCCTGGATATAAGAGATCGGACACGGACAAAGTCCGACTCAGTTATGCGTTTGTCAGACGAACATTTGCTTGCGCCTGTCACTCTGTCTGAGACTATTTTTCATAGTTAAGTGGGCAGTGACACATGGGAATGAAGGTGAATTATCGCTCACCTCTATTTTTCTTCATTGAAGGTACAAATCCATAACAGTTTATTTCCAGTCATCATAATACATGACAATCATTTACGAATTCCGTATACCATGTTATAAAAATTCAGTGCAAAACAAAAACTAAAACAAGGATTTTGTAGATGGACACTTTCCCAGGGGATTACTCCTGCAATGTATCGAACATGCAGTGCTTCCCCTTGATTTGAATTTCCATATTCACAATTGTCAAAAGCAACCCAAATGCTGTGTTTTCAACTGAAGTACTGTTGTCACACTGACTTATCAACGATATGGTATAAACCCTTCAAAGTATGTGTAAATTCTCATTAAACTGATTTGAATAGACTGAAAATTACTGTTTGTGACTGATGCTAAAAAAAATGTCCGGCAGAGTCTCTAAATGTCCGACAGGAGTCTGTTTGTACCTGTCGTTTTGTCCAGCACCCCCCAAAAAATTATGTGCCTGCATATGCAATGATTTACATAAACTAGTTGGAAGAAATCAAAGTAATGTCATTTTCTCACATTAAGTTTTAAGTATCAGTGGATATTGGATTTAAATGATCTTTGGTATACTGATAGACCACCATGGGGGAAAGGATATTCACAAGTAACAGGTTTTGTCCTTTTTTTCTAGAATTATGGGCCTTTTTCCGCTTTTTTTCAATTTTGTCCCCTTTTTAGTAAACCACTTATTGGCGGGGGGATACCAGTGGTGGCATTGCACCTTGTTTAAATTTGATATAAAATCTAAGGTTTCTGGGAAAATGAATAATTGAGTTTAATTTGCAAGGTACACACAAAGAAACCAGATTTGTAAGAATATTAAGCTATACATTTAGTTTGTGTGATCTGGTTTGTTTGAGGTTTTATGTCACTTTCGACAACTGTGGCTATATGATGCCTATATCACAATGTTATTAGTTCCTAAGATGAAGGTAGAATTACTCAAACTGATAAACTGGATGGCCTAAGTAATCCAACAACCACTGGAGGGGAACTAACAAGCTCATCCACACAGAGACCTGAAGGATGGAACAAATTCCACATATTTTCCAACATCAAGATAGTGAAATGTCTATGTGTACAGCCAGGCTATCACTGCTGTACATTAACAACCAGGTTACCAAATGTGGACCTATTATACTCAGGTCCACTCTGGGTTCAAGCTATACAGTAGTGTGTCTTTGTGAACTGATGTGAATCTGGTAAGTCTTGCATCTGATGAAGTAAATGGAAACATGTTTGAAGATACAAAAATATGCATTGAATAGTGCTTCATTGACAGATGCCATCCCAGGCCCAGTCAATATTTGAATGAGTTAAAGCAAATTGAAATGGTGGCGACTGGTCATGACATAAACAGGGAAATCCCCCCTGCTTATTCCTTACTTATTATGTGTGCTATAATAAATTTGTACCAGTTTTGCATGTGTGCATTATACGTTTCGAGTGCTGAAGTTTTCTGTATAAAAATATATGAGAAGGAGGTGGGTCCAGGCCTGAAAATAAGCAGTCAGACATTTGTAGAATGAGGTCCCCAGAGGGTGAATTTGATGATGTTATCCCATACAGTGGGCTAATTTATCCTCTGGGTACCTCTTTCTGTTTATGTTTGAAACCCTGATTCAGAATGACGTTCACAGAGGGTGAATTTAGTGATTCTACCCTGCTTTGCAGGGTAGCATCACTGAATTCACCCTCTGGAGACCTCATTTTGCTGATGACAGTCTGCTTATTTTCTGGCTTGGGTGGGTCCCAAAAATGTCATTGAACAGTATGCCATAAAGGGTGCGTGGGTCAAAAAATCTGCAAGATAAAAATTTCCAGCTATGTTCATACATCCTCCCCTCCTGTTTTATGTCTCAAAAACATAAGTTATGACACTCATTGGAATGAGCTTAATGAATGCAATTCAATGGTGCTGTGGGTCATAAGCTATGTTCTTGAGACAAAAAATAATACAATTTAAATGGTGATTTTTTTTAATACATGTACCGGTAGCACTTTTTGGGACATTGCATTGGTAGATTAAATTTCAGTATTGAAATGTTCATGAAAGTGCAAAAACCTTTATATTCATATACATATTCTATAATTTAACTTAATTTATCATTATTATCATTGCAGGGCTTTGCAGTTCCTTCCTGAAGCTTGGCGCCGACTCTGTCTACGTCATGCCTCTATAACATATTTTAGAATCCATCCTTCTGGCAGAGTTTATCTACAAAATCTGGGTAGTGATGGACATTTACCACCAGATAAACTAACTGATAAAAGGCTGTATATCGAGAAATATCCCTCAGTAGCTTCCTAAATGATGTCACGCTTCGGCACTTGACATCGCCTTTAACGTCACCTTGAAGGAACGGTCAGCTTTGTTATTGTTTTGAAACGTACATGTTTGGAGAAGAATTGGGCTGAATATTGCACTGTAAAATGTCACGTACAGTACAGTTCCTGTAGACTGGTTGTAATCCATGTGTGGGCAGTGATGTCCAAGCATGCATTTACCAGGTAATAAAAATCATCAGCAAAATTTTAATTAATGAAGCACCGGGTTGTACCCGGTGCTTCATCAATTAAATTTTTCATGCCTTCTTCTATAATTAGTGTTTGGAATCTTAATATTATGGCTGCGGTGCAAAAATTGCCAACCCGTGGAATGTGACCAGTCTACGACAGCCATACTGTAGCATATAATAAAAAGAAAATCTATGCTATTTTAGTGAATATTGGGAATTATTATATTTCTACAGCTTTTTCCTTTGTAAATAAAAACCATATCCTACTCCCATGACCTCGAAAGTGTTATTCAACTCCCACGGCGATATCCTACTCCCAGTCATGACGGACTAACTTTATCATTGCAGTTGTTCCGCCTCGAAATCCAGCGATAACACCCAATCCACTTTTACAAATATTCTTCTTGATATTCCAGTTGACAATGAACAATAACTATGTACACATCCACACAAAGTTATAAGAAGTTGAACATGACTACTCATTCATGGTGATTTATTGAATTGTTTCTTTAAAATGTGTTGATTTCCTTCATAAGTTCTTATCTCCCGTCACTTGAATTTCCATTTGAAAACGAGCGTCATTGCATTCCTTTCTGATGACGTCATATTATCAGTTCATTCATTCATGTTTTTGTGTTCATGCGCTGATTTTTCTAACCGTCAAAACAAATTGAGCGACCTTGGGAAACTGCTCTTGGATGACACAAGAGGGGTATTTTTTGTTGCAGATATTATCAGGGTAATATAATAAACACAATAGTTCACTGCTTGGAGTAAGGTACAATGTTTATTCTCTCATGGGACGCGGGGATTATTTTCACTCGGCTAGCGCCTCGTGAAAATAACCGTCCGCATCCCATGAGAGAATAAACTCGTACGTTACTCCAAGCAGTGAACTATTGTCTATTTATCTCATTCATGTGGACCTTAAAATATTATTTTTCACTCGCACAAGCGCTCGTGGAAAATAAAACTTTCCAGTCCACACTCATGAGATAATTCTCGATAGTCACACAAATAGCGTAGATATCCTGTATATATTTATATACATATTGTATAATTTAACTTAATTAATCACTATTATCATTGCAGGGCTTTGCAGTTTCCTCCTGAAGCTTGGCTCCGACTCAGTCTACGTCATGCCTCTATAACATATTTTAGAATCCATCCTTCTGGCAGAGTTTCTCTACAAAATCTGGGTAGTGATGGACATATACCACCACATAAACTAACAGTTTTCTAATTTTATGAACTTGTTTTAAAGATTTGTTTATCTTTTCGAATATCTGATAAAAATATATTTTCTTAGAATGTAAATGTTTTGTTTTTGGTGTTTGCCTTTCCTCTTTCCAGAAATAAAACAGTCAACACTTGTGATGTTAACCCTTTACCCAACAAATCGGCTGCATCTGCCTGTGTAATATGCAAATTCAGCAGTTGAAAAAATATTATTTTTCCAAAAATTTTAACAAAACAATATCATGTGACCCCTCTTTGGAACGAGCTCATCGAGCTCGTTCCAACGAGGGGTCACATGATATGGTATTATTCAAATTTTTTGAAAACTTTGGAAAAATGATATTTAAAATAATAAATTTTGATATCGTCTGCGTTGGGTAAAGGGTTAAGACATAAAAGTTCAGTTGATTTTTAGCAGCAAGACACAGCACATTATTATGCCAGCTAATGAAATTCGCCAATCACAGCCCCCGAATAGTGGGACGGTACTGAGCCGTATTGGGTCACCTGCAGCCTGAGGTGACCTAATACGAAACTTGTATTAGGTCAGTACCACCATTTTGTTTCGATGTGGAAATTCCTCACCTCGCGGTGCTTTTATATCCATATTGAAGAAATTGCAGTACAATCAAACGTCCTTCCGTGTCTATATGTCTCATTTTCTCTCGTTTTATAATAAAAAATAAACTGATAAAAAATTGTTTCATCCCGGCTCTATATTCTGGTAAATACCATCACGTCGAGTGCCAAACGCTATTTTTTAAAAATAGCGACTGCACTATAATGAAATTGTAAGAAATGAATCACAGCTATGAAGGAAGATGCGAGATACATTTATTTTGTTCGAATTCTATAAAATCGGACGTTTCGGACATTTTCTGCACACTCAAGACAAAGTGACAGTACGAAGAAAAGCGTCTATCGCTGTTGTCTGTGTTGTCATGGAAATTATACACAAACAGGGAGACAACTGTGCACGTTTGTTACAACTTACATAGCGTTTTGCACCAGTTTTGAAAATGTGCCGACGTTCAAATTTGATTGTTATTTTGTTTTCGCATAATAAATACATTACAGGACGTTCAGATGGCGGATACGGTGTCATATGAGGCTCGGCAAAAACAATATTGGACTCGGCGTACCGCCTCGTCCAATATTGTTTTCACCTCGCCTCATATGATACCGTATCCGCCACCTGAACGTCCTGTAACTTATAATATGTGGCAATCTGGTCTAGTCTCCCATTCAGTGGCCGGGCAAGTTTTTAAGCTCAAGAACTTTTAAAATACTTAGTGGAATGACATTGTATTTTATAAGCATGTGTATCATATTGATGTCTATCCCAATGTTCAGTGCAGGTGTTATTTGTGGGTATTTTTGTTAGAGTTATTGCCCTTTATGGACTTGCAATTTTCTTCAATTTTACCATCAAACTCAAGAACTTTTTTATCCAGTGAAGAACTCATCTGTCCATCCATCTGTCTGTTCAGCTGTACCAACATTTTCCCTTGTAACTCAGCCACTGCTACTCTCCGATTGAATGATATTTGATGTTGTGATAGAGCAGTGTATGATCTAGCAGTTACCAATTTTTCTATGATCAGAAAGTGTGACTATTTGTTTATTTATTTATGTATTTTTTTTTTTTATTTATTTATAAGGTCACATATTTCAACACAATGCAGTCTAGGCTCCATTGTCCCTGATACTCGGATAAGAACTTGGAAAGTTCAAAAGTTTTCTTCCCACTGCTTACTACTTTTCTCTTAGATTAAAAAGACCAACCTGACTGAACTTTGATAAATGAAAGTGCACATGTATTGGAAAAGCCTTAACATTAACAAAAGCAGTCAACCATCTATTTAATTCACAGGGGGGAAATATGATTAAATATGCGTAAATTATACACATTTCATTGGCAAGAGGAATCCTGCCCTGGGAGGAATATCACACACCTGCAAACGAGGAGGTTAAGCTCACTTAAACAGTATAAAATTGCAAAAAGTCAAAAACTCCTATTAATGGAATTATTTGTTTATTTATTGGGGTTTAATGACACTTTTGACAGCTATGGTCACCTCATGTCAGACAGTTTTACGGGTGGAGGAAGAGAACCACCGAGCAACTGTCAGACTACCCAACGTACAAACTCCGCACAGTTAGCATTGGTTGAAGACAAGTGCACCATTGACATGCAGTACGCCTTAGTGCACAATGCCACCGTGCCTCCACATGGGCTATTGGGATTAAGTGTCTTGCCTAAGGACACAATCTGATTGCCGTGGGTGAGATTCAAACCAAGGACCTCTCGGCTTGCAGCCTGCATCTCTACCTACTGAGCCACCGCACTCTCCTCTTGCCACTGAAATCTGTATAATTATACCCCCACAAAACAAAGTTTAGGGGGTATATAGGAGTCAACTTGTCTGTTGCACATGTAAACTTGTAAAGCGAACTACTTCCACAGTTTTAGCAGCATTTTCATGAAACGTCACAAAAATGATCAACATGATGAAGGGAAGTGCGTGACATAATTTTTTTCCTGCTTGGCTTTTTGCACATGTAAACTTGTGGAGCGAACTACTTCCACAGTTTTAGCTGCATTTTCATGAAACTTCACAAAAATGATCAACATGCTGAGGGGAAGTGCATGACATAATTTTTAGCTCAACTTGACAAAGTCAAGCTGAGCTATTGCCATCACGTCTCGTCTGCCGGCGTATGTACGTACGTACGTTAGTATGTTAGTACATACGTCCACAATTTCCTTTGGCACACCTCACAGGTCGCATTTATGATCAGATTGCTTTGAAACTTGCTTGTTTGGGGTGACCTCTAGATGGGAGCTATCGATTTTCTTCAATTTCCGTCAAAAGATGTTGCCGCGGCCAACGTTCTTAGAACTTAGTTTAGTCAAATCTCAATATTTCCCTTTGGCACACTCTATAGGGCACATTTATGATTGGATCGCTATGAAACCTGTATGCTTGTTTGGGGTGACCTCTAGATGGGAGCTATCGATTTTCTTCAATTTCCGTCAAAAAATGTTGCCGCGGTCAACGTTCTTAGAACTTAGTTTAGTCAAACCTCAATATTTCCCTTTGGCACACCCTACAGGGCACATTTATGATTGCTTTGCTTTGAAACCTGGCGTGCTTATTTGGGGTGACCTCTAGATGGGAGCTATCGATTTTCTTCCATTTCCGTCAAAAATTGTTGCCGCGGCCAAAGTTCTTAGAACTTCGTTTAGTCAGACCTCAATATTTCCCTTTGGCACACTCTATAGGGCACATTTATGAATGGATTGATTTGAAACGTGGCATGCTTGTTTGGGGTGACTTCTAGGTGGGAGCTATCGATTTTCTTCCATTTCCATCAAAAACGTTCTTAGAACTTAGTTTAGTCAGACCTCAATATTTCCCTTTGGCACACCCTACAGGGCACATTTATGATCGGATTGCTTTGAAACTTTGTATGCTTGTTTGGGGTTTCCTCTAGATGGGTGCTATCGATTTTCTTCCGTTACGTCAAAAAATGTTGCCGCAGCCAACGTTCTTAGAACTTAGTTTAGTCATACCTCAATATTTCCCTTTGGCACACCCTACACGGCACATTTATCATCAGATTGCTTTGAAACTTTTTATGCTTGTTTGGGGTTTCTTCTAGATGGGTGCTATCGATTTTCTTCCATTACGTCAAAAAATGTTGCCGCCGCCAACGTTCTTAGAACTTAGTTTAGTCAGACCTCAATATTTCCTTTGGCACACCCTACAGGGCACATTCATGAGCAGATTGCTTTGAAACCTGGCATGCTTGTTTGGGGTGACCTCTAGATGGGAGCTATCAATTTTCTTCCATTTCCGTCGCACAAAAAATGATCTTTGAACTTAGTTTAGTCAGGTATCAATATATTCCTTTGGCGTGCGCTACAGGGCACATTTATAATCAGATCGGTTTGAAACTTTGTATGCTTGTTTGGGGTTTCCTCTAGATGGGAGCTATCGATTTTCTTCGATTTCCGTCAAAAAGTGTTGCCACTGGCAATGACCTTCGATGAACTTAGTAAAAACTTAGTGCAGTTAAGCATCAATATTTCCCTTTGACACACCCTGCAGGGCACATTTATGATTGGATCACTTGCAAACTTGGTGTGCTTGTGTGGGGGTGAAATCTATATGGGAGCTGTCGATATTTTTATACTGTACCAATGACCCAGACATAGCTGGTGCTAACTCTTAAAATATAGGGCCAAACACAAATTTTGCCCCCCAATCCCCAAAATTTGCATCTAAAACTAAAGAAAACATGTCCTGAAAGGCCCTCCACACATCGCCCCCACTGCGCATGCGCAGTGTCAAGGACGTTCCGAAATTGGCGCCATTTATCATTCTAAGTTTGGCCCTTCATCAGTTAACATCTGACTGATCTTTGTGCTTTTAAATCTCAGTTTAAATGATGCCAGACACATAAATATTAGTGAAATGGTGATTCTAAGGAGGATAGAAAAGGAGGAGAGGAAAAGAATGTGTGACAGAATTTTATCAGGGCTGTAACTTAAAATTTTTTAATGAAATTATGTTAAGTTACCTATTTTCAAGGCAGCAGCCATTTTGTTGTCATTCTGATTATTTAGTTACACTGTTTTTCAAGTGTTTTTCCTCTCTCCCTGTCCTTTAAGTTCCCCCTTGCTATTCTCCCATGCTTTTGGCATAGTTTCTGTAATTATTATTACTAAAATTTCTTGGGAGTTTTAGCTGTATAACAGAATGAATTCTGTTCTTTCCCCATATTTACGTCTTCACCTACGGGTGGTTAGGCGTTGTGTTCTGCATCTACCATCTGATGTTCTGCAGTTTCTTCCCTGGAAGTCTCTGTTTTGCATCAGATGGTGTATTTTTGGTAACTGATTTCGGGCCTGGGTGCCTGGAGTCTTATTTTAGTGTTTTTACACTCATTGTTTACATTTACAACAGCCCTCTGTGTGAGGGGGGGATTTCTAAATAATAATATCTTTATGTTATTTTTATCGTAACTAGATACATTATTATTGTTCGTAAGTGTTGAAAAAATTGTTTAAAATATTTTTAAAATTTTTGTCCACACTTAGGCTTGGGATCCATTGGGGCTCAACGTTACTTTTCAGAAACTTGGGCTGTTCTGAATTATTTTTTCTATATTAATGGATCATATTATTATTATGTATTTTGATTGCCAGGGGTTAGTGCGAGTACCAGGACTTGTTTTCTTTTCACATTGAAAGGATATTGATCAATTGCTTTAAGAGGAAGTCTTCCTCTGACCTTATTATCATTCTATATGTGGTCAGTGTACTCGCATTAACTCCTGTTCTGTATCGTATGATTTCGATGACAATATGGGAAGCGTATGTCACGGTATGTTGTTGGGGATTTGGACACTCCGGTCCTTTCCCCGCAGGGTCACTCTACTTTATCAATTTCTATTTCAGACGATCAAGATTAGGGTGATGTATCTGTGATGTCTTCCAACAGTGTGCCTCCGTCGTCACAATTAATGAAGGGCTAGCGGAAAAGTGCTCATGTAATACGCCAATTGCCTAAGAGGACCCTAGTAGGTTCGACGGCCTTTGACGTCCGCTAGCTCGCCCGGTGTAGCGTCCATTCACCGAATGGTTCGGCAGCCGGGTTCGTCCGTTGCGGTCTAGAAGGAATTTTGGGGTGATGCGAGCACTATAAAATTAACTTAATGCACACCCAGTGACGGCGGATCGGAGGGAGAACGGAGGAAGCCTTTTAGTCCGGTTGATAGCTCGTTCCGGTCCATCCGGACGGCAAGCGAGAGAGGCCCCTCTCTCGTTCAACAACATCTGGCCCCAGATGTTGTGGTACAAATGTGTAGTTAGCGGAGCATACGTCCGTCGCTCGGGACGCTCCGTTGTATAGGCAGTCCGCTGAGACTGCTAAGGCTTCCTCTTCTCGTCAGCGCACACGACCGCACCTTGGCTGCGTGACCGCCGATATATTACCAGCTTCGCCGATCAAGGATTCTTCGGCGACCAGGTCACACCATCCGGCAGCCAGGGATTCGAGACCGATGGACTCCGGACGTTCGCATAGGAAAAGTATGCGGGAGCCATCTGATGCGGAGCTGCCCTCGGCGAAGCAGCGATAGACTGCGCCTCCGCAGGTCTCGACGCCGGACATTCTTGTGCACATAGCACAGCTTATCGCAGCATCCCAGCAGCCGACAGAAACGGTGTCGGATCGAGAATTATCCGACAGCGCTGGGTCGGTAGCCGGGGACTCGAGGCCTGCAGACTCCGGACGTTCGCATAGGAAGTGTGCGGGAGTCAACGTACACGGAGCTTCCAGCGGCAATGCATCGTAAGTCCGCTACTGCACAGGCCTCGGGAACGGATGTGCTTTCCTTAATAGCACAGTTTATCGCAGCATCCCAGCATCAACTGAATCTGTCGCATATATTTTATCCGACGATGCTGGGTCGGGACGCTCCGCGGAAGCGGGTACGGACGTCCGAAAGTTTCATCCGGTCCGATGGGATACCGAAAGGGATTCGGTGGATTTTAAGCTTTCCCTTTCGGAACAACATATGCTGCGATGCCGGATAAGAAACTGATAGCGTCGGTGGACTTAGAAATTTTTGGTTCGGTTCAGGGACATCGTCCCTCAGTTCCGACATAGTCCAATAATGTCACACAAACTTTCGAATTATTGAACGACGCTACATATATTATTATTTTATGCTTGCTATCCAAGCATTTCTGGTTTCTTGTTCGAAGAGTTATGGAGATGTCTTTCAAAAGTGTGCCTCTGTCGTCATAGTTAATGAAGAGTTAGCGGCAATAAGTGCTCATGGAATATGTCTATCGCTTACGGAGTGACATTCGCTAACTCACCCGGTGTAGCGTACATTCATCGAATGGTTCGGCTGCCGGGTTCGTCCGTTGCGGTCTAGGAAGGAGATTTGGGTGATGCGAGCACTTTAATTACTTTAGTACTCACCCAGTGACGGCAGATTGAGGACAGATCGGAGGAAGCCGACAACATAGGGGACCGCATGTTGTGGTTCAGATATTTTACATTCGGAGCATATGTCCGTTGCTCGGGACGCTCCGTTATATTGACAGTCCGAGAGACTGTCTTTAATGCTTCCTCATCCTCACAGCAGGGCACACGACCGCACATTGGCTACGTGACCTCGAGTATCCGATCAGTTTCGGCATTCAGTGATTCCACAGCGAATAGGTCGCGCCATCCGGTAGCCAAGGGACACGAGGCTTATACACTCCGTTCGCTCGCATATTGGAAGTATGCACGGGGTAACGATCTCGGAGCTTCCTGCGGCAATGCATCGTAAGACCGCTGCTCCTCAGGCCTCAGTCACGGACGTGCTATCCGAGTTAGCACAGTTGTTTCGCAGCATCCCAGCAATTGACGGTTTCTCGGTCGAATCAGGAATTATCCGACGGCGCTGGGTCGGTGCGGTCCGCGGTTGCATCAAGCTACGGACGACCGAACGCTTTATAGGGTCCGACAGGATGGCGAAAGGGATTCGAAAGATTTCGAGTTTTCCCTTTAGTAGTATCGGAAGATGCCTTTCATATCTTCTGGCATTTTTTCCAGTGATTATTTTTCGGACTTCATTGCTGCGATCTTGGATAAGAGACTTATAGCGTCATTGGACTCGGATTTTTCGATCGGTACAGGGACTTTGTCCCTGACTTACCGACGCAGTCCAATATTGTCATTACAACATGTGTTTTATTTTTCGACGCTATATATTTATATATATATACAAGCCTGCTACTAAGCATGATAGTTTAGTTTCTTGTCCGCGTGGCTCATTTCTGCCATTTTATCTTTTTTACATATAGTTTATTTTGGCAGAGCAGGGCATACCGAGAGTTCATATGCGTCTAGACGGTGTGATTAAAGACTGCATATATTCTTTTCGCCGTTATGTCTTTTCCAATTTCAATGTTGGGAACGACATTATGTATAGTAGACTTAACTTAGACGCTTTATTATACGTAATCCGCCTTACTGAGGCGTTATCATTACGTCTTCAAGAAAAGATTTACGGGATATTATTCTCAATGTAATTTCTTTTGAGGGCAGTAGTTTGTTCACGTATAACTCCGCCCTTCAGTGGCTGATTGGAGTTGGTTAGACGTGATGCAGCCCTAGCTACATCCACGCGTGGATAGTAGGTTAAGAACTCTCTCAGAGTCGCTTCGTTCTCGGAGGAGCTTCTCTTCGACGGCAACTTTCCGGCAATCCATGAATTGCTTGATTTATACATTCTCTTGTCTATCTAGTGTTACAAGAGATTCAGACTGGGGCAAACATTCGGTGGTTGACTCAGAGAGTGCCGCCGCAGTTGCCGGACCCGAGTGTGGCTGTTATGACGGTTGCCAGTCAAACAGATTGGGATATATACTGATCCCTACGGATTCGAAGTGCCAGGGTCTTTGGGTTCCGCAGTCTTTTAACTATCAGTTTAACTTCCGCGGAATAATGTTTTTTAGGCTTGCTTTATGTCATTGCATGAACATTATTCAGAAACGCATGCCCAAATTCCTGTCCTTTAATTCGACAGTAGTGGCGTATCTCCGGAACCAGGGAGGCACTCTTTCATTTCCGTTATTCAATTTAATGGAAAGAATCCGTCTGTTGATTATACTACACCAAGTTCAGTTTTGGTCCGTCATATTCTGGGTCGTCTGATTGTTTTATTGCACTCCCGTTCTCTTACGGGTCGCTTGTTGCTGTCAGAATGGACTCTCAACAAACAAGTATTTAATCAGATTTGCTATCTATGGGAGCGCCCAATGATGTTTTATTTATGACACAGCTTGCTAATCAATTGCAGACGTATGTGTTGGCTTGTCCAGATCTCTGAGCTAATACTGTTAACGCTCTATTGATCTATAGGACGGAATGATAGGATACGCGTATCCTCCGGCGCTGTTGTTTTAGTAGGTATTGCTAAGATAAACAACCACAATACATTTCTGTTGATAGCATCTCTATCTTCACAGAGATCATGAGTAATTTACTCTCTTGTCTACTGTGGATCTTAACGTGAAATCTTCCTCTATGTGAGGATCTTTTTTCACTGGGTAAATCGTGCCATCTTTATCACAACCAGCAAGGTCGCAACCTTCATGTATTCCGTTGTGTGGTCCATATTGCATTGTAAGCACTGTACTGGACGAGCTTTGGACGCGATTTCTTACTATAGGAGATCCTCTTCTTCGCTATTCTATGCGACTAAAGTGGAGGCTCTTCCGTCGTGGTGTAGGGATCATTATGTTCATATGGTTGATCCCTCCATACTACTCATTGCTATTTTTTAGTATACTTGTTTCACAAGATCTACTGCAGCCTGTTGTTATTTAGGTTATAGGTTTATGTTACCTCATACCTATGCACTCTACGATAGTTTACATTTGAGTCTTTTGTCTCTTTATCTAAGTCAGTTAGTAACTTTTTGATAAATAGACTTAGAATCTTTAGATTATATTCCTATACGGATTTTAACTTCGGTTCTTATTTAGCTAAGTAATCATTTGAGCCTCTGGAAACAGTAGTTTTCAAATTCTGACCTTTTAGACAGTAATCCTGTTGGTTTCTCTTTTACTGTAGAGTCAGTGAGTTTCATGCACTATCGATGGATGATTTTCACTTTCATAGTTTCGGAATCAATACTTCCGTTACTATTTAGGTTGGATTGTTGCATAAGAGTTAGGCTCCTATTATCCGGAACCTATTATTTTAGGTCCTTCCGTCTTCGTATGGGCATAGGCCTTTACTCTTTCCGGGTACAGTTTATGTATTTATAAACAGATATCTGTTTATTACAAGGGCGTAAGCTTCTTCTGTCTTTGATGTCTAGTAGAAGGACGTTACGCTCCATTTTATTGTTAATGGATTCTATTAACTAGCGTACTGCTTATGGTATATCATTGACTTAGCAGTTGTGCTTAAGATTTCGGCTCATGAAGTAAGAGTTCTTCTACTTCTTGGGCTTACATTAATAGTGTTGCTATTATAGATTTTTGAAGGCTGCTCATTGCGCTCAGCCATCCATTCATGAATTTTATCTCAGAAATATCGAGTCCATTTCTGGAGGCCTCTATTGTTAGGTCTATTCTCTACTGCTCAGAATGTCATTCACTTAACAGTTGCTACTATAGCTAGGTAGGCTGTCTGTTTCGGCAGTGTCTCCGTTCGGCTGCCCTCTTCGCTCTGGGCTATTTGACCCAGGGCAAGAAAAAGGGGGGGGGAGGGTGTTCCCTTGGGTCACCTGTTTTTTTACTATGAAAACAAGGGGATACCTCCTCCGGAGTTAGTAATTCTGAGCTGTTATTGGGATGGTTGTTTAGTGAGAAGTTTAAGTTATAAAATTCATTCAAGTCTTAGTTTTTAAAGTATAGCTTTTGAATATTGCATATGTCAACGGACATGATTATGCAATTCTCACACACTTTTAGGAGTATAAGAGTCTCTATTCTCTAGACTTACTTTATTATTGGCTTACTTTAAAAATTATTAGTATAAGGATTATTGGATATTAATAGAGTACATGGATGTATGAAGCTCAATTTTTGGAAGGTGTTGTATCTTTCTAATTTATCATAAATAAGAAAGATACATGTAAGGCCTATTACTTCTTTCCCCTACAGGGGATGACTCTATTTTATTTTATTGAGCGTATTCCATTTTGCTCTATGTCCTTGGCCCTCCAGCCTTTTTACTATTCAGCTATGTCTGGGTCATTGGTACAGTATAAAAATGTTAAAAAATTTATAGTAATTTATATATTTTTTATACTTACCAATGACCCAGACGGGGATGGCCCTCCCAGGAGTTGGGAACTCTTGCCTCCCCGCTGAGTACATAGCGCTTACCAGGCACTGGTTATTAGAATGATAAATGGCGCCAATTTCGGAACGTCCTTGACACTGCGCATGCGCAGTGGGGGCGATGTGTGGAGGGCCTTTCAGGACATGTTTTCTTTAGTTTTAGATGCAAATTTTGGGGATTGGGGGGCAAAATTTGTGTTTGGCCCTATATTTTAAGAGTTAGCACCAGCTATGTCTGGGTCATTGGTAAGTATAAAAAATATATAAATTACTATAAATTTTTTAACTTTTTTCCATTTCTGTCAAAAAATGTTGCCGCTGACCTTTGAACTTCGTTTAGTCAGGCATCAAAATTTCCCTTTAACACACCCTTCAGGGCACATTAATGATCGGATCACTTTGAAACTTGGTATGTGTGTTCGGGATGACCTCTAGATGTGAGCTATTTCTTTTTTTCATTTCCATAAAAAATTATTGTCGTTATCACCAGCCTTTGAACTTACTGCATTTGTGCATCAACTTATCCCTTTTGAACTCTCAGCAGGGTATATTTATGAATTTCCATAAAAAAAACCCAAAACCATTGTCACAAGCAATGACCTTCTACTTAGTGCATTTGTGCATAAACATCTTCCTTGGCATGCCTCAGAGGGCACATTCATTATCAGGTTGTTTTGAAACTTTGTATACTTATGCAAGGTGACAAAGATAGGAGCTATTGATTTTCTTTTCATTTCCATCAAAAACTGTTGTTGTTAGCAACAATCTTTGAATTTATTGCATTCGTGCATCAGCATTCTTTGTCATGGCCTACAGGCCACATTTATCATAGGATTGTTTTTGAACTTGGTGTGCTCATTAGGCAAGACCTTTAGATAAGAGCTGTTGATTAGCATTCATTTCTGTGAAAAAAGTTGCCATTTACCTCTGAACATACTGCATTTGTGTATCAACATTCTTCCTTTAACCAGTCTTACTGTTTACATTTAAAAATTGATATTACTCTGATGTTGTGCACACACAATGCTGTTATGTTGAAATTTCATCAAATAACATTGGTACCAATGATCTTCAATTTTGCCGTTTCATTTATAACTTACCAAGTTTAAGTTTGTCATTTGAGCTACAGTGTCATTGACACTTTCATTTTCCTGCTCCGCTTCAAGATGGCAAACTGGCGGCCATATTGGATTTTTTTTTTTACTTAGAAAACTTGAATGCCCCTTTTCAGTCACCCACACTAGGCGGTATGCCACCATGGGGGGATACCAGGTGACAGACCATCTCTAGTTTGGGCACATTTAAACAATTTTCCTCATTTTAAATTGAATGGAATTTCGACCAATGATTTCTTGAGTTATATTTAGATGAATTTTTCATCAAATCTAGTCATGGCTGCTTCACAGCAGCCTTGACTAGATTTGAAGAAAAACGTTTTGAAAATACTTAGAGGGTTAAGAGTTGAACAGTACAAAACTGAAAAATGCCAAAAACTCCTATTAATGGAATACAACTGTTAACTGAGAGTATATTTCACTGGCAATGTGGTTGTTCAATTAACATGGTTCCACTGTACATCAAATATTTTTCAACCTAAAGCAGTTAAGATAACAGCAGCTAAATTAGTTAAGTAACTTGCTTTCTTTAAAACACATTTCAACACAATATATGACAGACAGCCTCCACTTTACTGTTTTATGTCATAATGTAACATTATTGTGATCTCCCTGGAGAATGAGACTAGACTAAAACATTAGCAAAGTAGTAATCTGTGTTGTAAAATCAGTCTGAACAGACTGTTAACTCTTAACCCTTTACCTAACCTGAAAAGCAGACGACACTTGCAAAAATAATTCTTGAATGACTAATTTTTTTCATTTTTTGTCTCAAAAACATAGGTTATGACCCCTCATTGGAACGAGCTCGACGAGCTCATTCCAACGAGGGGTCATAACCTATGTTTTTGAGACAAAAAATGAAAAAAATAATGAAAATTAGTTGGCAATTTTTACCTGCGTCGCCATCGGCGAAGCAGGTCTAGTAACCGCTCGACTCCGTCCGTCAGTCCATCCGTCAGTCCGTCCATCCGAAACACTTTTTCCGTCAAAGTTTTCTTGGCTTCTATGCAAGGGATTGATTTTATATTTGGTCTGCTGCTTCATAATGATGAGTTGTATCGTTTAAGCAATTTTCAGATCTGCCGTGCAGCCACTTCCTGTTTGCCGATACTTTGAAATCTTACTGTACCCACTGAACATTGAAATTTTCCGTCAAGGTTTTCTCAGCTTTTGTGCAAGGGATTGACTTTATATTTGGTCTGCTGGTTCATAATGATGAGTTGTATCGTGTAAGCAATTTTCAGATCTGCCGTGCAGCCACTTCCTGTTAGCCGATACTTTGAAGTTTTACTGTACCCACTGAACATTGAAATTTTTCGTCAAACTGTTCTCGGCTTCTATGCAAATGATTGATTTTATATTTCATCTGGAGCCTGATAATGATCAGTTGTATCGTGTATGCAATTTTCAGATCTGCCGTGCAGCCACTTCCTGTTTGCCGATTCAATTGCACGCAGCGACACAGGTCCAGATCCGGTATTGGTCTTGGCTTGTTGAGAATAGCGCTGGCCGGTTTTGGCCGTTACGTTACGTAAAGGGTTAACCCGCTGAGTATTTTCAAAATATTTTTCACCAAATCTCGTCATGGCTGTTGTCAGGGCCAAATTATGATTTTGTAGGCCCCTGGGCTACAGATACTGTGACTGTGAGGCCCCCCAGTGATAATTAACAAAAGATCCTATAAAAAGGAAGGTAAGCCTTTGCAGATATATATAGGCCTGCAGGGCAAATATTTCAACAAGAATCAGAGAATTGATTCTTGTATTGATTCTCGCAGGAACGCGATGGCTCAGTAGGTAGAGGTGCAGGCTGCAAGCCGAGAAATCCTCGGTTCAAATCCCACCTGCGGCAACCGCGTTGTGTCCTTGGGCAAGACACTTCATCCCCATTGCCCATGTGGGGGCACGATGACACCGTGTACTAAGTCGTACTGCTCGTCGATGGTATGCATGTCTTCAACCAATCTAACCCTGCCTGTGCTGCAGTGCTGAGTTACGATGTTGGGGAGCTGGCAGCTGCTCGTCGTTGCTCCGTGGTTCTCTCCGGGTACTCCAGCTTCCTCCACCCGTCAAACTGTCAAGTTCATGATTAGCCATTGTGCATAAATATGTGACCTTAAACACCAATAAATAAATAATAAATGAATTGATTCTCGCAAATTTTTCTAATTTTTAGTACTGTATCACTAAATTGATTCTGCATTTGATTCTCGCAAAATTGAATGGTTTTTAAGCCCTGGCTTGACAAGTTGACACAATGACACACTACTATAAGATTTTGACTTGGTATGAAGATAACAAAGTGCAGAATTCCACAAAATGTATAGGATAACATAAATTCAAATGACATCACAGAACAATTCTAATCTACCCTCTATCAGCACTTTTGTCTTTGGTGCAAGCACAACCGCAAAGCAATGACGAAAGAAGAAGAAAGAAAGTTCCAATGGAATGAGCAATTCTTTGTACAGGCCCTAAGAGGGTATGAGATCATCTCATTGTAATCAGGATTGCCAGTGCCATCGAGTTGGAATAATGGACAAGAAAAAAATTCCAGTACATTATACAGTATATAAACCCTTTACCCAATGCAGACGATTTCAAAATTTATTATTTTAAATATCATTTTTTAAATTTGTTAAAAACATTTCAACAAAACCATATCATGTGACCCCTCTGTGGAACGAGCTCGTTCCAAAGAGGGGTCACATGATATGGTTTTGTTTAAATATTTCAAAATATATTTTTTCAGCTGCTGAATTTCCATATGATGCGGGCGGATGCAGGCGATTCGTTGGGTAAAGGGTTAATTGAGCCCTTTTTAAAGACATAATTCAGCATACTTATACTTTCATTCTGCATTTACAAATGAAGTAACATTTCACAGTAAATTAATTTCACTTAATCTCTGGAGGCCCTCAGCTGGTGGAGGCCCCTGGGCTGCAGTCCATAAAGCCCATGCCTTAATCAGGCACTGGCTGCTCTGAAGCAGCCATGACTGGATTTTTAAAAAATTCATCTAAATATAACTCCAGAAATCACTGGTCAAGAATACAATTCAATTTAGAGGAGAAAATTTTATAAATGTGCCCAAATGATACTTATGTCAGTGGCAAGAGATTTCATTTCCTGGACAGGAATATCTGCCCGCAGCATGCAAGGAGTTAACCCTTTACCCAACACGAAAAAAGACGATACTTGCAAACAAAATTCTTAAATCAATTTTTTTCATTTTATGCATCAAAAACATAGCTTTTGACCCCTCATTGGAATGAACTCAATGAACTCGTTTCACTGAAGGGTCATAAGCTATGTTTTTGTGACAAATGAAAAAATAATGACAATTGAATGGTGATTTTTGTGAATAGTGCTGGCTGGTTTTGGCTGTTATGTTGGGTAAACACAAGCACATTGGTTACAGAATTATCTTTGCCCCGGGGGTGCGGTGACATTGCGGTAACCAGTTCATGTCAGATCACCAAAGTTAAGCAACATTGAGCCTGGTTAGTCCTTGGATGGGTTACTGTCTGAGCGATCGATTCGGACTCCTGCATTGTGTCTTTGGGCAAGGCACTTAACCTTGATTGTCCACATGGTGGCATGTGTACTAAGGCATACTGCACGTCGATGGTGCGCATGTCTTCAACCAATCTAACCCTGCCTGTGCTGCAGAGCGGAGTTACAATGTTGGGGGAGGTGGCAGCTGCTGGTTGTTGCTCAGTGGTTATCTCTGGCTTTACCACCCATAAAATTGTCACTGACATCATATGACCTTGGCTATTAATGTGTCATTAAACCTTAATAAATAAATAAACATTTTGCCCATGTCTGACTAAGAATTAACTCAGTTGAATGTTACTTGCAGAGTATAAATAACAAGAATTGTACAAGTCCTTAACTCTTTTCTCAGAAAATCAGTCACATCCAGTCACATCCACCTGCATAATATCCAAATTCAGCAGTTGGAAAAAAAAAACTTTTTAGAAAATTTCAACAAAACCATATGTGAACCCTTATTATACCACCCACTTGCAAAGTGGGAGGTATATAGTGTTCACTTGGTCTGTCCGTCCGTTCGTCCATTGCTATCCGCAACTCCTCCTAAACCAGTGAACGGATTTCATTGAAACTTTCAGACATTCTTTTACATACATTGAAGATGTGCACCTCCCATTTTCTTTTCAGATATTTTCATTTTTACAGTTTCCCATATTGAAAAATGAACTTTGTCAAATTCAATTGACATTCTGCCCAGATCTGCTATCAGCAACTCCTCTTAAACCATTGAACAGATTTCATTGAAACTTTCAGACATTCTTTTACATGCATGTGCACCTCCTATTTTCTTTTCAGATATTTTCGTATTTACAGTTCCCCATATTCAAAAACGGTCTTTGTCAATTCAGGTTTTAGTAGGGAGGGAGTATAGATCTGCTATCTCCTCTTAAACCATTGAACAAACTCTGTTGGAACTAGCAGACCTTCTTTTACATATGTTGAAGATGTGCACCTCCTATTTTTCTTTCAGATATTTTCATATTTTGATGTTCATCCGCCTGTCCATCCGTTATGCTTTAGGTATGTACACATCTGCTCTCCGCAACTCCTCTTAAACCAGTGAACGGATTCCATTGACACTCTCAGACATTCTTTTACATACATTGAAGATGTGCACCTCCTATTTTCTTTTCAGATATTTTCTTTTTTACAGTTTCCCTTGTTGAAAAATGAACTTTGTCAAATTCAATTGACATTCTGTACAGATCTGCTATCTGCAACTCCTCTTAAACCATTGAACAGATTTCATTGAAACTTTCAGACATTCTTTTACATACAGTTCCCCAAATTCAAAAATGGTCTTTGTCAATTCAGGTTTTAGTAGGGAGGGGTATAGATCTGCTATCCGCTACTCCTCTTAAACCATTGAACAAACTCCATTGGAACTCTCAGACATTCTTTTACATACACTGAAGATGTGCACCTCCTATTTTTCTTTCAGATATTTTCATATTCCGACATACACCCGTCCATCTGTCCATCCATCCGTTATGCCGCAGGGGAGTTACACTTGGAGGGGGGGGGGGGGGGGGGGGCTACACATCTGCTATTCGCAACTCCTCTCAAACCAGTGAACGGCTTTCATTGAAACTCTCAGACATTCTTTTACATACATTGAAGATGTGCACCTCCTATTTTGTTTTCAGATATTTTTTTTTTACTGTTTCCCATATTGAAAAATGAACTTTGTCAAATTCAATTGACATTCTGTACAGATCTGCTATCCGCAACTCCTCTTAAACCATTGAACAGATTTCATTGAAACTTTCAGACATTCTTTTACATATATTGAAGATGTGCACTTCCTGTTTTGTTTTCAGATATTTTAATTTTTAGGGTTTCCCATATTTAAAAGGCTGTGTCAATTCAAGCTTCTGTGGTGGGGGGGGGGGGGGGGGGGAGGTTGTTGACATTTGCTATCCGTGACCTCTTTTAAACTAGTGGATGGATTTTAATGAAACCTTCAAATATTCTTTTACATACAGTGAAGATGTGTACCTTCTATTTTGTTTTCAGATATTTTCATTTTTAAAGTTTCACATATTGAAAAATGGGCTTTGTCAATTCAAGCTTCGGGGGGTGGGGGGGGGTGTCAGTGTTTGTGCTCTCTACATTAAACACACTTTTACTGTTGTAAAATGTTTCTTGGTGGGAGTGGGTGGTATCATTTAGTGAGCAGTGCTCACAGTTTTTCTAGTTTGATGCTAAATTATTTGTCGGTTTGTAACCAACAAGTTTTTAAACTCAATAACTTTTAAACTACTTTGTGGAATGACATCATATTTGGTATCCAAGTTTATCATATGACTTCTCCTTGATTGGTTAATTTCAAAAGAACGCTTTCTGATTGGTTATCACCGAAAAGATCTGTGTCAAATTAATTTGATTATGACATGCCACAGAGAACAAACTAAAGTTGGTTGCTGATCTTGAGGCAGATCCATTTGTTGGGCATGTGCTAAGCAGTATCACGTGCGAGCTATATCATCGCTATGACATGTACTTAGCACCGCTAACCACTGCTAAACACTGTCGATTTGGACATATCTGCCCTTAACAAACCTAGACGATGTCATCGATGACAGAGCCAAACCTGCCAATAGTTACTGTTGTTCCAACAGAACAGAAATAGGTGGAGAGAGTGACAGCTACGCCAACCACTGAGTCGTTGGTTGTTATTCCTTCCGAACAGCGGCAGAAAGACGCTAAAAAGTGGCCACCGGACGGGCTGGAGCTGCCGTCTGGAATACAAAACAACAAAAAGCCTTGGTCCGGTTGCAAGAAGAGAATGCCAGTCTCCAGAGAATGGTTGTAAACAACGCAGTAGTATCCCAAGCAGCTGATGGACCCGTTGTTCTTTCGGAACGGGAACAGCATGGACAGCAGCAAGGGGTCTCGAATGCAGTGCATCACGAACGCAGTTCATTAGATGACTGGACCCAATGGATTGCTGGGGCGGTTGGGTTGGCTAGCTTGGCATTATGGTTCCAATTCCACAATAAGCCAGCGGCCAATCTAATGACACCGCCTGTTGATCCGGTCAACAGTAGCACGGCACCTCCGAACCAGCATTTAAAGGTATCTTCATACTCATTCTACATGGAGTAGTATATGTATATATATATATATACAATGTATTTAGCCCAAGGAAAGATGCTGGTCGATGCTGCCTATAACAACACCGTGGTATCTACCCTCGCAATAGGGTCTGCCCGCTTAGGTAAGATGGCAATGAAGAGAGCCTCCCCTAAACTTGACTTCACTGGCTATGACGTTAGGATGGTAGTCCTTGACGTGGGGCTGGCGATGGCAACCAAGGACATGCCAATTAAACATGGAATCATTCCTGCAGATATTATGAAATAACAAGATGGCCTCGATCGCAATGCTAGTTGAAGGCGCCCTTCTCTGGCAGCAACTACCTCTTCTCCAAGTTTCGGGATAATGATGCTGGTGCGGAACGTGTGCGAGATGACAAAGCCGTAGAAAAGCTCCAGGTCGCCCAGGCAGCAAAGTCCCGTAAGCGAACAGAACGCCTCGATTGGATCAATGAAGAACTAAGTCGCCAGGTCCACTGGCATGCCTTTTGCATATTCCAGGATGTCGATGCTGCGATTTGCGAGTATGCACAGGTAACTGGGAACAGTTTAAACAGTCTTGACCCAGAACCGCAACTAGAAGACTTTTACATACCATCAGCCTGACAAAAGGACCGCGAGATGGCCTTCATCATACTAGGGCTGGGTGTGGTCCGGATTGTTAGCTATAGATTTACCCAGTGATTCGCTAAGCATGTAAAAAAGTTGTTTTTTAGGGTGGTGGAAGTTGGTCTGTTCCTTCGGAACGGAAGGCCGCCTAGCTATGCTGTAAAGTAATCCTAAAAGCCCATGAGAGTTGCACAGCAACTACAGATCGGCGGGTGCGGTGGGCTCTGATCTCAGTTGTTCCCGTTGTTCATTCGGAACAGGAACAACAGGGGTCCCTGTCTCGGCCTGGCTAGTTCTTGACGTATCAGAAGCACCATCTCGTTTTTGAGTCGGATATCTGGCCATTGGCAACAGCCTTTGAATACAGATTTGCGATGCTCGAAAGTTGACCTTCGCTAAGGTGGCGATGGTGTGCTTTTTGCCTTCTTTGTGAGCCTTTGGCTTACAAACTTCCCGAAAATACCTGCCAATCCACAGGCCCCTGCTGAAGCCTATAGTGTAATACCACAGGAATTGCGGCTACGTTTGGCAACAACCCGATTCCACCAACGCCGGTGGCGGATAGAAATGTTTTGATGCCATCTGCGATATCGACCCTTCGCTGGTATTTCTTGCCGAGAGTACGCCTGCAGTCTCGTTCGTCCATGAGACGGGTTCTTACATCTCCGATCTCCTGGATGCGGAAAGTATTCGCTTTGCTAGTATTGAGTTCTTGATACAAGCCCATTCTTATTGGTATTATACATCATTTTCTAATACCTTTAAATCGTCGTCCGTCAGTGTCTGTCTGGTAAACCGCAGGCGCTTGAGCTCATCTGGGCCAAACCTACCATCCGTGACCTTGTACTCGACATCATTTGACGAGAGCAACACATCTTTGCCACGGATAATGATGACAAGTTCTTTGCCATTATGCCGCCGAACCCATTTTAGGTCAAGTCCATGTAGCACTGGCATGAAGTCGTTGGATGGTATACCCAGGACTGTCTGTATAATTGTGGTAGTACCCTTGCCAGGAGTAAGACGATCAAACTCCCAAAAGAGCTTCATCATGCATCCTTTTACCCTACCTAACACATGCCCGACATTGCTTTTGTGAAAATAAATAACACCTTTCGTGGTATAAGAAGCCAACACATGGCCACTGTTCTAGAGTTCTGGAGTTTACGGAGCCTGTGGCCGCGGCTTAGTTGGATGTGAGGTTGGATGACCCTGAAGTCAAGTTCCCACCACCGCTAACGCCTATACAGAGACCACTGACTGGAGTCATTCTGGATAAGTTCATAGCTCCTCCACGGGGCTGAGCCTTCCAGGTTCAAACCACGCAGCTCGGTAAATGTAGCTTGTTACGGTTGTTCCCGTTCTGAAGGAACAACAACGGGCAGATCCTTTCTCTTGTATAGCCCCTCGGGGAGCTGAAAAACAAGTAATTTGTCCGTCATCCCTTGTTCTTCGATGCACTGCGTGTCCTCGAGATGAGCCAGCTGAAAGCTATTCACCACGTCTTTACACTTGTTGCAGCTGTTGTTCTTGTTCCGTAGAGACTTATCTGTCTTGAGTCGCGGACGACCAGAAAGTTTGTGAAGATCCAGTGCAGCCCCAACCTGACTAAACACCCCGTTATTTAGCTCGCATACATTGTAATAGCCATCTGGGATTTTTATCTTCCCCTCAACTGGGTCATTTTTCTCGTCCACGGCGCGAATAATGTTGCGTAGCCTCGACTAATGTACCAAAGAGGTTAGTAGGTTACTTCAGCAAGGGCACACCCTAATTGTTCTCCTCAGGGAGCGCCCTTAGTAGGTCCACGGTTTGAACGTCGGATAGTGTCAAGTGCATAATATTATGTATATATAATATAATATCATTATAAGACTTCTTTAATATGACTTTTAGAGGTCCAAAGGATGCGGGAATACCCAGGAATGGACAGCAAGCTTGCAACAAAGTTGGCTTCAATCTACCACAGCCCCAAGGGATACTGGAAGGGACTCACGGCCATCAACAACCTTGCTTCCACGGCCAAGGTCTCTGAAGATTTGGCTCGGGCATGGCTTAAGAAGCATGCCATCTGGGAGATATACCTTCCAGCTGTGCGAAGCACACACACACCACGACGACCCAAGTTTGATGTGCCGACGCCGAATGAGGTCCACCAGGGCGACCTGCTCTTTCTGCCACACGACCGGGTGTCCCGCAAAACCTACAAGTATGCGCTTACAGTCGTTGATGTAGCCTCCTGCTATAAAGAGGCAGAGCCCCTGACCAAAGAGGTCGCGGCCGCCCTAGAAAAGATATACAAGCGAGGACCATTGCGGTGGCCCAAGCTCCTTCAGGTCGATCCCGGGTGCGGTGAATCAGCTGCTGGCACAACATGGGGCAGAAGCCCGGCGTGGACGTCCACCTGGACCAGGAAATTGTGGAGCGGTTCAACCTTACCCTGGCAGAGCGATTGTTCTGACACCAATACGCCCAGGAGATGAGGTTACCGTCAGGTGAGAGGTCAAGTGAATGGGTCGCTCTGCTACCCGCCGTTGTTGCGTCACTGAATGATGAGGTAACTCGCTTAACTAAAAAGAAGCCATCTGACGCCGTCAAAGACAAGGTTGTGACACAAAGCCCTCCTCTGTGATTTCTGGCCGCCCTGTTGGTCTCAAGGAGCAGTAGCTCCCCTCCAGTGTGGGCGTTCGCTATCTCTACCAGGCAGGCGAGCTGAAGGGGAGGGGGGGGGGTCGCCGTCGCGCAACCGACCATGTGTGGACTCTCCAAGTGTACCGGCTCGGACACCAAGCCCGGCAAACCTGTCCTCTACTACCTACAGGATGGACCGGTCCAGGGCTTTGTCCGGGAAGAGCTGCTTGTGGTGCCTCCTGATATTCAGCTTCTGCCCATCACATCACGATGACCATACGCCATGGTGTCCTCACCATTTCCAGCAATCCACCGCTTGGAGTCGAAGGGGATAGCGATACCTTGTTCGGGCGCTTCCCGCAGCTTCGGTGGCTCTCCGAACGCAGCAGGTCCATGCCGTGGTGAAAAGTCTTCTTTGCGAAGAGGGCCTTTTTATACTGCTCATGGCGGATGTGCTTCTTCACAACACACCTTTTCACGCCTTTAGCCTTGATGTTTTTTCCTTCGGATTCAAGGATGGAGTACATCTTGGGTCGTAGGCCCAAATACTCGGCAAAGGGACATACAGCGCACTTATCCTTCATGTTACCCAAGACCTTCTTATTTACGGTGTTGTGTAGCGGGTGGTCTTTCGGGAAGTCAGAAGTGTCATACAGGCGGGCATGGTCTGTCATACCTTTGTATACGTCCTTGGTGTTCATCTCTAGCAGAAGGGAGTCAGTGTCTGTGTAGAGGAGCCGGCAGCGAGAATCAGGCTTGGGGCGAATACTTTGTAGATGTATTCGAATACGAATACTTTGAAATTTCATGAATATGAAAACGAATACAAATACACAAATTTTTAAATGTATTTGAATAGATACATTACAATGTATTCATGAATACCTTTTTGAATACTTGAATACTTTTTAAATTAGAAGTATTTATAGCAAGGCCTTTAAGTTTTTTTTTTGTTGGGTTAAAAGTCATTTTTAAACTGATGGTCCTTTAGCTGCAGCTTTAATCGTGTTTACCATGCTTTGTTGGAAATCTAAAGTAATTACCTGACGGAAAATAAACTCTATGGGTGTCGTAGTACTTAGAGTACTCTCCACGGAGAACACATCACAAAATGTGAGTGGATTACCTCTAAAAAATCACAGACTGGCGTTTCCTCCTGAACGTTAAGTATCAATTGCAATGACACCACATAAGAAGGACGAGTAAAGTTTTAGCCAATGCACTTCATGGTTAAACCTGGAGGTCTGTTGGCTGAAAGTTTGCTAACAGCAGTAGTATTTTCTTTATAATATTTACGTGCTTTCACCGATTATAATTAGACATTCTGAGCTGTACAAAGGTGACCTTAAACAGGAGTGAAATAATGGATAAATAGAAAAACTTTAAATAAATCCAAAAATTTTAGAATATAATATCATTGAATAACTGAGTTGTGTCCAATAACACAAGTTTTTTTTATTGTTTTTTGTCCACGTTTTCAACAATTTAAAAATCCATGGGGATACCAAATCAAATGGTTTTGCGCGCCGAATGCGCGCAGGGACGATTTGGGGAGCAAGCACCTTTCGACCCTCATTAGCTGTAGAATTTGAAGGTGTCAGACCGTGGTAAAGGAGGAGAAGTTGTGGGTTGTTAGCGGCGCTTGTGTCTTTTCAGCTTCTTTTTCAGAGGTGGAGGTTTGGAAGGAGAGACAGTGGTAGTTGGTGTTGGTGGGCTGCCTGATGGTGGTTGCTGAGTTTTGTAGGGTCTGGTCCTAGCCGAGTCTGGAGTGGTTGTGGGTGATTGCTGAGTCTTTTGTTGTAGATTTCTGGCGTCTATTAGTTTTTGGGCTTCTTCGACTTTTTGGAGGAATATTTGGTATTGCCTGTCCATCTGTTGTCTGTGAAGGTCCCCTTGTATTTCGTGTTCCCGTAAGATGTTCTCTATCCTGTCGTCCGCGTCCTGGCATTCTGGTTTAGAAGGAAGAGGCGAGTGAGGATCAGGAAGAGGCGAGAGGGCAGCTTCCATTCCACCTCAGTCTCCACAGACTCTTCCACATCCGACAAAACCGACTGGGAAGTCGGCATTTGGATGGGGCTGTCTGTGGGAGTGGGAGGGGAAGTGGTGGCCGCCTCTGGCTCTTTCTTTTCCTCACCTTTCTCTTTCTTCATCTCCAAGAATGCCTCCAAACGTCTGGAATCCCTCCGCTTGGTGGACGGGCTCTTCTTTCTTCTCTTTCTCTTTTCAGAGCCTCCTTCCCTCTTCGGGTGAGGACCAGTGCGAGAGGAGGTCCTCTCAACAAAGGTACTACCTCTCCCCGAGGAGGGCGGTGACATTTTCTCTTCTTCAATTAGGAATTCCATAGACAGGCGGACTCTCGTTCCTATCTCCTGGACAGTCCAGGTGATAGGGCGAGAGACCCCTAAGGCTGAACTAGTCTTCAACAATCTATCCGGTATTTCCATGATTGGATGTTCGCTCTCATGGGGATATGTGGCCATTGTTGCATAAATAGGTTGTATTGTGACAAGTTAATTGACAATTAAGTCTATTGTCTGCTTTCAATGCAAAAATTTCAGACAAGGTGTTTGGTGGTGGTATATAAATAATATCCGGGATTATTAAGTCTTTAATATTGATATGAGGTGTGAATTTGTTGTCTGGAATCCATGGGCTTGATCTGTGAATACCTTTTATTCAGTATATGGTTCTTTAATTCCAAAATATAGAAAGTATTCAAAATGTATTCATGAATACAGCTCAAATTTTAATGTATTTGAATACCAATACGAAAACATGCATTCATAACATTCAGTGAATACTGAATACATGTGAATACTTGATAAACTGTATTCCAATACGACTGAATACGAAGTCGTACATTAGATGCTTAGAGAGGTCTAGGATGCTCATACCAACGTACACAGGGCGGTTGAGTACTGGGCGGCTCTTGTGGCCCCGGATGGCTACAAGGTCTCATCAATGATATTTGCTCATGCGAAGGCTGGGCTGGCTATCAAGCGTCTCAACTTATCTTCTTCGTTTGCACGCACGAGCTTCACGTCGACCCTCTTGAGAAGGTTCTCCATAGTCTTTCCGAACACGGAGTTGTTCATGAGCTTGTAGAGGTCTTTCTCAAAGTTTTTGGTGGCCTTCTTGCGAAGCTCTCTGCTCATCCGGATGTAGGGCTCCATCCATGGGCATTGGCTGAAGCAGAGGGCCCTATGGATGTTCTTCAACCGCATTCCTAGAGACAGGCTAAGCTAGAGGTTCCGTTAGGGAAGCACATAGCGTTCTTGGTTGCGGAGGTTGGGGACCAGCTTTTCACCCTCGGTCGGTGCCACCCCAACACAAGAAGGTTCTGCTGATATTCAGACATCCACTCTTTTCGGACGACCATGCGCTCCGGCGCTAGCGGGTAGGTGTTGTGCACCTTGTGCAGCTCTTCAGGATACTCCAGGTCCACCTCGAGTATGTAACCTTGTGGGCTGTCAGTCGGGTGGTCTGATATTGAGAGCTCTACCGGATTGTGTATCCACCTGAAACCATTCACTGGCAGTGGATGGCTCATTGCGAACCATACAAATTGTTTGCATCTAGGTATCCTTTAGATGGAGTCAGGGCCCCGCGAACCTCTCTCAGGAGTCTATGTATTCATGGGGGTATATCCCATTTCGCATCAGCAGCTCTGGTCTTTTTCTGATGGGCTCATACTGGGCTCATACTGGGCTGATATTTGGAAGGCCTCGGGCTGACTGACCACCACCAGCTTGTAGAGGGGGCCAGCAGGAACTGGGCACTGTCAATGAACCGGAGCTGCCCAAGGGAGAAGGAGATGTACTTCTCTGTGTTGTTAGGGATGCATGAGACCTTGCCCTCCACTTTGGAAATGGCCTGCATCAGAAGATGAGAGTCATATCCTCGCAGATTGTGGAAGACGACCAGTATTGTTGTGGTTTTGGGATTTAACCGCAGCTTGAGGTTACACTCGTTGTGAGCGGCACCTCACAGTTGTTTGACAATGATCATGGGCTGAGCGCTCTGCCAGAGGTTTTTCACACACATGGTAGGTGGTGGCTGCATCATAGGCCCGCCAATCGTCTGGAGTCATCACCATTGACTTTGGATTGTCCAGCACAGATTTGATCGTCCACCCCTCATCCTGGACTGCCCTGGGGAAGTTCTCTGCTGCATTTGGCCCCCGATATTCCACGGATGACTGTGTCTGACCATCGCAGCGCACAAGTAGGTAGCAGCAGCTGTAAGCCTCGTGCTGTTGTGTTTTCTGAGTGTTGCTCTTTGTGGGGTAGAGCTCCGCCCCTGCAATCTTGGTTGTAAGGGCTTCGAAGTCAGCATAAATGATTAAGGGGCCGGCATCTGTTTGTGGCTGTTCTGGAAGGCAAGCTTGTTCTTCCCCTCTTCCGGCATCTCCTGAGTCCTCCCTCACTAATGTCTGCCCAATCCCATGGCACTCTGGCTTGTCGGCCTCCAGGAGGTTTTCCCTGGAGTAGCCGCGGAGGCACCTCTCGCAGAAATAGATGACTCTGTTGATCGTGTTTTCTTGGAACAGCAAGAGGTTAGGTTCTTAACCCAAGTGTAGTGGAACTTACCTGTCTTCTCAATGAGTAAGAGGTTGCCCCGGAGTGTGTTTTGGGGTTGATTACTGAGTCTGTGCACTATTATCCTCTTATCCCAGCCAAAGAGATTTATAGCCAATTCTGTTTTTTCGACTTTTTGAACCTGGGATAGAGGTGTTGGTGTTTCAATTCCTGTGAAATCCAACCCATCAATTTCTAAAGACTTAGCTAGCTGGAAACAAAGCAGAACGCAAGGCCCAGCGTAGACAGTTGTCGTCCCTATTCTTTACAGTCACTATAGCTTTCTTATTACCCAAAGCCGCGGGTAGTGGAATATATGAGCCCCTCTTAGTGGCTGATACCGGGCAATGTCTAACCACATCGTTTCTACCTTGTTTACCACCCATCCTGAACCTCGCTGTGTCCAACTTTCGGGCGTCACCTGGGTGCGTGGAAATGCTCCGCCTAATGCCACATCAACCTCATGGGCCTTTAAAACAGCTTCTTGTTTATGGCGAAGTATAGGGTCTGTGAACTCCTCACTACCATCAGGATTATCTTTGCAAAGCGGATCTTAAGAGCAAGCTGGAACTTGACTCCATTGAGAGCCTGGATTTCTTCCTCAAGCTTCTTGTGAATCTGACAGTGTACATCTTCCAAGAAGGCTCTTTGAACGCACTATCGGGGTGCCCTTGGGGGACATCCATCTGCCAACCCCGCAAGAAATTCCCTATTGCCCAGGGGGTCTGACTGAACATTTACTTGACTGTTCTTTGCCGTTGCACAACATTGAACAGATCCAGGAGCACATTTTGATAGTCATGAATCGATCTTATTTTCTTTGTTACAGGAATTGGGTCGAATTCCTCTTTGATGGCCCTCTTTCTCTTTTCGTATGCCGTCCGTGGGAGTGGTATTTAGGAAGTAGGGGCTTTAGTAAGCGCCTCTTCGTGGCTTCCGGAATCGGCTTATCGGCTTATCCAGGATGTTGTGAACAACACTCAGAACTGGCTCCTTGTTTGCATTTCAGCCAACAGCTGGTCGATGTATTCGTCCATAGTCATGTATATCATATGTCAATCGTATTTCTCTAATAGGGAATTTTTAGTAGGATATTTTACCAAAGCGACGAAACTCCTTTTTAATAGCGGTTACTTTTTGACGTAGTCTTTTAAGTCGGGTATAATCGCTACCACAGTTTTTGCAAAGGGTGAGGTTCGTTTTAAACTCTATTCCACATTTTCGTCAGGCGTACGTACCCCGACCATTGCGTTTCCGGGCACTATGTAGGAAACAGTACTCACCGACGCATTTCTACCGCAGAGAGTTAACTTACCAAGTAAGATCCAGGGACATGTATTTTCTCCCTTCATGATATAAAATAATAATACATTTATCTCTAAATGATACGTTTTCGATATCAAAATATTTCACTGCATACAGCATTACCCATGGGAGCCGTCTCAGTTTAACCTGTTTTAACCAGAACGCCTATCGCGTGGAGGCCGCCTAGAGGGGTGGGGTGGCTCATCACTCTAGCCGACCGGGGTCCCCCAAAAAGTGCGCCAGACCCAGCCTTATATTTACCACTTGAAGTCTCTCGGGGAAAGCCAATGTAAGTACGCACGTGGACCCGTTTTATTCACCCAAGTCGTTTTGATTCATGTACATTCATTTTTTTAAATTTTATTTTGAGTGAAAATAACACCAGATTCAAAGGTGGGGGAGGGGGGCATTTTTTTCATTTTCGGTCTGCAGGAGAACAACTCTTCCTCCCTGTGGATGGTGCACATGCCTTCAACCAGCGCGAGTCCTACCTGAGAGGAGTGGGTACATTGAGGAGTGTGACTGATGTTCGCCACTGTTCGGTGGTTCTCTCCAGACTCCGGTTTCTTCCACATGTAAAACAACCTGACACAAGGTGATCCGGCTGTCTGAAATGGCGTTAAGCCCCAATAAATAAATAAAATAAATTCCGACAATGCGAAGAGTGCCTTGAGTGTGAGTTGAGTGACATTAACTGTGATACTCAATATCGACTATCCGTTCACTTGATTGCCTGTTAAGTAGAGTGAAACAAGTTCTCGAAATAAAAAAAACAAAATAACACGAAAACGAACCCCGCCTCCTGTCATATTTGTAGTCAGTTTGTGACGAGAGAAATATGTCTGCACAAAGGATATTGAGACGCGAAAAGGAAGATGAAATTGGAACAGCTACCGAAACTTATTCACGACTTTGCTAAAAAACGTGGTGTTGCCACGGCTGGCACTGCTGTAGTAATTGGAATCCTGGTTTACCAGCGGACTCGTAAAGAAGGACAAATTCAAAACTCCTGGACTAACTTTGAACCCTCCGTGAAATGGGACAACAACTGGGACAGGTAAAGGTCGTTTTTAGTTCATGGAACATTATCTGGGGCGTCGCTAAGATGGGGGGTGGACACCTCCCTCCCCATTGTTTTTTTTCTACACGGGACATTTTCGTCAGAATTAGAGCCCAAGCCTCAGATATCAATTCTCTCTTGCTAGTAATTATGTATTTTCTTAACCCTTTACCTTACATGATGAGCAGACGATACTTGCAAACTAAATTACTACGCCCCTGAAGCGATGTGTACCCATAGGTACTCGGCACAAGGTCAGCTCGGATACTGATGTGCGGTGGCGTTGCGGTAACCGGTTCTCGTCAGATCACCGAAGTTCAGCAACGTCGAGCCTGGTTAGTTGGATGGGTGACTGAGCGATCGATTCGGACTCCCGCGTTGTGTCCTTAGGCAAGGCACTTAACCCCGATTGTCCACATGGGGCCGGGGTGGCGCCAGACATTTCTCGACAGGGGGGCTGACCTCTCCGACAGGGGGCTATAATATTTGACATCCCAAACGAAGGAAAATGAGTGAAAATTGGTAAATTGGAGAACCAAAATATAAGCAAATTGAGTATGTTTGTTGATTATTTAACGTAAACATATTATAATAAGGTCGGGAAATATATCATCTATAAAGCCAGTTTGACGAACGACATTAACGAATTTCGTGAGAATCACTATTCTCTATCAAAGTTCCAGTGCTGCACGGGTTCGAGTCCACCCCGCGACACTGGAATATAGAACACCGCACATTATAGCGGGACGCCATTGTTGTTTAGATTTCCATAGATTTCAGACTTTTACCATGACGATAACCGATGATTATGTATGGCAGTAATCGAACGCCAGTTGGATAACAGCTGTCATAATGCCTTGCAGAGCATAACCATATACCTCGTTCTTGATCGACACAAGACGAGATATCTACATTGAATTGTCGGAAATTTCTTGTAAAGTCGGGTTTACGAGACTCTCCGACGGATTGGCTAAAAATCTCCGACCGGGGGTGGGGCTGGGGGTGGGGGGTTCTGGACCTCTCCGACGGGGGGGGGGGGTAGGGTTGTAGCCCCCCCCCCTCCCCCCCCCAGGCGCCACCGCTGCATGGGGGCACGATCACGCCGTGTACTAAGGCGTACTGCACGTCGATGGTGCGGATGTCTTCAACCAACTGCTCGTCGTTGCTCAGTGGTTCTCTCGGTCTTCCTCCACCCGTAAAACTGTCACCGACACGATATGACCTTGGCTGTTAAAGTGTCGTTAAACCTTAATAAATAAATAACTGATATACGGTAATTTTTTGATAGCTCCCTTTCGCTCTCCTTTACAGATATATCAATATCACAAGATAATACAACTCGCATTTTCAAGGCATCCCTTTACCTTTTCCAGAATATCCGTGATCAATTGAAGAAGAGACAATATGCTTTACACTGAAGTATCGCCCACACAGAAAGTTGAAATTTTGTATTTTACTAGACATAGTAGTCAATGGAAGTACGGGGATGTTTTTGTGTTTGGTCATGGTTTTCTTGGTTGGATTCTTCAAAGAATGATAGCGAGAAAATGTACACACGAGAACCGAGGTCATCGGGTGTAAATTAAATTCCATTGACATTTAGAAATGAATAACATGAAATTGACAATTTTGAATCTAGTTTAGTTGGAACATTGGCTACTATTTATTTATTTATTTATTTATTGGTGTTTAAGGTCACATATTTCTGCACAATGGCTAACCATGACCGTGACAGTTTTACGGGTGGAGGAAGCCGGAGTACCCGGAGAGAACCACCGAGCAACGGCGAGCAACTGTCAGTAACTGTCAGTTGTCCCAACATACCAACTCCACACAAGCAGGGTTAGCATTGGTTGAAGACAGGTGCACCATCGACGTGCAGTACGCCTTAGTACACAGCGTCACCGTGCCCCCACGTGGGCAATGGGGATGAAGTGTCTTGCCCAAGGATACAACGCGGTTGCCGCAGGTGGGATTCGAACCGAGGACCACTCGGCTTGCACCCTGCACCTCTACCAACTGAGCCACCGCGCCCCCACATTGGCTACTGCTCTTGCACAAATACAGTAGCCAGATGGAAGGACAAAATTGTATTTTGTGGATGGAATGGTTCTCTTGGTTTGAAACTTCACAGGGTCTCGTCGAAAAAATGTAAAAAGGAGACCTGTGGTCACTGGGTATGAATTTATTTATTTTATTGGGATTTTAACGACACTTTCGACACCAGGGTCACCTCGAGTCGGACAGTTTTACGGGTGGAGGAAGCCGGAGAGAACCACCGAGCAACGGCGAGCAACTGTCAGACTCCACACAAGCAGGGTTAGCATCGGCTGAAGACAAGTGTACCATCGACGTGCAGTACGCCTTAGGACAGGCGCCACAGTGCCCCCACGTGGACAGTCGGGATGGAATGCCCTGCCCAAGGACACAGCGCAGTTACCCCACGATAAATTAAAGATGATTCGCGTTTAACACTTATGTCCGTGGATTAATTTTACGTTAATAACTACCCAATATGCAGTTACACAGCTCGCGGCAGATGACTTAACGGTGTTTCTACATTATTGTTGGCTGCCTGTAGAGGCAGCCAACAATGATGTAAAAACGCCATCGAGTTACATGCATCCTACAGGTGGAGTTCTCAAGGAGGAATATACTTGGGCTAACTTTTTCAGACCAATATAAAAGTGGTAGGTTGTGGCAGTATCGAGACTTAAGGTTTAAACAATATTATGAAATAGAAAATTTTGGAATCTGCTTCAGTTAGAACAGGAAATCGTAGTGCAATAGTACAACCGAGAAATTTACATGTACGTCAGGGAGGAGGGGTGGCACCAAATGTTTGCGAGACTTTAGGTGTGGTGTGGCTGGGTCTCATGGGTGCGGTAAAAAACTGCGTTCTCGAATTATGCAGTTTTTCATAATTTCCTGCAATATATCATTATTTATATTTCAAATCACTGAGATAATGCTGTAAATCAACCCTAATCCCTAATAGGTTAACTGCAACACAAGGGGCTGTATAAGTCGCCGCCTGAGTGATGGAGTGCTAGAATGTTCTATGTCCCATATGCCACCGAGGCGAGTAGTAGGAGAGCGATGAAACGACCCTTACTGGATGGACCCCGGAAGTGACGTCATGTCACGTGACCTGGTGGCGCCATGTTTGGTTGCCATGGTAACCCGCATGAGCGGTCATGTTGTGACGTCATCTCCATAGTGATACGTGGTGTGAGTGTGCATGCGCAGCGCGTGTTGTTAGGGTGATACGTGTTTCCGTCGACCATTTTGTATACTGGAGGCCGCCATCTTGGTTTCTAAGGTAGCACCTGGTTGCTATGTGACCCAAAACCTTCTAACAAGACAGGGGTATGTTCGGAGGGTATGTTACTTTGTAGAAGAGTAAATTCCCGATTTGTAGAATTACCACAAACAACTCGACAATCCCTCCAAATCACCGAAATTGACTTTATTTACTATGGATTCCCCAAATTTATCGGTGTAGCACGTAGTGCTTTAGTACGGAGGGGGTACCGGGGGTGTGTTCGATTGAATAGGAGTATACTCCAGTATCAGAGAAGAGCCTATTAGTTGGAACAGCTTTGCTTATTATTACTATATTTAGCTATTCTGGTCTATTCTTGTTAGTTCTGACCATATTCCAAGTACTCTTGTTGTTTCATTTATCTAGATCATTTATATAAATTATAACTAACCAATCAGATTGCTTGATTTCCCATAACCTATACTTAATCGTACAAAGTTATCTCCCCTTATTACAACGAAGTTGTATCCGATTTTCATCACCTCTATATCCAATGGCAATATCCCCGGGCACCCCAATTTCGGCACTCCTTTTTTGAAAAACATATGACCTTCAGCACCCCTTTTTTGTCATATGTGCTTATATGAAAAGGCACACTGTGTCACAATGTGCCCTAGCACATAGGGACATGCTTTATGTGCCTATATGTGCTTATGTGAAAAGGCACAATGTGACACAATGTGCCCTAGCACATAGATACATGCTTTATGTGCCGATATGTGCTTATGTGAAAAGGCACAATGTGACAAAATGTGCCTTAGCACATAGGCACATACAGGTATCAGGTATTTGAGGATAATTTCTATTTTTCTTTTTGCGTTAAATCATAGCTTATGCATCCATAATTTATAAGTTGTGAAAGGCATCAATAATTTGCCTTTCACAACTGATAAATTATGGACACAAGTGGACTCAGAATCAAGGAAATTGCTAGATGTTAAAAATTAATTGCTGATGTTCCCTATATGGGTTAACAGTGGACCGGGGGGGGGGGGGGGTATGACTTAAATCAGCCCCCATGGCCACTGCACGAGGGTTCGACACAAGCTGATAACCCGGAAATAATATTTTGTAACCTTTTTATCTTCCCCGTTCGTTTCGTATTCTCGATGTTTAAATATACTAATGTTTTCAACTCCCTTTTTCAAAACAAACCAACTGACCTTTTTATTCGTCTCAAATTTGAACCAAGAACTTTGTGCATTCCCGAATGACAGTGTCAATTCAAAGAGGAGATAATATTCTTTAGACCTTCACACTCACGTATCACCTGGCCATTGAGCATTCTTGGATTATTCATAATTACCGAGAATTTCGGGGACACTCAAAAAAATCCTCGCACAAAACGGTAAATTACCGTATATATACTCGCCCAAAAAAGAAAGTGTGCATTGCAGAAATTGATCAAACTCCAAAAAAATAATTTTGTAGGTGTAAAGAGTGTTAACCTGTTCATGAATAAGTTATATTGAACACAGCTTTCCCCGTTACAATTGCATTAACGTTAAATGACGTGCTGCACGTTTGTAAGGGGCATGTTTTGCACATGGAGAGTCTGAAAATTCATGTAGCAGTGTGAATCCTTGGGTATTTAAACACTAAAGTAAGGCCTTCCTATCGTTCACATTCAAACTTGAGCTGCTGTTAAAACGACTCCACATTAGCATGCCAAGATTGACAATGAATCAACGTCTCCTTGCCCTGGGTATGATTAGAGCTGGCAGAACACACAGAGAGGTTGCCCAGCATTTGAACAATTAACACTGCAGACAGGCTAGTCCATCGACATGCACAACATGATGACTTTCGAGAGAAGAATAGACCAGAAACTGCTAAATATAGTAATAATAAGGTAAACTGTTCCAACTAATAGGCTCTTCTACGCTACTGGAGTATACTCTAGAACAAAGGAACATGGCCAGGTAGAGGAAAACTATTGCATATATAGATAGAAGCAGAGAATTCTGAAAGAATTCGAAATAGTAAAAGTTGGGATAGATTTAGGTGATTTGGAAGGATTGTCGGGTTGTTTGTGGTAATTAGATTTACTCTTCTACAATCGAACATACCCTCCGAACATACCCCGACTTATTGCAGAAAAATTGGGTAACATAGCAATCACGTGCTACCACAGAAACCAAGATGGCGGCCTCCTGTATACAAAATGGACGACGGAAACACGTGTCACCCTAACAACACGCGCTGCGCATGGGCACTGAGACCACGTATCACTATGGAGATGACGTCACAATATGGCCGATCACGCGGGTTACTATGACAACACAACATGGCGCCACTAGGTCACGTGACTATGACGTCACATGAGATCCCCCGATGAGATCCCCCAAATAGGGCCTGAATGGTACATACACTACTACTGCTACACACGCCACAAATGCCTCAGATTGAGTTTTGCAAAATTTTCTCCGGGGAGGAGTATTCCTAACTAGGTCCCACCGGTCGTTACTCCTCTTCCACTGACTCCCTCCCACAACGACATTCCGAATATGATGTCCCCACCCTCACCCCAAGAAAAAACTGGCTAGGGCACACCGTATTAGGCAAAAACAATTCTGGCTACGCGCCTGGCGCGAATCAACTTAAATTCATACGTGATGACCCCAAGTCTCGTTTTTACATTTTCTCGCTGTCAGTTTGTGTAGTATCAAAACTTCCTTTTTACCGAACAAATAATAAGTAATCATCATCAAATTTTGGTTTCATCGTTCAATGTAAAACAGTGGCAAATTTCAGCTATGCCCCCACCCCCACCCCCTCCCCTCCCCTCCCCACCCCAGGTGATTTGGCCTAATTATTGATGCCTTTTACAACTTATAAATTATGGACACAAACGGACTCAGAGTCAAGGAAATTGCGTTTTGTCTGTCGCGAATTTAAATTTTTTTTCCTAGGGGAGACCCTCTCCAGAGAGAGAGAGTGTGTCCCCCACACATGTGCTCAGCCCAATCTCGCTGCTACGTGGCTCGGATGATGCTGCACATCCTAATCTGTATGCCCCCTAGTAGTTCGGCGGTCTGAATGTAGTGGCTACCCCCACTTCGTTCAGATCGCTGAACTAGCCGCCCCCCCCCCCCCTCTCCCCTCCCCCCAGATATAACTCTTGTCCCCCTAACTTTGATATACTGGCCACGCGACTGATGTAAAATGCTGACCTGACTGCCCAAGTCTAAATTAATATTATTACTCGAACAGTGATAAGACGTGTTTTTTTTGTCTACCATGCTTCAGATATTCTACAACGATAGCGGTGGATTATCCTTTTTGTCACTTGCAAATCTTCTGAAAAATATATTTTGGCGTTAGCGGTACAAACAACTTCTGGTTAACAATCCGAACTTTTTCACTGCTGTTCCATATATCTTGTTAGTCTGTGTGGAACACACAGACTATTGTTTTTGTATGGTTTCTCTGTGCCTTCTTCTTCTTCTTCTTCTTCTTCTTCTTCTTCTTCCGTCTTCGCTCGTCTATGTACTTCCTTGTCCGCACGGTAACTCGAAAACGAATTGTCCTATCTCGCTCATTTTTTGGCATACCGATAGACAGTCATAAGAACTCGGCCACATATGTTTTTCATTTTCCTGGGGCATTAGGGGTGTCCATAGTTTTTTTTGTTTAATGTGGGTCATTCCCATATCTCAGGCTTGGTATGACCAATGGACCTGGGAGCAACACCAAATAAGTCGACACTCAATGGAGGTTCAAAATATGGGTCAAGATCACCCGGGGGTCATTGAGTGCATTTTGAGAATTGCTGGAAATCACATTTTATTACCCCCCAATTGTCGGAAACCGGGCGTGGTCGCTGCTGGGAGAAATTAATTCACACCGCGTCTCCAGCCTAGACTGAAGGAGTGTCGCCTGAATCCGTGCGCGAACGTATGTATCGCCGAGTCGAACCCGTCCGTTCCGCTTTTTTTGGGGGTGGTTCTTATCCTGAAGGAATCAGTGACTTTTCATCAAAAAGCATAATCAACATGGCTTCACTAAAAATATCAATTTTAATACATATAGAAAAATATGGTAACTTGTGACTTACATGAAATTCAATGAATAAAACATAAAACATCAATTCCCCCCCCCCCCCCCCCCCCCCACACACACACACACACACTCATACAGTTTTGTAGTCACCTTGCTGGCCCGCGTTCTCTCTTGTCGCCGGTTGCTTCTTCCTTCCTTGGTGTTTGATCTTCTCATCTCAATGTTGTGTCTTTGGACTTTGGTCGCCTTGAACGAACATATAACAGAATATCGCTTATCACTGCCGTCGCACGGCCACTAACGTATTGTCACTTTATTGGACGCCTTTACTCTAACAGCCGCTACTTCGAGGGTTAACTGCTTCCTTCTAGTTACCTCAGACTAATGTTCATACAGGCAAGGCCCACTCTGTCTACATATGGCTTTCCTTTTAACTTGTAGAGTGAATTATTTTTGGCAATCAAATCTTGTACACATGTCTTTGCCTTGTTTCAATTTATGGGAGAGTGTGGGCACTCTCCCATAAATTGTAAAAAGGCAATCCCTTATAGACTTAATATCACTTCAATGATAATACAAAGCACATGCACTAAATATGAGCCTTCAAGCTGTCGTACTACCACTTCAGAATAAAGCCCAAATATGGGCTTCCAGCACTATACCAGTTAACAGGTAATACCGTCTACCTTAGTACATATATTAGTGAGCTCCCGGAGCTCGTACTTCCTATTCCGATCCTACACTCATATGTAGCCACCGACTTGGCCCGCTACTGTTCCTGCTCTAAATATTAGCTTTGTGCCTCTCCTTACATTACAACGCGCCTATACTTTCGACAGATGTGGCATCTCCTCTAACTTGTAGTATGGGGGCATCCCCCAACTTCTCGCCCACGACCCGGAGTCTTACACGCCTTGAGACTGGAATCAAATTTTTGAGAACCCCCGACTCATATTCGATCGCAAGGACATTAATTCACATTTTACTTGCTTCTCTTGGACTTGGCCGCTATAGAACTGTCTTGATTGAAAATTATCTTTCAAGTTCTCTTAAGGTATCGTACCTTCACTATACATTGACACTTGCGACAAAACCAGTGTCAGAAATTGACGATGTCCATACAACACAGGCCCTACATGTGCGCTGCCTGTGATTAGGAGATTATCGACACAAATAACCATTTAATAAGATGACTGATCGCCGTGGATGGCTAAGCGAGTGTCTTTTGTTTGAATCTTATCAGCCAAGATCGTTGTTTCAGCTTCATTAAAGTTATCACTTTTATTGCCCCTCCGCTGATTTATTTCTAATTGCATACACAGATAGCTTACTTGACAAATCGGTTTTTCGGGGTCTCTCATATACCTCTATTTACACTTTTACCCCAAGCGAGAACGATTATAAAAAATATATACACACAAAAACGTAAATTTAAGCTATCACCTTGACACTAATGCATTCTGGACATTCATACATGTATTTTTACCCTAAAAAAAGTAGGGGGGGGGGGGGGGGGGCGGCAAAAATTTTAAAAGTAGGTCACACACATATCTCAAGCATGGAATGACGTATGTTCCTGGGACCGACACCAAATGAGTGCAAACTCAATGGAGTTTCAAAATATGGGTCAAGGTCACTGAGGACACCAAGAGGTCTTTGAGTATATTTTTTCCGATTTGCAGGAAATCACATTTTATTACCCTCTAATGCATTCAGGAAGTTCAAACATTTATTTTTACACTCAAAAAAGTGGGTGGAGCCAAAAATTCTGATATCTGGTCACGCTCATATCTCAATCATGGTCTATGGACCTGGGACCAACACCAAATGAGTTGACACTCAGTGCCTGTTCAAAATATGGTCAAGGTCACTGAGGTCAGCCAGGGGTCATTGAGTGTAGTTTGCAAAATTGATTTATTATTTAATGACACTTTCGACAGCCAGGGTCACTTCGTGTCGGACAGTTTTACTCCGAGGAAGCCGGAGTACACGGAGAGAACCACCGAGCAACGGGGAGCAACTGTCAGACTCCCCAACTTACTAACTCCACACAAACAGGGTTAGCATTAGTTGAAGACAAGTGCACCATCGACGTGCAGTACCCCTTAGTACACAACGCCACCGTGCCCCCACGTGGGCTTGGGATTAAGTGCCTTGCCCAAGGACACAACGCGATTGCCGCAGGTGATTTTACGAAATATACTCGCCCAAAAAAGAAAGTGTGCATTGCAGAAAATGATCAAACTCCAAAAAAAATAATTTCGTAGGTGTAAAGAGTGTTAACCTGTTCATGAATAAGTTATATTGAACGCAAAAACAGCTTTCCCCCGTTAAAATTGCATTAACGTTAAATGACGTGCTGCACGTTTGTGAAAAGGCATGTTTTGCACGTGGAGAGTCTGAAAATTCATGCAGCAGTGTGAATCCTTGGGTATTTAAACACTAAAGTAAGGCCTTCCCTTCGTTCACATTCAAACTTGCGCTGCTGTTAAAACGACTCCACATTAGCATGCCAAGATTGACAATGAGTCAACGTCTCCTTGCCCTGGGTATGATTAGAGCTGGCAGAACACACAGAGAGGTTGCCCAGCATTTGAACTGCCACCGTAACACTGTAGACAGGCTAGTCCATCGACATGCACAACATGATGACGTTCGAGACCGACCCCGCTCCGGGAGACCCCGAGTTACCACCCCTGCACAAGATCGGTATATCCGTGTAGTCCATCTCTGGAACCGGCAACAAACGGCAACGACGACAGCCAGGAACATCCCTAACCTGAGACGGATACATCCTCAAACAGTAATCGACCGGCTGAGAGAATACGACTTACGTCCTCGAAGACCTGCAATTCGTCCGATTTTGACGTTACGTCATCGTCGTGCTCGACTGCAGTGGTGTAGACAACATCTCAGGCATCCCTTACACTGGTGGCGACGTGTTTTATTCACAGATGAATGTCGTTTCCATCTTTCATCATCAGATGGCCGCCAGAGAGTGTACAGACGTCGAAACGAACACTACGCAGATCCATGTGTCGTGGAGCGAAAGCGTTATGGGGGAGGGTCTCTCATGGTGTGGGGTGGCATCACTGCCCGTAACAGAACTGACCTGGTCATTATTGATGGCAATCTCAATGCAGCCAGATATCGTGATGAAGTGCTTACACCTGTTGTTGTCCCATTTCTGCAACGTCACGGCCCCGGCGTCATTCTACAGCAGGACAACGCCCGACCCCACGCAGCTCGTGTTGTTCAACAGTATCTGCAGCAACAACAAGTGGATGTTCTTCCCTGGCCCGCAAATTCGCCCGATATCTCACCCATTGAGCACGTATGGGACGAAATGAAACGTCAGCTACCCGGCTTCCTCATGCACCGTCAACGCTTGTGGAACTCCAAAGACAGCTTATCAGAATATGAAACAACATCCCACAACACTTCCATGCTAACTTGTTCGCTTCCATGATGCGTAGATGCACAGCAGTAGTCGACGCAGACGGAGGTCATACCAGATATTGAGTGATTGACTTGTGTGTTTGATCCTTAGTGTCTTTGACTCTCCATGGCACCAAGAGTATTCGTCGTAGCGTAGTGAAATTTCTCGTGTTGATCACACATTGATTCATCTGTGATTGAATAAAATTTCCATGAATGAAAATGATATATATCTTTTTTAGTGTTATTTTTTAGCATGCACACTTTCTTTTTTGGGAGAGTATATAGCTTAAATCACAATTTTTGATTCCCAAATGCATTCCTCAAGTCCATACATACATTTTTCCACTCAAAAAGTTGGCGTGGCCAAAAATATTAAAAGTGGGTCACGTTCATAACTCAAGCATGGCATGACCTATGGACCTGGGGGCTCATAATATGGGTCAAGGTCACTGAGGTCAGCTAGAGGTCACTGAGTGGGGTTTTTTTTCAGAATTACTGGAAATTGCATTTTATGACTGCATGATGAATTGCTGAAGTTCATACGTGTATTTTCACACTCAAAAAGTGGGCGGGCCGAAAATGATTTGAAACCCAATGGATGTTCACACACTGTTCTACGACTTATCTCGCTATTCGAGGGTACCTACGAATCTGTGCTCAAAATAACTTTTTTTCTTTGCGTAGCAAAATGCTACACATTTCCAAAAAATGAATAGCATTTTGTGAAAATTACATAGCTATTTTTGTGTTCCAGAGTTATGTTATGCTGTTTTGTATTGAATTCTTCTAAGTAGATAGAATAGTTTCCATCCATTTTTGGGCATTTCCAAATGATCTGCAACATATGAAACATTTACTATGTTTTTCTTTAACTGAAATGCCTTTAAGGGTTGCATGGACTTGGATATTTTCAAATATTGTCTTGGTTGTTTAATACAGTTCTCAAAATGGAAGTTGGGATTTTTAATTTGATGGGTTTGACAGGGCTTGAAGTTATTTTTAATGGGCATTTTATGCAAAATGTTGTAAAAACAGGAAGAATTTAAACCAATAGAATTCATCTTCCATATGAAGTTGCAAATGATGCTTGATGGAGAGTTAATCTGAGTTATGCCTGGAATGTTCCACAATCAGACGTAAAGCATCAGTGAACTAGTTTTCAAATTTGTTTGCAGATTTCCATTCACATTTTGCGATACAAGATAATCACCTGCAGCCTAATAGGCTGCAGTTGATTATCTTGTATCGCAAAATGCTATACATAATTGAACATTGTGTCGCTTTTTGCAAGTTTTGCATAGCAAAAAGCGACGCGACACCGCTTATTTTGAGCCCTGGCTCTAACTGTTATAATGAGCGTCATAAGTTTTTTGTTTTACAGACGTAATCCAGAAGTGGAAGAAAAACAGGAGTTTGCATCCGAGAAGGAGAAAGAGGAGTATGAGAATGATCTAAAGAAAAAGAAGCCAACAGCAACAAGACATATCTTACTTATACGACATGGGCAATATCAGAAACCGGCTGATAAAACACTTCCTCAAGACCTTACAGACAAGGGTCTCACTGATCTAGGTATAACGTGATAGTCATCCAGTCGATTATTTTTTTGCAAAGTGCCATTTCTTTTGAAAACTTAACTGCAAAGTAGTGAATGGTTGTGGTGTTTGGAGTAATCACATCCAACAAATTAATTGAAATGATTCGATTTTAATAATATAATATTTATTTTATTATATTTGATAAAATCTGATAATACGTCGATTGCCTGTGGACTTCGACCGCCACAATATTAAGCGAATCGACCCCTTTTCTCTAGAGTCTTCTTAGCTTTTGTGGGAGCATATGTACCAAAAAGTGGGGTTTTTTTCAAGTGGTCGCTCACCTTCTGTGGATGGTCATTTTTAAGTAGTTCTGTATTTTTGTGAAATTAACGCAAAACTGGGGGAGGGGGTCCGATATAATCAGAGGGAATTCCTATGTATTCTTTTTAAAGATGAGCGTGATGTCACACATGTATCTAGGACATGTATACCGCAGTGCAAAATTACAACTTCGTCACAGTGTCTCTGCAGCTCAGGCATCAACAATTCATCTACAAAATGCTTCTTGTGTACTGAATAACCACCCCCCCCCCCCCCCCCCAAAAAAAAAGAGCCCCAAAAAAGAAAATATGAAGGGACTTTCGGGCAGCTTGTAATCAATAATCAGACGTCTTCACTTAACGGACGTATTGGCAAAATTAACCTTTGATTACCAATTTTCTTTTTAAAACATAATGAAATCTCTGATAAATGTAACACAGGTAAGCGGTAGCTTGAATGGAAACTGGTGATCCTGATTTTTGGACAGAACATTGGTGCGATATTATTTCGACACAAACACCCACCAGGGTGATTCTTCTCTTCTCTTAAAGAAAAGATGATCCAAATATACAACATGTACGGATATTTCATTATGTGAGAGTTTTTTTTTCCAATTCTCCTCCAGGCAGTTTATAAGTATTCAAAATGTTATTTTAGGGAGAGGTTTACATAAACTAGAGCTTGCTGTTGGATCCATTTTCCAGTGTTTGTTTTGTTCCGTAGTGTGCATTTTTGGTATGTATTTTAAAGTTCGGAAATAAAACACTGTTCAAGGTAAAAGAAACCCACGGCGAGAGAGTTTCAATCGGCACCAACCGCCTATCGAAACTAGACTAAACCACGCACACTCGGCCACCTACAAACCTAAACCACCCACCCCACCCTCGGGCTACCGACAGACCGGCGACCTAGTGGTGTGCGTAGTTTAGTATAGTTCGCCGGGCGGTTGGTGCCACTGGAAATTCTATCGGATGTATTTGCTTTATACGTGTGACTTCTGTCAAATGCAGTTTGATAACTCTGTGGACTCTACCCTTTCCATCAACTGCCATCTTTCATTTTGTGTAACTGTTTGACCTTGGGAGACGATTCACATAAGCCATAGGCTTCCAGTTGAATCTCTATCACCTGTTGTACTTCCTATATTTATGCAATGTATACAAACTCATTCTTATTCATTTATATTCTGTCCTCCAACATTTTTGATGTATACATTTTTGTTCAATTCATGAATAAATATTGTTTAAACTAAAAGGTACACCACGGGTGGAATCCGGCCCGTGTATAAGAACGTCATGTAAGAACGTCATGTAAGAACGCATCTGATTGGTCGTTACAAATCTGAGTGACGTTATGACGTGAATGAAATGATTACACACAAAACAGCGTCAAGTAAGAATGGAAACATACTGCCTAAGGCTATATTTTTGTTTAAAAATATCAGCTTCATCGGGGAGGAGGGGCACCCGAAAATTTCCACAAGGAGGGTGGGTGGGTGATTTGGGGCCTGAAAAAATTGTGTAAATGACTAAAAATGCAATTTTTTCCTTCACATAAAATCCCTGTTTAATCTTTTATTGTGAATTATATGGTCAACCAGGACATTTAAAACATATAAACTATCATATTAGGGGCTAGGCAAGTCCAAATCGCAGCTAATGCTCTCCACATGAAAATAGAGAAGTTGTTGGCAAATTTGCATCATGCCTTTAACATTATTCAATAATCAAACTGGCTCTGATTTGAGCAACATATATGGTCAGCTGTTCCTAGAAAGTGCCTCGTCGGCTACTAGCCAAGCACTGACATATCCAAAATGCCGACATACGTGCAGATGTACGGTCTATCCAAACAAACTTAAAATCTCGACAAGCACCGCTTGTCTGACTCCAGGCTTGAAACAAAACTTGAACTGGAATAAATATGAATATGGGAATAGTTATATTCGGAACACAGTTACACCAAATCCGTTAATGAAATGATTTGTTATTAATGCAATAACTCTCACGGTTGCCTCCGGCTACTCTTTGGTGTCTGACCCCCCCCCCCCCCCCCCCCCCACCTCCCCCCTCACACACACACTTCACATCCAATAACGGAATAAAATAACAATGAATGTAGCCAGGGCTCAAAATAAGCGGTGTCGCGTCGCTTTTTGCTATGCAAAACTTGCAAAAAGCTACACAATGTTCAATTATGTATAGCATTTTGCGATACAAAATAATCAACTGCAGCCTATTAGGCTGCAGTTGATTATCTTGTATCGCAAAATGTGAATGAAAGTTTGCAAACAAATTTGAAAACTAGTTCACTGATGCTTTACGTCTGATTGTGGAACATTCCAGGCATAATTCAGATTAACTCTCCATCAAGCATCATTTGCAACTTCATATGTAAGATGAATTCTATTGGTTTAAATTCTTCCTGTTTTTACAAAATTTTGCATAAAATGCCCATTAAAAATAACTTCAAGCCCATCAAATTAAAAATCCCAACTTCCATTTTGAGAACTGTATTAAATAACCAAGACGCCATTTGAAAATATCCAAGCCCATGCAACCCTTAAAGACATTTCAGTTAAAGAAAAACATAGTAAATGCTTCAGATCATTTGGAAATGCCCAAAAATGGATGGAAACTATTCTATCTACTTAGAAGAATTCAATACAAAACAGCATAACATAACTCTGGTATACAAAAATAGCTATGTAATTTTTACAAAATGCTATTCATTTTTTGGAAATGTGTAGCATTTTGCCACGCAAAGAAAAAAAGTTATTTTGAGCACTGATCAGTTGTCAACTTTATGTGGTCTTATAAATTCATATTATTTTAAACTACTATTAATTTGTTTAGGTAAAGAACAAGCTAACTTGATAGGAGTTCGACTGAAAGAACTAGCATTGCCCTACACAGCCCTGATATCATCAACAAGAATTCGAGCCACTGAGACGGCAGAAATTATCCACAAGCACTTACCTGGCATTCCCAGGATACAGACAGACATGTTAAAGGAGGGTTACCCCATTCGACCCGAACCTTTTGTGGGCACCTGGAGACCAGAAATGCAGGTGAGACTTTAAGTGTAATACTTTTGTGTATCTTGAAATCTGTCCCGCTTATTATTAGCTCACCTGACTGAAAGTCGGGGGAGCTTAAGTGATCACTTTCTGTCCGTCGTCCGTCGTGCATTCGACGTGAACTTTTCGTTATCGACTTCTCCTCATAAACCACTGGGCGAATTGAACCAAATTTTGTTTGTTCAAATAAAGTGACTTCGCCCACGGGGGGTGGGGGCTCCAAAAGGGGCATAATTCTGTTAGCACCCCACAGTTTTTATTTTTTTTTTTTTTTAATTTTCAAAATTAAAAAATCTTTTCCAGAACAACCAAATGAGAATCTTTTGATACTTGATACACAATATCCTTAGAGGGGTCAGATTCAGGTTTGATTGGTACCAGTCCCTGGGTTCATATTTGGGCTCCCTATTGGAACCCGATTTTAACTTTGTGCAAGATGAAGGAATGTGTTTAAAAATCATCTTCTTCAGATCTACTAGTCAAAATCTTTTGATATTTGGTATATAGCATCTTCGTTTGGGGGGGGGGGGGCAGCTTGAAGTTTGTTCAAATCAAGTCCCTGGAGTCATTTTGGGTTGCCTGTGGGAGCTATAAATTTAAATTAGTGTAATATTAGGAATATTCTTTAAAAATCTTCTTCTTCGGACCCATCAGACAGAGTATTTTGATATTTGGTAGTAGAATCTGAAATGGAGTGAGATTAGAGATTGTTCAAATCAAATCCCTTGGTTTATATTTGAGCTCCCTCTGGAACCTGAATTTTAACTCAGTCTAATATGAAAAAAAAATTCTAAAAATCTTCCTCCTTCAGATCCATTTGATAATTGATATAG